>CM053783.1:648571448-648903221 GCA_028749045.1 Cupressus sempervirens | reverse complement strand
GATAGATTGGATCCAACAAAAAATGAGTTATAGACATTTAGCAGTAGACTACCACAAAAGGACAAAGAAATTAGTGAAGCTTTGAAATCATTGATTTAAGATTTTTGGACAAACAACACACATGTTTTCCCTCAATCAAAGAGATGTTGTAAGAAGGAGGATTGGTAGCTGATATGTGAAGATAAATACACACATGCATAACTTTGTTGTTGTAGGATACATATTGAATTTTCTAGCCATTTTGATGTTTTTTAGGCATATATGTGTGTTTTTGCATTCTAAGTTTTTTTTTTTTAGGATTGTGACATGAATGAGCCACCAGATCTTCAAGGGAGTTCATAATCAACATTTTATGTGAAATAAGGAATGACCAACAATTTTACAAGAAATCATGCTTGGATGGTACATGCTTATCTTGTGGTTCTTTGTAACTTTTATCAACTTGTGAACATATGGATAGTATACATGCAATTGGAAATGATATACTAGATAATTGAAAAATATAAGACACTAAAATATGCTCTAAAAGATGGGAAATAGGGTAAAACATGTGATTTAGTTATTGAAAAGATTACAATGTATGAGTTCATGAAGATCTTCTGTAAAAATATTATTTACGAGTATGCAAGGAATACACATAAAGCTTAATGGTTGGATTCACAATTCAAGTTGTACAAGGATGCATTTCCAGTAGATACTATTATTTTGGTTGTAGACTTCATAGAGAACTACACACTACAACCAAAAAATAAAGTGCAAGTAAAGTATTACAATTCTCAATAGATTTCCTTATTTGTTCACATAACATTCATGCATTCACCTACAAGTACAAAGGATGACAAGGATATTTTGAGGAGTACCATTATTACATCGACGATGATCGATCACATCCAATGGAGCCTTGTACATGGTTGTTGTAAGAATTTGGTACTAGCTCTAATACCATGTATAGCTCTGATACCATGTAATAATTTTCCTAAGGTAAGAATGAAATGCCAAGATCTAGAAGCTCAAGAGATAGCACAAGAGAGACAAGCTATGATTAAAGGAGAATTGTGATTGATCAGATAATTGGATTAATCTGATAATTAGATATCAAATAATTAGATAATTGGATGATTACATCAAAGAAGTTCCCTTGTATATAAAGGCAACTAATATGACTAAGAGTCAACAAAGAGATAAGCGTAACAACTAAGCACACGTCCACCAAGAGTGGATTATCCCTCCCTTGTACATGAATGTACGTGCAAAAATGAGAGGATAAGAATTCAAAATTGTATCTCATAAAGAGATGTAGTAGACAACATGTGCTCAATTGGAGTGCAAACTACTGTGTTGTCTACATGACAATTCATATGAATATGCAAAAATCTTAGGTGCCTACATGACAACTAATATGAATATTTAACCTAAGTAAACTTAAGTAAAGTGTAAAATAGTAAATACTTATTTATACCAACACCTCCCCTTAAGTGCAACTTAGGAAAATGTACTTAAGCTCACAAAAAACTAGATAATAATGCAAGATGGATCCCAGCTACTAGGCCCATGAACAATATGTAAGTGCAAAAGATATGCAATGAAATCTCTCATAAAGTAGAGAAATAGGGAAAAAACCCCCTCCAAAAAGAGAGATAAGTACGATAGAATAAAATGAGAAAGAAGAGCTCATGTGAGAAAAAGATCCCCCACCCCCCCCCCCCTGCCCCCCATAAGAGAGAAGAAGAGGAAGATAGACCAAGTAACCTCCTATCAATTTATAATGTACACCTATGGTAGATGCACAAGGGCTCAATACAGAAGCTCCTCCATGAGTGTAGAAGAACATTCCTCCCCTTAGGAAGAAAAAGAACCAAAGGTGTACCAATGAAGCCTCTCCCATCTGTAGGAAGAAACCTCAAAATATATGAAATCTCTAAAACCTAGTCAAGTGTCCCCATGTCAATACTGAAAGGTGCCTCCTCCAAATCATGTGTACTATGCAACTTTTCTGAAAAAGACAGATCAAGATCAACTAAGGATGAAAGTAGAGGCATGTATCAAAGACCCAAATATCTCCTCTGAAAATAAAGTGACCTCCTCCGATTGCTGTATCAAAGGATCTACCATCATGTCAATGTCAAAAGATTGATCATGGAGAGAATGAAGATGAAGGTCAGCATGCTCCCTTACAACAACTAATGAATGAATCATCTTCAGAAAAGAGAAGATGAATGTCATCAATAGTGTCTCCCAAATCTGCAATATAGGACTCTACAAACAAACTAGAAATTGTCTATCAAGTAGTCATCCCATAGAAACTGAGTCTGGAAGACAATAAATATCCTACTACTTTGAATCACTTGAATCCATGGCTATGTGAATAAAACTATCATCAAGAACAACAATATATGGAATATGAGTAGGAGGAGAAGAAGTGGAAGGCTCAAGAACTTGATCACATGTGAGAATACCCAAGTTCAAGTAGCCAAAATCCTTCTCAAAGTTTGAATAAACAGTAGAAGTGTGACCAAAATCTGTTGAAAAATCACTATCATCATCATGAGCAAAATCTAAGAAGTAGTATAGCCTAGATGCATAATCAACCACCTTGTAACAAGGAGCTCTCTAGTCTCCAAGTCTCTAATAAAAACTGAATCAAGTCTAAATTCCACAGTCCTTCTTCTATCTCCATGAGTGAGCTGATAGATGGAAAGAAGATTATGACTTAGGTGAGGAACACACAACACATATTTGAAGTACCCCTCCCCTTTATCAATAGTTCTTTTCCCAATCACATTAATCTAAGTATGGATTGCCCATAAAAATAGGTGGAGTATGAGAAGGATCAAATGATGAAAACATAGACTACGAAGATGCCATATGATGAGAAGCCCTTGAATCAAGAAGCCATCTCCCTGAATCTTAACTTGAAGTAGCTACTAAGGCTTGACCTTTTCCCATGTGATCCTTTTTTTTATCAAAATTTGAATGTGAAGAAGATGATAAAGTAGTCATTCTTGATGGCAGACCAATTTGATTCTTCTTAAGAAGATTCTTGAGTTCATCTATCTCCTTCTTATAACAATGATACTCTTCATGTCCATTCTTCTTTCAATGTGCACAAATAAGAAACTCCCTTGGATGATTTTCCTTTGTTTTTGGAGTTGTCTTGTGGTGAGGAGGTTTGAGTGTTTTTTCTCTTGTTGTGAATTTTTATGGCATGATTTATGCTTCTTGTTAGACCCTTTTTCTTGATTCCCTTTACTAGCCACCAATTCTTTGGACTTTGAAGATGTGAGAATCCCCATGCTCATCAAATTTGATTGTGATACCATCAACATCTCTATGAAGGAATCAAATGAAGGCAGTGGTGTAGGAAGAACCTAAGGTTAACTTATGAGTGTTGAAGGTCGAAACAAATGATGCATATTCTAGATCAATTTTTCATCCTCTATGGTAATTCCACAATCCTTAACCATTAACCTCTAGCTCATGTGCCTTGGTGATATAGTCTTGAATTTAGTCAAACTCCTTTGGATCTAATGACATGGAGAATTTTATCAAGTTCAAAACCCCTAGCTTTGTCTATTTTTGTATACAAGCTAGCAAACTTATACCATGCTTCCTTTACTATTTTACAATCATCAATATGGAAGATAAGATCTTCATGTACATACTTCCTCAAAGTACCAATAGCAACCTTATTGTTATGATTTCATTCATTTAGTTTATCAAGATTAGATGGTGTTGAAATGTTCCTTTTCTGATTTTGTATTATATTTCCAACCTCTAATCAGATTTTCAAGATCAAACAACTAATATCACAAAGATCCACCAAATTTCTCAAGAAACCCCAAATCGGGTATGCCAGAAATTGTGCCAAAAGCTTCACAGCTTCACCTATTATTAATAAATCTGAAAGTGGACATTTAAAAAGAAAAATTCAGCAGCATAACAGCCTACAAAATGAAAATTTCCAGATCCATATAGCCTTTACACAACAGTTCTCAAATGTAGGACAAAAACTATGCTCATCGGGCTCCTAAAATTAACACAAAAATGCCCGGAAACACCACAAAAAACACTAATAATCTATATCAGAAGTTTAGTCACGTACCAATACATATATTTAGCTCTATTTTAACATCTTAAAGTCTGAAATATAGCAGCAAACCAAACTGATATGAAATACTCAACTGAAAACACGCAAACTCATAAAAAAAACACACCCGAAAACCCACAAATCTGCACTGTTTAGCACAAAGGCAAACTCTGTATGAGCATGCACATGGAATGGCTTCAAACTCCCATCATTAGCCTTCCTAGAAACATGAAAAATCCTATTCTTGGGTCTCCCTGGAAACCTATAAACTCTTGTTCTTGGGTCTCCTTCTCCACAGTTTTGGCAGGCCTCTGAAGAATAACAAAGAATGAGCAAAAATCAAGTTCTCGAATCCCCCAAAATGCCTCCAAACCCCTTAAAAGAGGGTATAACCATAACTCACATCCAAGAGAGGTTAATGAAACATATTTTAATAATAATTTTCATTTATTAGTCCAATGGTTTCCAAAGATTAACCCCCTTTTTCTGAAACTTCACTTTCTTGGGCCTACTTGCCTTAACAAAGATTATTATTTTTTAATTATTTGAAAAGGGGACATGACAAGTCCTCCCCTCCCAAACATTTCTTGTCCTCAAGAAATGGCTGAACAATAAACCAATCAATCCACCCTGGATCCCAAATGTAGTCATGAACTATACTACTACCAATTAACACAGGCTCCTGCAATATCCTCTGCAATATGACCAAGAGGAATCCATAATCAAACTGACAATTATAGCTCAACCAAACTCCAAAAATCACCACTACAATAGTCAAAAACCCATGAGACACAAACTCTTAGAACATTAGAACCCAAGTAAAGTGGACAAATCAAACTACCAACACAGTAAATACCATCAACGCATCCCACTGGCCTATACGGAATGTACAATCCAACTCTGCAACAATGGTGAATGCTCTCGAATGAAACTGTACCAAGTATGGAGAATCCACACATTGTACAACTCCTGCAGTCAACACAACTCTACAAATCATTGGCCACTATCTCATAACCATAACTCCCATGCACTGCTGATGGTGAAAAGACATTGCAAGATAAAGAGTAAGAAATGGAATCCAAACCAAATTTGCCTGCCATCAACTCCTCAAAACAAGGATCAAATGCTAACTGATGTACATACCCTGCAATATAATGTTGATTAAAAAAACCAACCTCAGTCAATAGCTCACCATGAACAAGTGATATAACCCACTATGACTGATCACTAGCTAAGTCAGGAGATGTCATAGCCAAAGGAGTAGAATCAATAACAACACCCACTGAAGCATCACTCCCAAACTCCTGCTCTAAGTCACATATTATCAAGCTGTCAACTACAGAACCTATCACCATGTCATGCCCATCACAACTCTCATCTTGAGGCATCAAACTTTCCCATAACTGATCATAAGCACTAGGAACCAAAGTGCATCTCTGTATCATCATCTCATCAACATGGTCATCAAAGGTAAATTGATGAGCGTACCTCACAGTATAATGCCGATAGAATTCGCCAATCTCAGTCAGTGGCTAAGACTATAATCTAGATGAAACTAATCGCAATTGATCATTAACCATGTTGGAACTACCTCCGAAGATATCACCAAGGGAGTAGTATTACTAGCTGGAACCATGCCAACTGCCGACTCACCAACATCACACATGATCTTTGATACATCTCTAGTCTCCGTCCCATCAGTACTAGAGGCCACCACCATGTCAGGCATACAACAATCTACTACAACACCCAACTCAACTGAACCTGACTCTAGTGGGAATGAACCTAATATGCCAATGTTAGTATCAAGGATGGATGCATCCCTATCTCCATTTTCTCTGACAATCTCAGCCATGGACATCCTCGGATCACCAAACAACACAGCTTGTCACTGTATAGAATGAAACTGTGACTCCTTGAAATCCAACAGTGTACTCTCAAGAATCTCAGAAGTCACCTCAAGCTACTCAGTAAGCTCACTCACCTCATCTTCCTTGGCCAACAATGCATCATATGTTGTACTGCCCCACTCCATAAGATAATCTCTGTCGGCTACCAACTGCATATAATTCTATCTCAAAATCCGAATAGCCTCCCATAAAGAGTGGATCTCTGTCAAGGAGAGATAACTGCCTTCCTGCTCATCACTAGTAGGAGAACCCCATCCATAAACTGCTAACAACTGATGAGAAGCATCAAAATGCTGGCAAGTGATAGCAATGTCTCGGTCACTAACTCTCAACTGATTAGACACATGATGGCACTAGCTTGACTATCTCCTACAAACCTCCTCTGATGCATTGTCTAAAGGAGTATCCTCAAAGTTACTAGTCTCTAGAGTATTACCATCCATATCTTGTGAATCAAATCTAAAGCTCATATCAACATATGGAGTATCAAAAACATTAGCACTGTTGTCCAACTCCTCTGTACCCAAGGAAACTAAGTCTTCAAAACTGCCCATTGCATCCTCCTGGATGTCATCAATGCCAATATGATCCTGGGACTCATCTATACACACTACCAAATATGAAATATCATCAACACATTCCAACAAGTATGGTTGACTAGATATATGAACAAAGCCCAACACCAGTGTATAAAAACTAATACCAACATCAGATAAGATACTGGCACAAGAAAAGACAACACCATGTAATTTGCTAATCAAATCCATGATAGCACCCAAACAAACACTGCTACCAAAAAGTGTGAAAGATCTCCAGTCAATTGAATCCCTAACGCCAATATAACAATCTCGAGTCCATATCCGTAAACTAGAATCAACTGGTAACTCAAGAAAACTCCTCACTTGAGTAATATGACCAATACCAACTAACTCCACATACCTATCATGATGAGATAATGAAGTCACATCTTTGTTCACCTTCAGTTGGCTGGACAAATCATGTGAAGTACTACTAGCCTCAACCTCATGTGATGAAGCATCTAACTGTGCCTGGTACTCTTTCTCAGCAAAGTCATGAATGCTTAATGTCTGCTCATCTCTACCAGGTATCTCACCATCCTGCACAACAACATCCTCTTAATCATCATCTGAACCCACTACACTGTAGTCACTGCCTATTGTAATTATACCATCCTAAATACCTGTGGCATTACCCTTTGATGACCTGTAAACAATTGTCTCAATTTGAGTATCAAGTTGACCGTTACTATCAATTTGTGTAATATCCTTTCCCACCACCTCCTGTGGTAGAGTAGAATCTGAGACCTCTACCTGGCTATCAACTAGTTTCTCAAACTCCTCATGCAAGTTCTTGGGAATTGTGTCATCTATCCTATGAGAAAATCTGCCAAATAGAAATCTAGTCAACTTATCCACCTTAGCTGGGTCGGACAACATTTCATTCATTATACAGTGGTGCTCAACCAACTGTTCAGACATGTCATGGCTTATTTTCATAAGTTTATCTCGAATGTCTAAATAACCATCCTTTCTACTGTTTTGACTCTGGATATCAATTGTCCAAGATCGTGTCCTCTAAGACTCTGTACTATACCTGTCCATTCTGGATAAAGTAGAGTGTAACTCCAATAGGATATAACTTCTTCAAACACCAAGAACTAACATGCAAATGATTAGAAGTAGCATGCAGCCATAGATTTTGACATGCAACTAATTAGAAGCAACATGCAACCACCAAATTCACCAAGAACTAACATGCAAATGATTAGAAGTAGCATGCAACCATAAATTTTGACATGTAGCTAATTAGAAGCAACATGCAATCATAAATTATGACATGCAAGATCTGGGTAGTTGTCAAAATTGACATGCAAGATCTGGGTAGTTGTCAAAACTGACATGCAAGATCTAGGTAGTTGTCAAAACTGACATGCAAGATCTGGGTAGTTGTCAAAACTGACATGCAAACTTCTACAACCACCAAATTCACCAAGAACTAACATGCAAATGATTAGAAGTAGCATGCAACCATAAATTTTGACATGCATCTGATTAGAAGCAACATGCAACCATAAATTATGACATGCAAGATTTGGGTAGTTCTCAAAACTGAAATGCAAGATCTGGGTAGTTGTCAAAACTGACATGCAAACTTCTACAAACCCTTAGGCTGGCAAGATCATGGCTCTGATACCACTGAAATGTCCCTTTTCTTATTTTTTATGATATTTCCAACCTCTAATCAGATTTTCAAGATCAGACAACTAATATCACAAAGATCCACCAAATTTCTCAAGAAACCCCAAATCGGGTATGCCAGAAATTGTGCCAAAAGCTTCACAGCTTCACCTATTATTAATAAATTTGAAAGTGGAAATTTTTACAAAAATTTCAGTAGCATAATAGCCTACAAAATTACATTTCTAGATCCTTATAGCCTTTACACAATAGTTCTCAAATGTAGGACAAAAACTATGCTCATCGGGCTCCTGAAATTAACACAAAAATGCTCGGAAACACCACAAAAACACTAATAATCTATCTCAGAAGTTTAATCATGTCCCAATACATATATTCAGCTCTATTTTAACATCTTAAAGTCTGAAATGCATCAGCAACCCAAACTGATATGAAATACTCAACTGAAAACACCAAACTCATACAAAAAACACACCCGAAAACCCACAAATCTGCACTGTTTAGCACAAAGGAAAACTCTGTATGAGCATGAACATGGAATGGCTTCAAACTCCCATCCTTAGCCTTCCTGAAAACCTGCAAACTCCCATTCTTGGGTCTCCCTGGAAACCTGCAAACTCCCATTCTTGGGTCTCCTTCTCCACAGGTTTGGCAGCCTCTGAAGAATAACAAAGAATGAGCAAAAATCAAGTTCTCGAATCCCCCAAAATGCCTCCAAACCCCTTAAAAGAGGGCATAACCCTAACTCACATCCAAGAGAGGTTAATGAAACATATTTTAATAATAATTTTCATTTATTAGTCCAACGGTTTCCAAAGATTAACCCCCTTTTTCCGAAACTTCACTTTCTTGGGCCTGCTTGCCTTAGCAAAGATTATTATTTTTTAATTATTTGAAAAGGGGACATGACAGGTGCAACCATGGTTTCATTAACATAATCAATTAAACCTTTTTCCATTATTTTACTCCATGCTCTAATTTTCCATGTAGCATAATTATGTGGAGTTAAAAATGGAAACCTAGGAGAACCCATGATGCAAAATTAAAGAACATAAGAGAAAGAGAAGTGAAAACACTCAATACACACACCCCCCCCCCCCCACAAAAAAAAAATAATAATAAAAAATCACACAATCAAAGAACCCCCCAAAATGGATGATTTTGGAACCTTATACTTAGTACATGTACAACTACCCCTTGTTAAAATGAACCAAGTGGACTTGTGATTTTGATGGTTACAACAACAAATATGAATCTATACCGGATGGTCCACCTCACAATAGGTGTATAATAATCATGCTCAAGACCATACTTTGGAATAATGTATTCAATCTAAGGACTATTTTTCTCACTATGAAATTTATTTAATCTTGTCAACCTAGGGAAGTATACTTAAAATTGTCGGTAGATTATGTGCACTAGGTCTCTTAACGAGTCATTATGCTTATGCTGCAGGAAAGTAAAATGAAAGGAAAAGAACCTACACCGTTGTTGTAGGAAACTAACACACTTAACTGGAAAAAATACTAGAAATGTAATGAAATGTTAATATCTATTCCAACTCAATTCATCTACTATAACTATTCTTACAGATGCTGCAAGAACATTCACAAGGTATGTTGCTACAGAACTTCTACTTGCAATACTAGAAATGCTTGACAATAAATCTATACTACTCTAATCTAATCCACCTCCCAAGTGGGCCCCCTTGGTTGGCTTATACTAATCTACTAACATAGGATATAAGCCAAAAACTATTTCATTACATTTCAAAAATTCATTACATGGGAACAATACATAGAACTATAAAAACAACTCACTGCAAAAGTTTACAGTTTCTTCTCATAAACTTTCTCCTTCTAACTAAACTATCACACATGGCTTGATCCCTATAAATAGAAGATCATCATTTATTTTGAAATAGAAAAGTTAAAAACCTAGGTAAAAATCCATAGGAGAGAAAGAAGGAAAACAATAGCTCAAGGTGGGAATAAAAGATAACGTCTCAAGGCAGGAATAATAAAGTCTAGACAACTGTTTTGACATAGCAATAAACACAGAGAATATAGAAAGTCTTCATGGCTCCTCCATACTCATAGTCATGTCCTTTAGTACTATTATGACTTTTCCACTATGGCTAAACGTCAACGTCCTTCTCCTTGAATGCTATTGGTTGTCTTCAATGTTCATCTTTGAATTCTTCCAATCATTTTCAAGTTCATTGCTAACAAGTTAGTTATAATGCAGAGATATATTTGCAAATAAGCATTATCAAATTAAATTAAAATATAAGAACACACATTTTGATAATTATATGAAATACTACATCATATATATGATATTGGCAAAGGATTACATACTATCTACCCATAGGTTAATCATTGGTTTAGGTAAACATAAGTTCACAAATGTTTCGATGAAAATGAAATAGAGTATTAACAAAGTGTTTAAAACTATCATGAAATAGAGGCAAAAATTAGCCTCATCATTGGACTCAACAATATAATGCACAAGATCTCTAAAGGATCTAATTACAAGTGCCAAAATAGGCCAAAATTGACCAATTATTCAAACTACTATGTCTACTTAGAATAACTTCAAACTGATACCAGATCTGGAAAGTAGACAAAAAATCATGCACTTTCAAAAAAAAATAGCACCTGAATATGTGTCTAGATGAACCCAAACTAAGCCTTTGAATTTAAAAAAAATTAGGACTTGCAATTTTCAGAAAAATTTAGGAACAGGGATTACAAACAACCTATAGCAATTTTTTGATCGTGAAATTCTACCCCAAAACAAAAAAAATTCTCGAACAAAGGATTTTGTATGAGGGAGATATCATTGTTTAAAAATCACCTTTGTAATTATTTTTCCCAAATCACTATCGTCGCACCTTCAAAAATCAAATGACTCTATATTTTGCCTTAGATGTCTGATTTTGATGAAACAAAAGTCAATTTGGGGATTTTTTGACCTTCTGAATGTGATACCAACATCTAATTTGCACCAACAAGCTCCAATCTTGACCTGCAAAAAAAAATCTCTAAAATAACTATGCAATGAAACTCCTATGGCTCTGATACCATGTAAGAATTTGGTCTAGCTCTAATACCATGTAAAAATTTTCCTAAGGCAAGAATTAAATGCCAAGATCTTGAAGCTCAAGAGATAGCACAAAAGGGACAAGCTATGATCAAAGGAGAATGAATTGATCAGATAATTGAATTAATCTGATATTTGGATACCAGATAATTGGATAATTGGATGATTACATCAAAGAAGTGGCTTGTATCTAAAGGCAACTGATGTGACTAGAATTCAGCAAAGAGATAAGCATAACAACTAGGCACATGTCCACCAAGATTCGATTATCCTCCATTGTGCATGAATGTATGTGCAATAATGAGAGGATAAGAATGCAAATGTGTATCTCATAAAGAGATGCAGTAGACAACATGTGCTCAATTGGAGTGCAAACTACTATGTTGTCTACATGACAACTCATATGAATATGCAAAATCCTAGGTGTCTACATGACAACTAATATGTATATTCATTAACCTAAGTAAACTTAAGTAAAGTGTAAATAGTAAATACTTATTTACACCAATAATTATTTTTATCTATTTTATAGAGATTTGGCTAATAGGAGCATACCATATCATCAACACATTATTTGGTTAAACAATCGCGCATCTCAAATCAAGAATGGATAGATGTTCTATTTGTTGAGCAGGATGCATAGGTTGTCTAGAATTCAATATATGTGAAATTTCATAGAGGTTTGTCATGGAAAGGGAGAGCACAATGGTGTAGGCACATGCATCAAAAGGGGCTTAGCTCGTGAACAACTAAAGTACAAAGATGGAGCAGTATTGATAGATGCAAAATCCATCATCTAGTGGTGTAACACTACAATGGGTCCAGGTAAGGAAGGTGAGTCTATGGTTCATAGATTTTTTTGGTTGATATATAATACTAACATTGCAACATATGTGGATTGTTGTACACTAATAGGATCAAGTGAGTTGCACTCTTTTAGAAGATTTGATGCTAGTTCATGGAGTATCTACACATGAAAAATGGCATACTATTGTCCATCATGTGTAGAGGAAAATTATGATGAGTGTGAGTCAACTGAATAGGTGGACAAATAGGATATACAGGTTTTGGACCCAATTGACAACTATCATCCCCCACAAGCACTAGAAATGGTAGAGATGGATTCATCCATTGACTTTGATGGCTTCCTTTAATCTATTGCAACTTGGTAATACATATATCTTTGTAATTTCAATATGTAACTTCATAACTCTTACCTAAGTATTTTTTGAATTAATGACCGCATTTTGTACATTTATCATTGCAGGCCATATTTGTGTTCTTATTGCACCTGAAGATAATGAAGAAGGGACATATTATCATTTGTATCATTGTGTCTAGGCCAAAATAAAGTTGGATCACTTAGTTATATATGGTGAGGGTTTAGAGTACCATATCGGTGTGGTGGTTGTAACCGACACATGGCTTAGAAGATATTCTATGAAGAACCCTAACTTGTGAGTATTTGAGTATTAGCAAATAGAGAGTAAGATTGTTCATTATTCAAACATTTTTGTCACATCAAATGTCCACTTGATAAAATATGGTGAAAAACCACATAATAAGACTTTTTGGAAGGTTCATGAGTCAGACCACGAGGCAATACTTGAGACATTAAAATCTAGAGTAGATCATGTTGGTTCATTAGATTGAATAGGGAGAGAGGAAAGGAGAAATGGAGAGAGAGATAGAGAAAGTAGGGAATGGGAGAAGGTGGGATAAGGAGGGAGGGAGGGAGGGAGAGAGAGAGAGAGAGAGAGAGAGAGAGAGAGAGAGAGAGAGAGAGAGAGTAGGGGATGCATGGAAGAGACGCTACTTTTGACGAGACACCAAAGAGACACAATCCTCCAATAGGTAATAAATAGTCATTCTGAGAATCTAAAGCAAGTGTGTCCAATAAAGAAAAGGCAAATCATTGAAGGATATATATGCATATATGAACATTAACCAATAAAAAATATAAAGGAATACCAATATTGAGTATTCTATACAACAAATATTTTTCCAAACCAAAGGAAATAAGTCATTCATAATAGTCAAACAATTAAGAACTAGATTATTCTTACATATGTATTTAGTATTATTGAGCAAATTAGAATTAGCAAAATTATAATGCATATAATCTCCATTACAACAGCATGGAAGATTTGTGATTTTTAATAGTTATATTATTTAGTCCCAAAAAGGGACATTACAGATATTTCTCACTAATCCTTTACAATAGAAAATGTTTACAAAAAATGGCATGTACTTGTATTAGGACATTAAATATTACAAAAATCCCACACTACAGCAACTCGCTAGCCACTCAAAAAATAGTAATTGAATGCAAGTGGGATCATAAAGATACCTTAATAAACTAGTGTTCCCTTTACTCAAGCAACATCTTGGTCATCTACTTGAATGGGACATGTTTGAGAACTGACAATCTCCATTTAAATTCAAGTCTCTAGAAGCAATTATAGATAGCATATGGTCACTGAAATGATAGATAGTAATTTGTTAGGATTTCCACTTCTCTTTGATTGGGATACTCTTTGATTGTGGACCTCCTAGTAGTTGGTCACCTAAATGAGAACCTTGAGATTTATTAGGAACTTTATGAAAGGAATCAGTACCTTTAGAATCTCTCTATTTTTTATCTGAATTAAGACCTTGGATTATAGATGGTTGGCCTTCATTGTAAAAGGAGTGAGACTGCGTCACCAAAGGTGGCAATGAGATTTTTATTGTTCTATTAATATCATTAATATATTTTGATGAGAAATTTGAGGGATCATGCCTAGCTTAAGTATTCTAGCTTCCCAAGTCTTGTAAATGCAAGGCCATTAATGAATAGGAATTTCTAATTGAAACATTTGTGGTGCGTGTGACTAGATTCTTTGCCTACTAATGAGACAATTTGAGGCTTCACTTCACATTTATCTATGGATAATTCGATAGCACTTGTTACTTCTCTGTCTAAAAATTTTGTGTTTGTGTACAATGTGCACTCTTTCCAATAGTTGCAAGTTTTGTCTCTTCATCCTAAGTAATTGGCATACCCTAGATGGCACCAAGATAACAATTTTATTTTGAAATTTCCTTTTCTCTCAAATTAATCTCTCTATTAAGTAGGTTTCCTACATTTTCCTCTATATATTTAATAGATGTAGTTGCAATTCCTTTGTATATTAAGCTTTCCTCTATAGGAATGAGAAGGCATGGAGAGTCAGGCCAACTGTTAGTCACTGTATTGAAAAATTAGTTCTTGGCCATGCCACTAATGGGAATCATTTTAATCTTATTTTTTGACTTGGTACCTCATTTGTCTTTAAAGAATAATATATTGTTTTCAATGTCTTTGAATTATTTTTGGTTGATAGCCAATTGTTTATTCACTTATTTTTTGCTTTCATTACATAAATATCAAGTGACATTTATATCACCATTCATTCTACAATTACTAACAATTCATCACCTTTGACTATTCATGGGAAACTAAGGTATTTTGTTACCTAATAGGTCCTAGGAATCTTAACTAGGGCCCTATAATAATCCTAGATGGACCCATTTGACCTAAATATAAAAAGAGGAAAAATTGTTAAAAAGTTGCGGCAAAGTTGCTCAAAAAGTTGCTTGAGAAACATTTGCAATTTTTGCAAAAAGTTGCAAATGGAGGTTTGGGAAGTTTTAACTATCCATGCTTGGGAATATGAGTATGGGAAACATATTTTTGAAGGTTAGAAGGTTTCCAGTTGGATTTGCATTTTTAAACAACTTTTGCAATTTTGCACAAAAAGTGTAACTTTTGCAAAGTTCACTAGATTTCACTTCTAGGACTTGGAAAAGGTTCCAAACTATTAAAAAATAACTAAAAATACCTAATCCTAGGCTATCTTGACCAAAAACTCAAAAAAACCCAATTTTTCTTAATTAGCAACTTTTACTCATATCTTGCACAAAATGGCCTAAGCATACATATCTTGCTCATATCTCTCTAAGAATTCTTTGTGGGATCAAACTGTCTATTCCATTAGCTCAGAGTGGTTGGGTAAACTCTAGTCCCAAGATTATCTCATCCCATTGAGCACTCAAACATTCTCGGGCATGCCAAACTAAATTGACCCTAAGAGTCACTAAATGTCATAGGGCAATGATCTTTGACGGGGTATATCTCAAAGCTCGTGTAAGGTATGAATGTGATTCTAGGTGCTACAAGACCATGTTTCCAAGTCCTACAATAACCTCTCTCTCTTTTTGGAGGTCAGATTCTATTTTTACTTTGCGGCCCCATCTCGTGTGATGTTGAAACTTGTACTGTTGGCCAGTACAAAGCTAGCAATTGTTGAATCTCTCTGACTATTCAATGTGGGATCAAATTGTCTATTCTATTAGATCTGGGTGGATGGGTAAACCCTAGTCCCAAGTGTTGGAATTACAAGTGGAAAGAGTCAACTTGTGAGAGAGGGGCAGGGCGAGGGGGGGTGAATTTGTAGTTTAACCTTGGCCCCATAAAACTTTCACCATATATTCAACACATGCATTTAACAAGTAAGCTGAAATAACATGTAAAGCATAAGCATTTAAAACATATAATTATGTAAGCATTTACACACATAATGTCATATATGATTACCTAGAAACCCTCCAAGTGAGAAGGTAAAATTGGGGTGGGGATGACACCCACAGATCTTCACTACTGAAGCAATAAAGTGTATCCAATGAAGGTTACAATGATTTGACCATGAAACATGATCTACTCTGTGAAAGGCCTGCCCTATTAAAGGCTTACAAAACTGTTAGGTCTTGCCCTATTAAAAGTGTGCCTTGCTAGAGTAATTTAACTTACAATTAAGTAAGCACACTGTTAAAGGATTTCATACAACCTATTAGGACTACTTTGCTTAAGAGATTTAACTAAAATAACCTATTAAAATGTCTTAACATAGGTCTTGTCATTGGCACTTGTTTGCTTGATAACAGATCACCTCTAAACAATATCTTTCTTGATCCTTCTCAATCAGATGTGTCAATGTTGTATCCCTTGATTTTATCCTCTATTCTTCTCTAACTAATTTTGCAATTCACTCTTTCATCTAAGTCACCTTGAATGCTTTGCAAACTATCTTGTTCACTCCTTCAATTTGCTCCACACCTCATTACTGAATTTAGGGATTTATCCACCTTAAGAAGACTTCGGTGGCTTAGGGTTAGGTATGAATCTATGGCTGAGATTCATCCATTTTTTCACTTAATCCTTCCTATTTTCTAAATGATTGCATGTATTTTCCTAAGGAATCTAAATAAAAACTCATCCTTATCTTCACATATTGAAAGTTGATCTTTAATTCAGCTCAAAAAGAAATTACATAGTTGTTTGTACCATTACAAACAAATATGTCAAATTTGTGTCACTTGACATATGAAGTATCTGATGCTCAGCATGCACTATTTTGTATATTATGACTTGGTATCTACATTACTCAACATCCACTATTTACTCAGCTCCTAAATCACTCAACATGATCAATCTGCTCAGCACCTAAGTGACTCAGCACTTGAGTGACTCGACACTTGAGTGACTCGGCACTCATTGCAACTTGGCATGGTCTAATATTTACATGTTGTGCTCGACATGTATTACTAGTTCGACATGAACTAAGTAAATGACTTAAGTGTGTTGACACTCACTTGTCAAAACCAATCTGAGATCAACAATCTCCCCCCTTTGACATAAGTGTCAAAAAAATTGAAATATACATTATTATCCTTACTTTCTTGACCATAACATATCCATGACCCAGCTTATATGCAAAACTTCATTATTTCAAAATTTTGTACTAACTTGTATGCCTCAAAAATTGTAACTCCTCCTGAGTTGACATGTTTGTTCTGTATCCAAAATTGTATACTCCTTTGTGATTAAATGTGTCTCTATTGATACACTTTGACTTCATGCCCTGTTTTGTGTCTCTGTTCATATGCTATATTCTCCCCTTTCTTCTTTCTCTTATTCTCTCACTTCCTTGTGTGTTTCTCTCCCTTTATCTCCTCCTATATATTTTCTCCCCCTTCCTTATTACTCTTCCTTTTGTTTTGAATTCTCCCCCTTTGTATTATTCTTCCCCCTTTTTGACACTTATGTCAAATGAGTTATACACCTATGGTGTGTTTGTCCAAAAAGGATTTATGGACATCCATTATTATCCTTAGAGTTGCATCCAAATTTTCATATACAACATCCAATAACTTAAGTTGGATTACAAGCTTGGTAGCAAGGTGTACTAGACCATCTAAGGTAGAAATATTTGGGTCTTTCTTTAGTAAGGTTTCGACATAGCCTAGTTCCTTGTGCATTATTTCCATATGTGAGGTGAGGGTAGCCTGAATACTTGTTAGTTTGGCTCTAATATTAGCCTCATCTACTATTAAGATAGCTAACTAACTTTGTTCCTAAATCAGTGTTCTAAAATGCTTCTCACTCTAAGATGGATTTGATGGTAGTCTTCCACCTGATGTAGATATTTAACTTTCCAAACTCAGAATGTGACTTCTAGTTTTTTGGGTGAAGAGTGTAGGGTTGTACAATTTGTTTACAGTGAGAATATATTCTCAAGAACCTTCTTCACATCCTAAACCTTTGTTTCTAATGCAACTTGTTGTAGTTCTATCTCACTAGATATTTTTGCATTTACTTTGCCTTGAAATTTTTTTTTAGACCACTCTAAGAGTTTTGCATTTGTATCCAAGTCTTCATTGCTGACCTTTTCCACTATATCTATCAATTATTCTGTGAGAATCTTGGTCTCATCAGGAGTTAGCAGGCAAAATGCATCTAAAAAGATGTTCTTAATGTCTTGAAGTGCTTGCTTCTACCTATGTTCTCTCCTAAGCATTTCTTGATGCTTTTTCCTTTCTAAGGCTTGTTGTAAAATACATATTTGTTCCAATGTCATGGTGTCATAGACATCTATTGGAATAATAATTTCTTCATCAAGGCTTATGTCTCCATAATGTATAACCTTATTTTCCTTTGATGAGCTAGGCTTGGCACTAAGATCTACAATGGAATGCTTTCTATGCTCAGCTTCTGAAGAGTTTGAGTAGAAGGAGTGTCAGATGTTGGTAAGGCTACCAAAGAGTGAATGGCCACTTGTTACTTCACCTTAGGTTTTGTCTCTTCAGGCTTGCCTTGATCTATCACTATGACTTGACTAGCACCTTGCTCTTGTGTTGTAGGCACAAATGAGTCTATCTGTCCTATTTTTCCAGTAGTTGTACCTATTTCTTCTACTTTCTTCTCAACAATATGAATTTTAACATTTGTATTAATCTTGATGGATGTAATTTTTGTCACTTGAAATGAAGATTGTACATTGGTAACTAAAGGGATGATGGAAGGTTTTTCTTGTGGATTCACCTTTTCCCTTGTGATATCAGTTACTGCTTTCTACAATTCCTCTACACTAAAAAAAATTGGATTTCTACATAGTTGATCTTGGAGTGTAGACTTATCTAGAATCTTCTTCAAATCTCCTACAATCAGTGGATTGATGTTATGAGTTGATGCATCAAAAGAATCCTTAATAGTTATTATTTTAGTGGTTGTGGTAGTGTCATGGGGAGGACTGACACTCAGCACTTCTATGTCTTGCACACTCTATTCATCTTGTTGTTCAGGCTCAGTTGTTGTCATGTCATCATCTTGCGTTTATGTCTCTTCCCCAATTTTATTTCCTTCTTCCTTGTCATGATCTTTTTCATCTTCATCCTCTTCTTCATCTTTACCCTCTAAAGGGTCAACTTCTCCTTGTTTAACAATAGTCAACCCATAGATGAGTTTTCAAATCTATGTTAACTTTTTCACAACATCTTCAATATTATCCTAAACAATGTTTAAGGCTCTATATTTTGATGTGAACCTAACTCCATATTTCTTTGCAACCTTAGCAATCTATCCTTTTGTTAACTCTGGTATCACTGGGCTAAAGTGGTTTCCCTTTTTTTTTTTCCAAATTTAGACAATAATGTCATTTTTGCTCAACTAAGTCATATAGACTCTTGGGTACAGGGTTGGAAAATTCTAATGGTGTTGTCTTAAATTTTTACATCATTTTATATAGGGCTTCTTCAACTTGCTTTTTCTCTTCTTTGCCCAAATTATCAAAATTTACATGTCTAAAACCAGATAAATCTGTATTACTCTTAACATTTTCACATAAGTTCTCAAGATTAGAGAGTGGACTGTGACTTACCACTTTGAATTGGCTTATACCATCTAATTCAGTCGTTTCTTTTTTAGAATCTGGTTGTGCCACATGCTTCCTTCTCTATCTTTTTGGCTATTATCCTCCTTGCTCTATCTGTTTGGACTTTTCTTTAGCCTTTTGGGTGGTTGCTCATGTGGTGGCTCTGGTGGTTGGTGCACTTAGCTTGGCTTGGCTTGCTTTGACAATCTTCTTTGCCTTAGCCACTGGTTGTGCATTAGCCTTCATTTTCTTTGACTCTATAGGTGTAGATGCTTCCTTGGCTTCTTTTTCCTTGGCATCTTTAGTTTCTTCATCTTCCTTATCTTCTCCCATGCCTTGAGTTAAAGCTAGGGGCTCTTGTGTTTGAGGTTCATCTTCTTCTTCATCCTCTTCTTCTTCTTCCTCTTCCTCCTCGGAACCCTCTCCAAATTTGGCTTTGATTTTCTTCACCATCCTATCTTTTTTCTTAATTATAGAGGCATTTTTTACCTCCATATCAATATTTGATTTCATTACCTCATAATTCCCAAAAAAAAATAGTAGTTCTATCTACTTCCTTTGCAATTAGATTTGTGATGGTTACTAATGCTTCATCCACATTTATCTCATATCCTAAGGGTCTCAGCCATCTTACCCTTGGTATAGCAGCTTGCACATATGTGTAGTCAACATCAAGAAGAAAACATATATCATCATAATGTTTCTCTACTAAGGAGACTAGTATCCTCATCCTTTCCTTCATTGATTTCTTAAAATCTTCAAAATAACCTATCATGATAGTTTCAAAATTGGCTCCCATCTACTCAATAAATTCACCGATTTGTATTGCAACAGACCTGTTGATCTTCCATCCAACTGTGCCAAATGAGGGAAATGTGTTTTGTGCATAAAAGAATATGCAAACTAGTATAGAACCAAACTTGCAATACACACTATCAAAACTAGTATAGAACAAAATTATCAAAACTATGAAAGGGTTTAACATGAGCAAAAAACCCTTTCTCTTGACAATTTTGTATTCCTCTTTTAAAACACCAGTTTCACACAGTCTATTATATGCACCTCTTATCTCCATGTCACCTATGCTTCCTATCTTACAGTTATAACATTTCTTCACATCCTACACCATTATCACATTTGGCAGGATCGTAGACAATGTGCCTAACAGGTCTTGTTTGTAGGTGATGTCTAGAATGGCCTTAAATATAGGTTGTTTCACTTCATTATTGACCAGCTAAACATTCAAAACGTCCTTCCCTTCAACATTTCTTGAACTTGATGCCATTATGAAAAGCTAGGGTTTAATAAAAAATTTAACTACATAGCTTGACACTTAATAAATACCTTTGATAATTTGTCAAACTAGAAATGAATCACTACTTCAATCTTTTGTATTCAGTTTTGAAAAATTTCTAGGTGGCCTCTAGCTCTTCTCACTCTATCTCAATTTTGAAATGGTGAAAAATGAGCTCAAATTGACCATATACCCTTTGAAAACCTTGCATTTAAGGCTAAGTGCTTATATAGTTGTAAGCTCGACAATAACTAATTTCAGGTTCATTCGACATCCATTGATATTTCTGCCACTCAATAGCTACTACGTGTTCAGCATAGACTAAATAGTTTGAGAACTCGGCATCAACTAACATTTCACTTGGCACATATAGGAAAATTTTCATACTCGAAAACAACATGAAAAACTTGAAGATTTTTCTTGAATTTATAATAACACCTTGCATCTTTAATCATGCTAATTTAGTCTTTTTAGTACTATCTTCATTTGGAACTGATGCATGATATAACCTTTAAATGTCAGCCCCACATCTTAGTTTGATGAGGTATGACCACTTAACCTATTGGGTGAAGTGATCCCTTCTCCATTTGATGTTCTACAAACATCTTTCTTTTTCCATGTCTTGTTCATCTCATCTCTAATGTGTTCAACATTTGTCTTGCTTTTTCATTTGTCTAATTCACAACTTGCTGCCTTTGACCAAGTTGGACAATGCCTACTAATATTAGTTTTCAAATAGTTGAAACATGTGGTTTGACTTAACCATTTTTTATACTTACCTCTACAGTGTGTCCTAATACAATTCTCAGGGATATGTCCATATTCTTGACAATAATGATAGCTATATCTTGTGTTATAATCCTAATTATAAGAGTTGTCATTGTCTCTTACCTTTGTTGGCTTTTTTGATGACCATGTGTGCTTGGATCTACATTCAAAAGTTCTATGTCCATACTTCTAACAATTGTAGCAATATCATTCAAATCTTTGTGTATGCATGGTCCTAGTTTTGCATTCATGTGCCTGATGACCTTGCTTGTTGCACTTATGAAAATGAGTCATGTTCTTAGGCTTGACATTATAATTTGTAAACTTGCTTAGTAGTATGTTCTTTCTTACCACAATTATGAAAATTTGGTTTGGAGTTCTTACCTTTGATGTTCCTTTCTTCTACAACTTTCGATGATTATCCTTCTTCAGTGCTTGTGTAGCCCAATCCTAATTTCTCATTATTAGATCTAGGGGATCTCAATAATTGCTCAAAATATTTGATGGCTTCATTTGGCTTGTTAAAATTTTCAGTAAATTATTTTTCTCTTTGTATGTCATTATGTAGTTTTTTATTTTGCAACTTCAATGTGGTTATCTCAATGTCCTTAACATTTAACTCATGATGAGCATTCATCATTTAGCTTAGAGTATCCAATTGTATGTTGGAGATTTTGGTTAGCTCTATTTACTTCTCTTCTAGTCTGTTGGCCAGAATTCTTTTTTCTTCTTCAATCATGGCCTTGTCTTCCATAGATTTCTTATTTTGTTCAGATAATTCACATAGCATCATAGCTTCAGATTCTTGCTCTAGCTTGAGATTTCTAATTTCCTTAGCTTGTACTCTATTCTTTTCCATTAGATCTACAATTCTTGCATCAAATTTATTGTAGTCATCATTAGCAAATAGCTTGGTAGTGTCAATCTCTCTATATTGTGTGTCATTCTCTACAATAACAATTTATTTCCTTCTCTTCAAGGATTTCTTTAGTTCCTCTCTTGCCTCATTTAGTTGATGTAGTATGAGACGTATTTCAATATCCTAATTTTCAATAGTCTTTCCCAACTTGTAGACCTCCATTTTAAAATCCTTTCCTCAAAGCTACAAAGATTCTTCTTCTGAGAACTCAACTCTGATACCAATTGTTGGAATTACAAGTGGAAAGAGTAAACTTTTGAGGGGTAGTGGGGTGAATTAGTATTTTAACCTTGGACCCATATAACTTTCACCATATATTCAACACATGCATTTAACAATTAATCTAAAATAACATGTAAAGCATAAGCATCTAAAACATATAATCATGTAAGCATTCACACACATAATGTTGGATATGATTACCTAGAAACCCTCCAAGTGAGAAGGTAAAACTAGGATGGGGATGACACTCACAAATCTTCACTACTGCAGCAATAAAGCTTATCCAATCAAGGTTATAATGATTTGACCGTGAAACATGATCTACCCTATGAAAGGTCTGCCCTGTTAAACGCTTACAAAGACTATTAGTTCTTACCTTGTTAAAGGATTTCAACACCCTTTTAAAAGTGTGCCTTGGTAGAGGACTTTAACTTACAATTAAGTAAGCACCCTGTTAAAATATTTCTGACTGCTTGTTAGGACTACTCTTCTTAAGAGATTTAATTGAAATCACCTATTAAAATGTCTTAGTATAGATCTTGCGATTGGCACTTATTTTCTTGATAATAGATCACCTCTAAACAATATCTTTCTTGATCCTTCTCAATCAGATGTGTCAATGTTGAATCCCTTGATTTTATCCTCTATTCTTCTCTAACTAATTCTAAAATTCACTCTTTCATCTAAGTCATCTTGAATGCTCTACAAACTATCTTGTTCACTCCTTCAATTCGCTCCACACCTCACTACATAATTTATGAATTCTTCCTCCTTAAGAAGACTTAGGTGGCATAGGGTAAGGTATGAATCTATGGCTAAGATTCATCCATTTTGTCACTTAAGCCTTCCTATTTTCTTATTGTTGCATGTATTTTCATAGGGAATCCAAATAAAGATTCGTCCTTATCTTCAAATATCAAAATCTAATCTTTAAGTCAGCTCAAAAATGGTTTACATAGTTGTTTGTGCCATTACAAACAAATATGTCAAAACTGTGTCACTCAACATATGAAGTATGTCATGCTCGACATTTTTCTATAGACTGTGACTTAGCATCTGTAGTACTCGACATCTACTCTTTGCTTAGCTCTTGAATCAATCGACATGGTCTATCTACTTAGCACCTAAGTGACCTAGCACTTGAGTGACTTGACACTCATTACAACTTGACATGGTCTACTATTTATATGTTGTGCTCGGTGTCATGCCACAATTTTTACATAGTAAAACACAACTGAATTTTTATTTTTATTTTTGAAAGTTAAACTGAGGAAATATGAATAGATCTTTACCTGTATAATCATTCTATCAAACTGTTTGATATTCGAATATCAATTCATGTCCACTCGAGGATGTTATAGGGTCACAAATTCGATCATAATGATATGTTACTAATGAGGTATTATTGATTTTTTTTTATCAATAAAGACTAAATTATTGATTGCTTATTTGATTTTTATTATCAATTGGGACAATAGTATGCATTATGTTTTACTAGTTCTTCTGACACTATATTCCACCTGGTATAAATTTGAACCTTGCATCCAAGGTAGGGTGATGTAAAAGGTGCACCTATAGAGGATGCAATGCATATATTTCATGCACTTAAATTAGGGTCATTGTTAGATCATCAAGCATAATATAAAGTTGCACAATATAAAGTCTATGATAATTTATATTTCATTAGTTTCCCTACTTTCACTTCCTTAAGTTTTGATTCCTTATTTCCAATGTAAGGTTATTTGAATAAGCTCTCCTGATATCAACATGTACCAAGGTTTTTTTTTCTATGTATTATGGTATATGTGTAAGTAAAAGTGTTACTAAAGAAATCTACATAAAGCCTATTATACTCTATTATACCGTCACCACTTTCAAATACTATTCTATTATAAGAACAATATTGTAATCCATATATAATTTTCAAATCACCATCTTATAATGCAGCAATCCATGGGGTGACACCATGTGCTAAATTCACTTGATAATTAATATCTATTGTTCCAATACTAATTAAGTTATTTGAGTCAATCATAAATGAAAGGATACTCTTCAGTTATTTAGTTTCATAGAACTATTTATTATATTTTATCAACTATTAATCAATTTGCATAGTCCACTAATAACTTATTAAATGTTCTTAATGTAACTACATATATAAAAATTAGATATCTTAGATTTGCTAAATGAATCCTACATTCCAAAGTCTTTTACTATAAGGTAACTTACTTTATAACATGGCTACTTTATTAATGTATCAAATAAATCCTAGTACTCTTATTTATTAAAATCCCTTCCCATTTATTTATTTATTTTATATAACATTATTCATTATTATTAATTTTTAGTTATCTTCTATACATAAATTAAATTTTTGAAATCATTACTAACAATTTCCTATGTTCTACTTTATCTCATTCCTCAACTTTTCATTACCTAATCTTTTACCTCCAACTTAAACATCTGACAGCCAGCCCACCTTATACTTAATATCTACATTCTACTAAAAAACTTTTTTTTAAAATTTAAAAAATCTTCTAGGATATGGGGTCACGTGCCACTAATTCCATTCCAATAAATATAATTTATTTTCTTCCCCAAATACACCTAAAGACATAAAGAGGGGTCTTGTCTATCATGATTCCTAGGTGGAAATCTGACATGACCACTTGCCCATACCCAACTACCCCTTTTCTTCTTCCAAACGCATGGTCTTTCCTCTAGGCTTGGTGGGTAATGAAGAATTATGTTTGTCATATTAATTTACAAGGTATACCTCTATGTTAGGCGCCTAGGTGGAGATGTGAAACTTAAAAGTCAAAAATGTCATCATTGCACTTTTTCACTTCCTACAAGGTAAGGTTTCCTAGTCAAAGTCTTTTTTCAATTTTTGATTGCTACTTTGGTCTTGTGCCCAGAAAGGTAACGTATGGGGTCTATTTGAAAATTTTCTTGCAATAATTTTTTTTAAAAAAAAATTTGGTTTGGTCATAAGTTTTAGATTTATATTTAGGAATATTTCTTCTTAAAATTGATTATCTTAACATTGATTTTCTCGAGTATCATCTCAAGTTAGGGTACCTACCAATACCTACTATAAATATATATAAGTGCTAACTTCTTCCTATGTGGATAGGGTGGCTGATGTTTATATCTAAAATGTTCAGCTCATTGTAGCATTCCCAATCTCTTGGTAGTTAGGAATAGTTTGTCATGAATAATATATTCAATAGCTATTCTATAATATACCTCTTTGGTTGATGGATTAGTCCTTTCCTCGACACAATTTCATTACCTTTGTTACTTGTTTAATCAATGCCATTTCCATTTATAGATCAGTGTTCTTGTCTACCTATCTCCTCCTCTATTGTACGTTGTTTGGCATACTTACTTGATTTCCTCTCTCTCGCTTGGTTATTCTTATTTTAAGGTTTTCTTCTATGTTTGGTAGCTTGTGATCTTATATACTATGTCGTGTTTAGGTAACTATTCCTTTACCCATGTCATCATATTCTTCATTAGTTCTTACCTACTATTTTACTCATTATTAGTTTTTGAGTCACTCACTCACCTAAGCACTAACAAGATCTATTATGATAGTCCAAGATCAACTTATCAAGGAAGGGTTGATATCTTTCGTAAAAATTCTAAGAATTCATGGGCTTTAGTTTAACATCAAGATCCACTTAGAAGCCCTCTATTGTAGACACCCACTGGTTACAGTGTTCTTTTGGTTACATCTTAATTGAGAAATCTGGCCATTACACTATTGGTTTGATATACTTATAAGATTTTAGTCAAAGTACCATTATGTATCCTTCAGCTTTTGGCCCTTATAGTCTTATCACTTTCAATGCCCTTATGTAAGGTTCTTAGCATGGTGTTCTATTGGGCTCTATTCATTCAAGGGTTAAGGTATTTCCATGTTTACAGGGTTGAATTCAATCACATCTTATGATAATGAAAAGGATGGTATTCAAATTTCCTCATGATGGTTGTCAAGAATTCTCCTTGATATGATCGACTTATAAATCATAATATAATAGACTTATAGAAAAATGCCTCATAAAATAATTTAAAACAAAATAAAATCACCAATTAAACATAAGTGTGGCCACAATGGTAAATCTTTTGCTAAAACAAGTCATGTCCCAAGGCAAAAAGGGGACCATACAAAGAAATCATCATGAATGAACATTCCAAAAAACTACCAAAATATACAAAGAGATCGAAAACAACAACAATTCATAACAATTCAAACTCTCAAAGGCATTTTGGTCATACCATGGTCTTCCTGATGGAAAGAAGAGGAAGGGTTGTACTAGGGTTACATGGTAAATCAATGGTATACAAAAAAATGATTCCCTTGTATTTTTGGTCCATCCTGAGAATAGGTCAAGAGAGTGTTCCACACCCCATTTCTTATTGTTTATTGAGTCTTAGAAATTCGCTCTTCAATTGTCTATGGTTCCTTACCTACCTGTCCATTGCTGTCAAGAATTGTCAAATGTAGTCTAGGGATAGGGTTTCCACAAAAACTACACTATTGACTCCTGAGATAAGTACAAGATTATGATTCATTTCACTTACCTTTAGATACAATAAGTCGTTATTAGAAGGATTACTAGGGTCTCACTTTTACTCTTGTCACATATTCCTTCAAGCATTGTTCGAGTGTATCAATAACTTTAAGAGAATTATATCATCTGATCTCACAATAGACTAGAATTCCTTAAGGTATTTATTGATATAGTGGGATCTATTCAGTCTTTGTTGAGCTTCCACTACTTCCAACTATAGTTCAACCTTAATGTTTTCACGGGTTACCCTAGCTGGTAAGTGTATACGGTCATGTTGCCCATCCAATATGATGGTGTCTCAAGTGGGGAGAGCTCTCCTTTCTTATGGAAAATATATACTATAATATAATCGCTGAACCAATATTATATCCATCATTATTGTCTCTGGTGTGTGTTGCTCCTTTTATTATTTTCTTATCATCTCTTATTGTTTCCCCTGCCTATTTAGTAGGAGACTTATCTTTATTAGGTATCACTTCATGTGTGGTTTCTATCACTTAACCATAGGGTTTGTATCAAGATAACCCAAGCATAAGATATTATCTTATTGTATAACATATTAGTCCTTGCATCGTTATACTACATCATGGGGGTTTCTAGTCACAATTCTATAAGTTGTCACTTTTATCATTCTCATTTACCCTGATTAAGAACATTTTCCTCGAAGATCCAAAGTCCACATTCTACAAGGGTTTACAAGTTCTTACCAATACCTAAACATCATCGAGATGAGCTACCACCCATTCAGTTCTAAATGTTGGTAGGGTTGAAGAAGAAATATTTTCACGTGTGCTGAAATTTGGAGTCATTAAGTCTGACAGCTATCGGGAGGAATTTACATAGAGAATTTTTTTTTTTAAGTTGAACTTCCACAAGATCGAAATAATATCTTATCATACCTTAATCCATAGTAGTATTAAATTGTTACCATGACTAACTAGTGTTATCACATATAGTGTTCTATTCTATTGCCAAACATGTGATAATATTTATTACGAGTCGATATCCTAGGAGGCCTATCTCCTTTGCAATGTATCATGATGATAACTTACAACTGCACATTTTTTGTGGACTCATTAATGCCCAGTGTTGTATAACTAGGCTCTGATACAAGAATGTCATGCCACAATTTTTACATGGTAAAACACAACTGATTTTTTTTTAAATTTTTTTTGAAAGTTAAACTGAGGAAATATGAATAGATCTTTACTTGTATAATCATTCTATCAATAGTTTGGTATTCGAATATCAATTCATGTCCACTCAGGGATGTTATAGGGTCACAAATTTGATCATAATGATACGTTACTAATGAGGTATTATTAATTATTTGTCTAATCAATAAAGACTAAATTATTGATTGCTTATTTGATTTTTATTATCAATTGGGACAATAGTATGCATTAGGTTTTACTAGTTGTTTTGACACTATATTTAACCTGGTATAAATTTGAACCTTGCATCTAAGGTAGTGATGTGTAAAAGGTACACCTATAGAGGATGCAATGCATATATGTCATGCACTTAAATTAGGGTCATTGTTAGATCATCGAGCATAATATAAAGTTGCACAATATAAAGTCTGTGATAATTTATATTTCATCAGTTTCCCTACTTTCACTTCCTTAAGTTTTGATTCCTTATTTCCAATGTAAGGTTATTTGAATAAGCTCTCCTGATATCAACATGTACCAAGGTTTTTTTCTATGTATTATGGTATATGTCTAAATAAAAATGTTACTGAAGAAATTCGCATAAAGCCTATCATACTCTATTATACCATCACCACTTTCAAATACTATTCTATTATAAGAACAATATGGTAATCCATAAATAATTTTCAAATCACCATCTTATAATGCAGTGATCCCTGGGGTGACACCATGTGCTAAATTCACTTGATAATTAATATCTATTATTCCAATACTAATTAAGTTATTTGAATCAATCATAAATTAAATGATACTCTTCACTTATTTAGTTTCATAGAACTATTTATTATATTTTATCAACTATTAATCAATTTGCATAGTCCACTAATAACTTATTAAATGTTATTAATGTAACTAGATATATAAAAATTAGATATCTTAGATTTATTGTATGAATCCTACATTCCAAAGTCTTTTACTATAAGGTAACTTACTTTATAACATGGCTACTTTATTAATCTATCAAATAAATCCTAGTACTCTTTCTTATTAAAATCCCTTCCCATTTATTTATTTATTTTATATAACATTATTCATTATTATTAATTTTTAGTTATCTTCTATACATAAATTAAATTTCTCAAATCATTACTAACAATTTCCTATGTTCTACTTTATCTCATTCCTCAAATTTTCATTACCTAATCTTTTACCTCCAACTTAAACATCCCACATCAAGCCCACCTTATACTTAATATCTACATTCTACTCAAAAAGTTTTAAATTTTTTTTAAAAAAAATCTTCTAGGATATGGGGTCACGTGCCACTAATTCCATTCCAATAAATATAATTTATTTTCTTCCCCAAATACACCTAAAGACATAAAGAGGGGTCCTGTCTATCATGATTCCTAGGTGGAAATTTGACATGACCACTTCCCCATACCCAACTACCCCTTTTCTTCTTCCAAATGCATGGTCTTTTCTCTAGGCTTGGTGGGTAATGAAGAATTATGTTTGTCATATTAATTTACAAGATATACCTCCATGCTAGGTGCCTAGGTGGAGATGTGACACTTAAACAAGTCAAAAATGTCATCATTGCACTTTTTCACTTCCTACAAGGTAAGGTTGCCTAGTCAAAGTCTTTTTTCAATTTTCGATTGCTACTTTGGTCTTGTGCCCAAAAAGGTAACGTATGGGGTCTATTTGAAAATTTTCTTGCAATAATTTTTTTTTTTTTTTAAATTTTTAGTTTGGTCATAAGTTTTAGATTTATATTTAATAATTTATACTTGAGGGATTTTTTTCTACTTAGTGCTCTCTAGTTGTAATCTTAGGTGTCTAGGCTTCTAGGTTCCTTGAGTCTGACATAGTCCTAGTTTATACATTTATTTGTATATACATTTATTATTATTATCTTTTTAAATTTTATTTTATTTTGTTTTCTTATATTATGAGTCTATCCTCTCTATAGGGTCACATCATGAAAAGGCTAAGCATGACATTTATTAAATAGGAGGATGTTTTTGAAATGATTTATTTCTAATTGACAAACCAAGATATTAATATTTTATATAGGGTTTATTATTTTATTGACTGTAATGGAATGATTTTTTTTTTTTGTCTACCCATACATTTTCCAGAATGCAAAATATGCATCTACAGGTCTTATTTAGGGTTAAATAATCGGACTAGTTCCATTCATGCAATCTTTATGATCATTTAAAATGAATTGAAGATGATTTATCATTCCATTATGTTTTAATTTCCTAACTAATAAAAAACTATAACATAAAACAACTATCATATCACTAACAAATTCTACATGCAAAATACACTAATTTGAATACTTAATGAAATCCTAGAAACTCAAATTTCATGAACCTCAAGTATTCAATATATTTTAATGACATCCAATTTTTCATAACTTAAGCTATCTACAATTCCATTTTTATCAATTGCATATCATACAACTAATTTAAATTCCAAATTGAGCATCAAACAACTAAATTACTTTCATGAAGTTTGAGGAAATAAAGATATCAAATGATAATGTTCAGACCATTCGTTCAAGGTATAACATGATAAAAATTATTTTCTTCTAAAAACTCCAAATTGAGTATAGATAAGACATCATCAGCACACAAAAATTCTCCTACATGTTCCTTTCAAATGCACTTTCAACACAATATGAATAAGGGTGGTGGAATGACCAGACAAGTTACACTCAATGGAAGGACCTATTGAAACATACATTATTCAAAACTCTTTCTTTCTATGGTCATATGAATTGGAACAATCACTACACTCTTACAATACAAATTGCTTCACATTGCATGTGGAGATCATCTTTCCATTTCCAACACAATAATAGTAAGTCTTCTCCTATGCAAGGGATAATCTACATAACACCAAACTTCCAAGTTGTTCAAATGAATACCTACACAAGAGAGAGAAATGGGAACCATGGAGGCTCACCTCCCAACCTAGGCCTCAAGGAGGCCACCCCCACGCCAAGAGAAACAAGGCTCAACCGAGATACATTCAACATCATCACAGCAACAAGAATCAACATGAATATCACATTCAACAGCACATATACAATCCCCCAACCAAGGCTTGCACAATGATTCATAGATGGAATCATAAACATTGGGTGAAGGAGGGCTCTTCAAGGAAGAGAATGCCATATCTTTGTGAAAACAACAAATCTTGCAATTGCATTAATCCAAGAAGGCTTCCCAAGAAGCATGCCATAACAAGGCTATCAACAACACATGCCTCAACAAGGCTATCAACACTTCTCTGCCTTACACATCCTCACTTATACCTCCCATAGAACATTAGAAAGACATATGGCTTTAATGGAGCCCATAACCCATGAAACTATCCCCTCTCCAAGAGAAGGATTTCTCAACTACAATGTCAAGCCCAACTAACCCCTTCACCCAAGGCTTCTCTTCCCTCCCAAGGGTGATTGAAGCCTTCACACCCAATACATCATTCAATCCACAACAAACAACCCAAGAAACAAAACCAAATGCAAATAGATTCAATCATACACACTCACATACCTAAACATTTACAATTTCACACCATATGCAACACATAAAACTTACAAGAATACTCTTACAAATTTCCATCTTTCAACTTAATGAGATGAGAGAAAATAAGGCATGAAGCACTAACCTCCTTGCAAGCTATGGCTATGAAGTGGTGATGAATATCTTTTCCTTCCTTGGCTTCCAAGCTTCTCTTCCATAAACCTATCTGTCTCTACAATTAGAGAGTGGGTGAACAACCCCTAGGTTTGGCACAAGCTCCCTAAAAAGACCTCCACTTCCATCCCCACCTACCCCTCTTACACCCTTGTACCCTTTCTACCAATAAGACCTTAACCAAGTCGTGGGATGAGGGAAAAATTCATGTGACACTCATATTTTTGAATTGGCTTGAAATTGACTAGTTTAGAGGGTCTCCTAAGTCCCCTAGGCTAGCTTATGGTTATATTTAGACCCCCAACCTATACTACTACCATGTGGGTGACTTGTTTTCACCAAATTACCAATTAGGAACCTCTTTTAGTCTCTCTAAAGCTCCTACCAAGTTGAATTTGAATTCCATCATGAAGGTGACTCATCCTAACACTCTCTAAGGTGGGTTAACTTAATTTCATAATAGGATTTAGTTTAGGTTAAGTGACTTCATGCCCAAAAATCCTATATGACATGTCATTTACACATAGACAACACAAGTGTCAAATGACACACACAAACACACACACATTAAATACTTTACACATCACGATGACATGTCGCTAACTAATCATGATCTCTAAACTATAACACCCAAGCACATTATGAAATAAATACATTACAATGAGGTTTTGAATCTTCCAACGATTCAACTTGGCTTTACCATGTTCACATAGGTTTGAACCCTATTTCCCCAAATAATTTCCATGGTTCACTTTCCTGCACACTCAACTTAAACATCAGTAGCCCAACAAAATAATATACAGATAAATCCAAAATAATCTAATATCACATAATTTACATATATCATATACAACTAACTTCATCTAATAATTCGAATAAGATATTCAAAATATTGAAATATCAAATGTGTGTATCAATAATAATCTTTCTTAACATAGCTCATTATCATTCTAAATATTATCACAACTCTTTCTAACATAACAATGAAACTCTAAAGTCCTCTTTAGTATATCATGAAAACATATTAAATGGATCTTAACATATATGTCTTAAGTGGAAATCACTAATGTGCAAACTAGTTAACTAGTTCCTTTCAATCAAGTTAAACATGGGAACGTTCCTAGCAATATCCTTTTATCACATTATGAGGGGTTTGTGTGTGAGTTTCTAGGTTGATTTATTAGACTATTAGAATGTTTCCATAATTATGTCATCATAATTTAAAACCAATTTTTGAATGTAATCATTTGTCTTGTTGTCATTATAATCTACGTTCATTGAGTGTCATTTTCCATGTCATCTTATCTTATCAACCTAGTGCTATTTAATAGGATATCAACCTTATGATAATCAAAATCTACTTCAGTCTCTAATAGGATCTCATAAATCATTTTTAGTAATAAAAATGCCAATCATAACTTAATTAGCTCCTAATCATATTTATTTCATCAAGATCTATAGTAGGGTACTAATGTGGGCCTTACACTCAGCATGTATTACTAGTTTGGCATGAACTAAGTAAATGACTTATGTGTTTTGACACTCACTTGTCAAAACCAATCAGAGATCAACATCAAGCTTGTCCCATCCTATTGAGCACTTGAACGTTCTCAAGCATGCTGAACCGAATTGACCCTAAGAGTCACTAAATTCCATAGGATAGCAATCTTTGGCAGGGTATATCTCAAAGCTCATGTGAGGTATGGATATGATTCTAAGTTTTACAAGACCATGTTTTTGAGACCTAAAGTAACCTCTCTCTCTTTTAGGAGATCTGATTTTGTTTTGATTTTGCAGCCCCATCTTGAGTGATGTTGAAACTTGTAATGTTGGCCAATACAAAGTTGCCAACTATTGAATCTCTCTCACCATTTGTCATGGGATCAAAATATCTATTTTATTAAGTGTGGGTGGCCGGGTAAACCCTAGTCCCAAGATTCTACCATCCTATTGAGTGCTTGAACATTCTTGAGTATGTTGACCCTAATTGACCCTAAGAGTTACTAAATGCCATAGGGATGTGATCTTTGATGGGGCATATCTTTGAGCTCGTGTGAGGTATGGATGTGATTATGGGTGTTATAGGACCATGTTTCTAAGGCCTATAATAACCTCTCTCTCTATTTGGAGATTAGATTTTTTTTAAATTTTGCTAGCCCCATCTCGGGTGATGCTGAAACTTGTAGTATTGGGTAGTACAAAGTTCCCAACTATTGAATCTCTCTCACCATTCAATGTGGGATTGAACTGTCTATTATGTTAGCTCTAGGTGGTAAGGTGAACCCTAGTCCCAATCTTATCTCATCCTATTGAGTGCTCAAACATTCTTGGGCACACAGAACCAAATTGACCCTAAGAGTTATTAAATGCCATAGGACAGTGATATTTGATAGGACATATCTTAGAGCTCGTGTGAGGTATGGATGTGATTCTAGGTGTTACAAGACCATGTTACCAAGACCTATAATAATGTCTCTCTCTTTTTGGAGATCATATTCCATTTTTATTTTGCAACCCCATCTCAGGTGATGTTGAAACTTGTAGTGTTGGCTAGTACAAAGTTTCCAGCTACTAAATCTCTCTCACCTTTCATTGTGGGATCAAACTATCTATTTCATTAGCTCCAAAGAGCTGGGTAAACCCTACTCCCAAGCTAATCCTATCTCATTGAGTGCTCAAACATTCTTGGGCATGCTAAACCAAATTGACCCTAACATTCACTAGATACCATAGGGATGTGATATTTAATGGGGCATATCTTAGAGCTCGTGTGAGGTATGGATGCAATTTTGGGTGCTATACGGCCATGTTTTCAAGACCTACAATAACCTCTCTCACTTTTTGGAGATCAGATTGATTTTGCGGTCCCATCTTGGGTGATGCTAAAACTTGTACTATTGGCTAGTACAAAGTTGCTAACTATTGAATCTCTCTTCACCATTCATCATGGGATCAAACTATCTATTCTATTAGCTCTAGGTGGCCAAGTAAACTCTAGTCCCAATTTTTTCCCATCCTATTGAGTGCTCAAAAATTCATGGGCACATTGAACCAAATTGATCCTAAGAGTCACTAAATGCCATAGGGATGTGATCTTTGATAAGGCATAACTCAAATTTTGTGCAAGGTATGGATGTGATTCTAGGTGCTATGAGACCATGTTTCTGAGACCTACAAAAATTTCTCTCACTTTTTGGAGATCAAATTCTATTTTTATTTTGCGGTCTCGGGTGATGTCAAAACTTGTAGTGTTAGCTAGTATAATGTTGTCAACTATTGAATCTCCCTCATTATTTGTTGTGAGATCAAACTATATATTTTGTTAGCTTTGGGTAGCTGGGTAAAGTCCCAATCTCATCCCATCTCATTGAGCACTCAAACATTCTTGGGCACACCAAACCAAATTGATCCTAAGAGTCACTAAATGCCATAGGGATGCGATCTTTGATGGGGTGTATCTCGAAGCTCATGTGAGCTATGAATGTGATTCTAGGTGCTATAGGACCATTTTGCTGATATCTACAATAACCTCTCTCACTTTTTGAACATCAAATTCTATTTTGATTTTGTAGCCCCAGCTCAGGTGATGCTAAAACTTGTAGTGTTGGCCAATACAAAGTTGCTAACTATTGAGTCTCTCTCACCATTCATCATGGGATCAAATTGTCTATTTCATTAGATCTAGGTGGCTAGGTAAACCCTAGGTCCAAGATCATCCCCTCTCATTGAGTACTCAAACATTATCAAGCTCGCTAAACCAAATTGATTGTAAGTCACTAAATACCATAGGGATGCAATCTTTGACAGGGCATATCCCAGAGCTCATGCAAGGTATGGAAATCTTCCAAACACCTATCAATACTAAAATATAAACTATAAACTCTCAAAACTCTCAAAGAGCTTGAAAAAAAAAACTCTAATATTTCATTACCTTATCCAAACCATTCCAACTACTGACTTTTGGGTTCGTAGTCATTGAGTAGAAGGCAGATTTTTCAAACCCTTGTCTTCAAAGACATCCAATACACATGCAAACTCTAACCAAGCCACTATCACATTTTCAATTGTTGATTCTCTATATTTTCCATGAAATCAGAAGGTATTTATTGATTCTTAGCCATATCCATAATAAGAAACCAAGGTATGGTGTCAACTTATAAGATGGTGATCTAAAACAACCAAGGGAACCTTTAAATCTTCCTCCTATTTATATAAAGATAACATGTAGGAATTGTGATCATTTAACCTAAAGAAGCATGTAGTTTATAGCTCAATCTATGAACACAAAGAACTTTGTGAGGTAGTTATCTTATTCAGCAAGGAAACCCTCATTATAACAAGGGTTTGGAGGTTTGTGTATCTCCTCAAAAATTAGGACTTTGAAAGTCAGACTTTTGTAAGATCTTGGTAAGGTAAAACTATAAACAAGTTCATTTATTATTTTTATTTGAAAGTGTAATGAGTTGGGAGTTAGAAGGTATGTTTTAGGCCTATTTGTCTAGATTTGGGCCTACAAGTTATATGCTTTATTCAATAGTTGGGAGTCTATGTTTTTGGAATTTAGTCAAGCTTAGTAGTGGGTATCTTAATCCCTCATTGGTTTTGGTAGTTTTTTGGAGAGATTTTTATTTCCTACCTAAAAACCCCAAAGGAAGGGCTACAAGAAAGAGCCTCTTTAGGTTTGTTTGTGAGAATTGATGTTTTTAAGTCCACTAAGGTGTATAGCACCTTATGAATATTGAAACCACTTAAATAGAAATGAGTTAAACCTTTTGGAATCTTATTGGGGTATGGTGTTGTGAAATATCTTGGAGGGTGTAAGGTAGTGGATGTGTTGGGTATTGTGAGAGGTAGTTGGTTGAGTTTTTGAAGGGTTAGGTAGAGACATTTGGAATAGGAAGTTTTTCTTAAAAGTGTTCTTCTTGGGAATCCACTAGCTTTTGGTGTGAGCAATCTGAATCATTTTGGATGCAAATTGCATTAAAATGAAAAACATGAGATGTACTTAAAACATAAACAAAAATAATTAAGATACATATTATGATAACCAATAATGTCATACATGAACAAACATTTAATATATTACTATAACCAATAATGTCATACATGAAAAAACATATAATATATTATGATAACCAATAATGTCATACACAAACAAACATATTAAATATTATGATAACCAATACTGTCATAAGTCTAATAATGTCATGCATCAAATATATTCCATACATCAAATATAAAATATCATATATACATAAAATCTATGTTGAATATATTCACCAACATAAAATCCAAGATATATGTCCACTAATGCCTATACATGTGTTTCTATCCCTATATCTTCTCCTTCCTATGAGGGGAAGGAAACAAATCCCTAGAGATCTTTAGTCATCGTGTGAAGGGAGATGTTGGGGATGATGGGGTCTTCCTCACACACTCACTCATCCTCTTGTTTAGGCTCCTCTCTAATTGGAGCTAATACAAATAAAGTAGATATGAATCAATAATTATTATAAATTGAAATCAAATATATGTACACACAAAATTAATTATTATTTTACTGCCATCAAATAGTCACTTTATACATCCACCTCAAAGGCTTGTGGATGCTCGGGTGTAACAAGGCCCTACAACAATTCAATCAATATAATCACTTATAAATAACATTTGAAATTTTAATTTTAACTATTATAATAATAACCAAAATTAAGAAAACTCTTTCATACCTCAATCAATGGCTTTAAACTAGTCGTCGATGGATTGGCAAAGATGAGAAGGAGTCTTGGATGTCAACAATTACATGTCATACAATAAAATTTACATGTAACATGAAACATGAAACAAATGTACCTCTATGAAGCTCTATCATGCCTAGGCCTAGAGTCCCTTGTGAATGTTGATGGTCTAGTGGAGAACTAATGCATAAATATTTTTTATCAATCCTTATTAATTTAAATGATTAAATTGATACATACCTCTCGCCTTGTCAACAGCATGTAAAATGGGGTTGAGGAATCTGTACTAGGGCCATCAACACTCTTACCTTGAAGTTTGAACAATGTCAAGACATGCTAATTAATTAGTCATTCATTGTATATATGAAATGTAATCAAATTAGTTTATTATAATTGTAATTTACCTATGTCAATGCCAAATGTGTCACTCAGGAACTCATCAGTGACTAGCCCATCATCCATAGTGTCTCCAACATGACTGCCAAATGTGTATAAGGATTCACATGATGTGCACATGTGACTGCGATGAAAAGAAGACTCCTCCTCAACAAATGGACTAACGCAATGAATTAGGGTCTATGTCAAAGCATTGATAGTCCCTAGAGTACTAGTCTCTACATGTTCCTTCACAACTGAAGGAATAATCACATGCTCCCCATGTATCTTGATGATAGGCACCCTAACTACAGTAGGGTCACAACGTGCCCCCAACCTCTCAAATGATGAAGCCCACCTCTACCCTAAGATTCTAACATATCAAAATGATTGGTGATCCCCCGAAGGACAAATTCACAATACAATTTCTTTAAGAAATACATTGGAACACCATGATGATTTTGGGAAGGGGTATCAAAGACCATCCACTATCTATCCCAAAATTTATTTCTAATATCTTCATGTATGCACCAATGGATGGAGAGCCTTTTAGTTGTATGTTTATAAATGTCTTGTTCTCTAAGCTTTTTAATCAATGCACAAATGCTACCTTTTGTTGTGTCCTTTTTTCTTACATCTTTATAGGATAATTTTTTTGCATAATATCTTCTTTTCTCTTATCTTTTAACACATCAAATATCCAACTGACCACTAACAAAAGCTACATGGCTCATAATGGACTCAAGGGAGGATGCCAATTGTGCTATCACGGCATTAATTTTTTCAAAAGATTTAAACCTACCAATGATTGCTTCTAATTCATTTCTTATTCTTTCTATTTCATTCATTATGCTTTCTTGGGTGTCAGGGGGAGGTCTTTCAATTAGTGGAGGTTGTGGAATTTCTTGCTCTTCTTGAGGAGGGTTTTGATTTTCATCTTGTGGAGGGTTTTGATTTGGATCTTTTAGAGGGTTTTCATTTTCATTTTTTTGAACAAGCTGAGGATTTATCAGCTAATTATTCATAGTTCTTAATAATAAACCAATTGCATTCTAAATAAATAAACAAATTTAAAGAAAAACTAAAAAAACCTACAAAACAAGGTAAAAACCTACAAAACGATGTAAAAACCTACAAAACAATGCAAAAAAAGAGTAGAAGACATACTACGCAATCCTAATTTTGATCTCTGGTGATGAGGAGGATTTTTGAGGAGGCAAGTGAGAAAATTCTTCAAGTTTTATAAACTATGTGCACATTGTTGAGGAGAAAGAAGGCAGCAACAAAAAGAAATGAAATAGAATGGAATGGGTTGTGAGTTTACAGCCCATATAAAAATTTGTAATTTTAAAAAGTGTGCACATGCTATAGCACAGACATGCTCAGGTTTAGGCTCCACAAGCCTTATGGAGCCCAAGCCTATACGTGCTTTTAGAATTTTAGAAATTTTTTTTCTATGTCATGTTTTTGGCACCACAACTTGGTGCATTAACCCTCATATTAAACCATATCATTTGTTAGTTTGGCATACCTCATGCCATCCTAGCAAACAATGCCTTGTATTTTAAAAATCAAATAGTTGGTGAGTTATGTGAGAATTTTCACATTATACACCATTCCTCGTTCATTTATTATCCTCTAGGAAATGGCCAAGCAAAGGCGATGCAAAATATTCTAGGTTTTTAGTTTTTCCATACTCCAACCATCCAATGGTTAGTGATGATGGGGTCTTCTTCCTCTGGGACCTCTAATATCACCATTATCAACTTTACCTCCTAGGTATAGTTGATCTACTAAAGATTCCCACTCAAAAGGTGTCACTAGTCCAACTAGCTCACTCAAACTTCCAAGCCTTCCTTAGTATGTTATTCTCCTAGAATCCCAATCCCCTACCTTAGGATCTTCCACACATCTCCTTTGTTCCTTCTTATTTTTCTTGTCCTACCTTGGTCATTCTACACCCCTTTTCGCACTTCTAGACCATCAACCAAGTCCAATTGGTCTTACTAGCACTAGGAGGCCTAATTTCCTAGTTTCCTAATAGGTCTACAAACACAATTTTGGGTTCAAGATCCCAATTCTTCCAAAAACCCACACAAAAGACCCTAAAAATATTCAAGGTACATTTCAATACCTTCTTCTTTCCAAATTTGAGCTTTTGGTTGTACCCACAAACCTCTTTACCATTAGGCCCCATTTTCAAGCCTATTAATTACGTCTCTGAACTAGTGAGCAAGAATAATTCTACCACTTTATTCCCACCTTTTTACCACTCCTTTCACTCATTTATTGAGTCATAAAATTACCTATATAATCTCCACAAACAATTTATCAACTTTTTTAGTCTATGGGTGCTTGCACCAAGTTATTTTTTACCTTGTCCTGGCTCACCTATTCCTAACAGTTTGCCATAGGGCTTTCTATTTGGCCCTTGAAAAGGATTGAAACACTCAAAAGGAAAATAAAAATTCTTTTTAAAAACTCTAGACCTACTACCCCCATGGTTTCATGCATTTCCACTAGTGGGTTCTCAGGTTAGAGCCATTTTTAGGCTTGTCAGCACTGTCACACCTTTACCAGGCTAGAGGCTTTCAAAATTCTTTAACTAAATGCACACAACACTTGAAAAATAAAAAATAAACACAAATGAAATTGAACTACACTACATTTCCATGAATTCATATCACCCTTGCCAATCTATATTAGGCCGTACACCTCAAGGAACTAAACATAGTACTCTAGAATGTCATTAACAACATCCATACACATGTGGAAAACATATGAAAAATAATCCAAATATTTATTTAACCTTATCCAATCATAAATTCCATGCTTATATCCAAGCATGGGGTGGTTACATTTGGTTTCAACCGATCTTGTCCAAATCTTGCAAAAATTGCTCAAGCAACTTTGCAACATTTTTGACAACTTTTTGCAATTAGAGTATTTTGGCTTTTTGTGTCAGCTTGGTGGGTGGATATGACCTCCCTGACCCTAGATAGGATGTAAAAGGGCTTACAAGACCAATGCAAATTTTCCTACCCCACAATGACACTCTTCCCCTATCCTATGCCAAAAAGAGCAACATTTGGCCTAGTGAGCAATATAGGCTCTTACAACCTAAAAGGTATTAACATTTGCATCCATCCCATTGTTTATTCAACCACACACCAAAAAATTCCTAATCCAACTTAGGAAATACACTTAACAAGATAATAAGGGGATGTGCCCTACACCAAGAGGCCACCAATAAGAACATTATCAACATTCTTAAAAGAACCATCAATGATATTGGCAGAGGTTGGCATTTACAACTAAACCCTATCCTTTAAGCCTACATGATGAGTATTTGGATGCCTATAGGCACCACACATCTCTCATTTTTCTATGGTTGTGAAACCATTCTTCCTTTAGAGTTTGAGATCCCATCTTTGAGAGCTACCCTCTATGATATCCTATCAGATGAAGACTATAGAGTGGCCCGTCTAGAGCAGCTAGAACTAGTAGAAGAACATTAGCATACAACGCATGAGCATCTCAAAGTGTACCAAAATTAGTTATCTAGACGCTACAACAAAAAGGTCAAACCTCATGTCTTTCAAATTGGAGACTTGGTCCTTAGAGAAAATTCTAAGAATTAGGCAGCTAGGGAAAAGAAAGGAAAATAGGAGGTCAATTGGATTGTTCCTCATATCATCATAGAATCCTTTGGGACTAGTACTTACATACTCTAAGATTGTGATAGAGAGGAACTAGTAGAGCCCATTAATAGCATCCATCTCAAAAGGTTTTATGTCTAAATATTTGAGGAAGCACCTCATTACTAAGAATACCCAAAAAAATTTAAAACACCAAAAAAATCCAAAAAAAAAAGTACAAAAGCAGTGAGAAATATCATATAACACTTTTGGACTTCCCTAAACAACACAAGTCCTTCAATGTAGAGAGCCGACGAGATATGACTCAAACAACTCTCTCTAAGAAAAATTTTGTTTTTTTGTGGCCTCCTCACTTCATCTTGCCACACTACCTAGCATAGTATTGAACTACATAGGAGTTTCATTATTATTGCCTATTAAATTTTGGTTCTCTTCTTGATTTCCATTGAAATATTAGTTGTCATTATTGGGTACATTTTGACTACTTACATATTGATTGATTTTTACATACTAAGTGTTGTTGTTGTTAGTAGGGATGCTTTTTTTATTTGGATGGGTATTCCATTATCAATTTTATCTCTAGAAACTATTGTTACAATCTGGAGGATTGAAGTTATTTCTTGCATTGTTGTTTCCACTAAAATTCTTATTGTAGTTTTGATCATAATTGTTGTAAGGACCAACATTTTTTCTCCAATTTTTTTTTTTCTTCCCTTCTTTGTTAGGTCCTTTGTAATTTGAGACATGGTCTTCTTCATTTGGCCAATCTTAGATGCAATAATATTCTCTACTTCAGCAGATGCTGTTTCTTTCTATTCAAAGAAAGCAACATTTGGCGGTTCATATCTTAGGTAAGTTATGGTAGGAACTAGTACAACTGATGCCTATTTAAGTGGGATTGGATTCATTGGAATGAATTGACTAGGCATCACTGGTGCTCCAGAAGGTTATGTTGGTACTATTGTAATAGCTTAAGCTAGGACCATCAATCCTCCTCCATTAGGATTGGCTTATTTAATAAAGATAATTTCTTATGTGAAGCCTTTGTCGAATGTGTCAATGTTTGTTGCATGAAGTTTTCTTAGAAAGTTAGCAGTATGATGGTCCATAGCATTGAGGTAAATCTAGATTATAGCTTCAATTGGTATGGTATAAGGTATTCCCAATTTTTTGTAGGCCATGTAAAAGCAATGATTGAAACATGAGATATTTTTTGTTGGATCACTTCTTATTGATATGAACTAATGATGTATCATAACCAGATTAATGTAAGTTTTGAATTGTTCTAAGAATAATCTTTTCAAGTAAATCCAATCCATGATGCATCCTACTGGTAAATGTGTGTACTAGCTAAAGGAAACTTCTCCCAATGAATATGGGAATAAATGCAGGACCACATTCTCATCCTAAATTTATTTTCTATTTCATATTGCTTTGAATACCTTGATGTGGTCATCAATTTTTTTTGTTTCTCTGTAGATGAACCTTGGGAAAAATTTCTTAGGATTATTTAGAAGGTCATTGAGTGCACCTTGCAAGTTGATTGGTGAATCTACTATGTTAGCAAAAAAAAGCTATCGGTGGAGGATTTAGTGGGATGATAGGTGGTTGATTCAGAGGTGGAACTAAATATGATGATGAAATTTGGAATGGGAGTGGTAGAATTCTAGGTAATCCTTTATTTCTACGAGGCTTGTGAAAATGAATGAGTTCTAAGAACTAGTGTGTATAGAGTTAAGATATTAATGCTCATTGGAATAGAGATGATGGATCAAGATCTTCCAGTTTGTGTCAACTTCTGAAAAAGTGCACCTTTGTAGAAACACACCTTTTCAAAAAATGCACTTGCTGATAGTGACGGATGGAAAAAATTTTGGACTTCTAAAAACTACTAGTTATTTTTCTAATCTGAATCGTTGAAGGCCCTCCTTCTACTACCACTTATTTTGGGTTGTCATATTTCACAACTTTGAATGATAGTAATCCTTTCAAAATCCTCTCTTGAAAAGCTAATCTAGGATCAACTCCAAGGTTCTAGGCAATCTTGCAACCTACTAAAATTTTCTTAATTGAAGATAAATGTGTATGTTCATGAGGAGGCCTTTGTTGTTTTAAACCAATTTGGGGATAACATGTTTGATCTGCTTGCTACTTTGAAAAGTAACCACAAAAGAGATATATTTTTGGTATTTTTTGTTTTATGATGAATGCAATTTATCAATGCAACTATATGAATTCCTATTTTCACAAAGTGTTGAAAATAAAATAACAAAGATAGAGTGATGAGAGATTAAAGAAAATTACTTGAAAGGGAAATTCCTAATAGACAAACCATAGTAAGAACATGTCTACGAATTAAATTGTCAAAAAGATATGTTACGAAACTAATGAAAATAGGAGTAGTTCTTCCTCAATTCAACTAATGCAATCATCAATGGGAACTCAATAATAATTGAAAGATGTTTCACTTCTTATTAAAATTGCAAGGCCACAGAAAGTGTGCTCATGGGAGACAAAAAGTTGTGCAGGAACAATAGGTGATTTATTCTCTAACTTGGTATGTCAGTGAAATTCATTAACATGGGGAAAATACTAAAACTAAAAGGTCGCATAATCATAAAAACACAATAAAACCATTGGCTCCATTGTTATTAATGAAATAAAAATAAAACACTCGGATAAGAATAACTACACTTAGAATGAGAGTACCAATAGCATATATTATTGTATCAAAATAATGACCTAGAGTAAATTTTACATCCATGTATTTATAAGAAATCATCTCCTTCTTTTTGTGTTAGAAGTGAGAGCTCTTAAATTGTAAACACATACTAGAAATGAATAAAACAAATATAATTATATACAAACTAACTCTCTAATTGGTGCTAAGTAGGTCTCCACCCCATTTTATATTCATTAATGGATGCATGAGCATCTACATGACACAAAGAATAAAAGAATGAGAAGATAAGAATAAATGCAGCTGCAAGATGATTTAGGAGTCTCTAGAAGCTCTAAATATGGAAGCTTGACCTTCTCTAGGCATTTTTGGGAGTTGAACTGCCATCAAAATGTATTTCTAATGCATGGAATGATCTAAATTAGGAAATGGAAGTTAACTATTAGTGCACTACTGCTTCCTCAAAATTGTAATGCACCTCTATGAACAGTGCACCTCGATGACAGGTTCCAAAAATCCAAAATTTTCTTTAGTGTCAAAACTCCATTTCCAACATCTGATTTTTCTTCTCCTTAGACTAAAATGATGTATGCATGTTTGGTCTTGAATTTCTCAATTACTCCATTACTTGGGCAAATTCTACCAAATCCAAAGCTTTGTATTTGTCCTTTACTAACTATCAATAATTGCCTACTTCAATCTGAGTATCCACAAAATCTTCAAGATTTGTATCTAGCTCCAACAATGCCTCTTCAATTTTAAATACTTGTCTTATGTCTTCATCTAATGAAGCATTCTCGAGTGTTCCTCAGAATTAATTGACTACTGTTTGTATCACAATGAGCTTGGATTTGGACTCATCTTCAAAGATCTCAAGGCAAGCAGCATTGTAATACCTTTTCACTTCCAAAATTTGCTCTTGATTTTGGTCCCTTATCTTTTGTATATCCACATATAGTCCCTCCATGACTTTATCGGCAACTAGTATCTTTTCAATCCAGTCCTCAAGTTTATCCAACTCCTTAGCTGTATATACTTCTATGAGCATATGATACATTTGACCTTTTATTGATGTCAAGGCTTGTAGGTCTTTTTCCAAGGTATATACCTCGTCCATTAACCCAAAATCTTGGTTCACTATAGATACTACCTTATCTATATTTGACTAAATATGGTGCAACAAGTTCAAGTTCCCTTATATTATATGTACACCTTTCTCTTCAAAATTGTCATGCTATTGCTAACATGCCTCCAAAAATGGAACTAATTGTTCATTCCCCTTTTATTTTCTCTCTAATACCACATCAAGAGTGGTCTTTGGATTATCTAGGTCAATTGGGCCCACAAATTCATGCCAATAGCCTCTTAATATCTCATTTTTCTTCCTAAGTGCTATCAACTCAGACTCATCTCGATTCATATGTCTGAACACCTCCTTCATGCTCATAGTGATCATTACTTTTATGGTGTCTACCGTGGACCTTCCCAACATAATCTCCTTGATCTGGTAATCCTTAGGAGTTAGTTCCTTGGTATCAACACGTGGAGGAGGAATGGCTATATGTGCAAGTAAGTCTTGACCTTGGTTCTATAATATGAAGGCCAATGTCCATGCATCACCTATAGGTGGCTTAGGCTTCTTAAGTGCTTTCACTAATTCCTTTATTCCCTCCTTAACTCTCAGTTCAAGCTACCTTTTCTAGTAGAACATGACTTCTCTCTTCAACCATGTTGGTGTGGTGCCCATGGGTAACATTTATTTTATTGAAGAAGTTGTTTCCACTACATGGCCGTTCCTCTTATTAGTCCTCTCTAGAGTATTTTCTCATTGAGAGAGATCACCTGCTAGAGTCTTTGTATTTTTTTTTGCTAAGGTCCTAGCCTTTGTATCGTGAGGAGTTTTTGGAGGCTCTTTAGGTATTTTTCCTTCCTCTAATACTTCATCAGCTTGCAATTTTTAAGGCTTTACTTCCTTTACTACTTGTTCTTAAGTTTCTATAGTGGGAGGAAGTGGAGTTATTGAGCCTTTATCGAGGAATGATAAATCTTGAGATGGTGGTGGCAGATTTCCCAGGGGTCCTTGAGGTAGAGGTGGCAATAGATTCTAGTCCTCTCCTGAGAATTGACTCATGGGAGTATCTCTTATCTTTTCTCTCACCATCTCAAAGCCTACTTGCATGAATTCAAAATTAGAGAGGTCAAAGACATCTATTTCTTGACCCTCCATATTAGCTATTGTTTCTCATCCTTTAATATTGAAACTTGAATAGGTTCTTTTGGAATATATGGAGGCATTAGAGTTAAGCTTCTTCTCCTTTTCTCTTCTATTGTGCTAGTTGCATGAGTCCTTTGGCTCAAGGGGACATATTCAATTTGTTTCTGTTCTTCTTCTTCAACCTCTACTTTTAGTATTATTATAGGGACTTGAGGAGATAGTGTAGTTTTATTCTTTAACCTTCTCTCCTTGTTCTCACCAGTGATGATTCAATACTTTCCCTTTTTGGAGCAAAGGGGGGAGGCTTTTTCTCTTGTGTAGCCACTGGTGACACCCTCAATTCTTGTTATGGCTCTTTCTCTACCAATTCTAGTTATAGTTGTGCTTGTGGCTCTTGAATGAGATCTTGAGTGGGCTTTTGAGCTTTAAACTCACCTTTTGGCTCTTTTTCCCATTGAGTTGCTTGGAATGTTTGCTCCCTTTCCTTTTTAGACACTCTCTTCCTTTTGTTCTTTCCCTTATCCACCCTAAAGTACTCAACCTCCCTCTCATGTTGATGTACCATTTTTGGCATCACTAGAGATTAAGCAGGGAAGGTTGGCACTGTAACTAACATGTTTTTTCCTTTGATTGGCCATGCAATGGCTTCTATGGGGATTTCTTAAGAAACTATGTTCATTAAATGGTTTTTTGATCCATTATGTTGTCATCCAGACTATGTGTCTATATTGATGAGTAATGTTTGCATTCTCATCCCTTCTGATCTTTGTATTCATTATGAGCCAGTCATAAAACTTATCTCTATAGTATAAAGGATCCAATATATCTTTTGTATCCTTCTTGATAGCCTTAAGCAGGATCTTTATTTTGAGCACCTTTTTTGCCAGATATAGAGTCATCCTAAATTAATCCTTATCTAGATATCATAGTCATCTACTGTATTCATCCAATGATCTTCCAATGCATCTTAATATATAAACTACTTCCCTGCTAGATGTTGTACCATTCATATATTATCAAAGTAGGGGTGAGGGAATTTGTACTCTTCCAATTGATACTGATCTCATTCTGAATCAAAAGTCATAATATCCTACTTTTTCTTGACCTCAAAATCACCTATCATGATAGGCCATACCCATTTCTTTTTGTTACATCTTCTCACTTTTTCATATGAAAACATGAGTTTGTGTGTGATCCCCAGTAAGATGAGCCTATCTGATGGATATCTCAGGAGCTTATTTGGGTTTTCCAATGTACTAGCTACCCTTAGGTAGGTGAATTTTTTGAACTAGATGTAGGATGTATTGATATCTAAGATCTTGGCCACTACTTATACTAAGATTATTTTTTCATAATCACCTTCAATGAATCTAATGATTGCAAATATAAAGCCATCATTCACCACCTAGTATTTTGTGCTCTGCTATGAGAGTTTCTTCTTCACCAGTTGAGGGTACACCATATAAGGCTAGGAATTAGAATCTTGCATGTTCTCTCTTTTCAAAGTCATTGGTAGTCCATGGTCCTTGCCACTAGTAATTACACCATGTATAATTTCATATAGAATCATAAATCAGCTCTCATAGCTATGATTTTCTCATGTTGATAATCACTAAGGATAGTAGCCTAGTCTATTAGCATCTTTATCATCTTGATGATTTCTATAAAGTGGAACATCTAGGTTTGAAGGTGCCCTACTGTAGGTAGTCCCATGGCCTTGGTCAAAAGCATAATGGTGTGTCCAATGTCATCTTTCATATAACCCATGGTCATGTCTATTTTGCCAACTTTGTAGCCCACTGGTGTTTTATCAATCAGGAAGGATGATTGAATTGTCTCCCTAGCTTCCTTTTCATTTTTATAGTACCGCCTCTCTACTCTTTCATAGGTTATCTTCATATATTGGTCTTCCCTAGGAAGATGGAACACATTTTCAATATTTCTTGGTTGTAGGTCTAGGACTATCTCCCCTATGATACTCTTGATAACCTTCTCTTTAGTCATATAGTTCTCTACAAGAGCCATTATATGTTATGAGGACTAAACAAATGTAGCATGTAATGTTCTCTTAACAAGACCTTATCTAATAAGAGTTGGCTCTATTGCATATTGTTTGCAAATCATAAGGAATTTGTTCCAATCTACATGACCAAGCTCGGTATTGCCTATCTTAGCATGCCCACCTAAAATTGGGATTTCCTTAGTGCACCTTAGTACTTGAATATAATAAGTTTTGGAGCTTTCTTTTTCACCATTGAATAGGATGATGAGGCCATCTTATCTACATAAGAGATGAGACATTAGTTTACAAATATCAAGTTTGACCTAAAACAAACCCTAATTGACCCTAAACAAATCAAAACCTAGCAAAATCCAACCCAAAATAATCAAAACCTAGTCAGTTTCCTCCAAATACCATGTTATGCTATTTAGCACACCTAGTGCACCCTTACAAGTGTGCTAGTGTGCTAAAATGGCTCCTATTTGACCATTTATGTGCATGTGCATAGTTGTGTACATGTTCTCTTCAAGTGCAATATGTGGGAATATAATATCTTTTATATTTTTGGCTTAGTAGTTTAAAGCATAAGGGTGTGCACATGCACACCTTTGAAGAGGTGCACATGTGTGTACCTTTATATTTAACTTAATTGTTTTTCATTTTTAGCTTTAGTTTAAGAAGGTGCATACATGCACCTTGTATAGGTGTGCATGTGCACACCTTCATGGTGTCAAGATCTTAGGATTTTGAGGTTTAGGTTTTTTTTTTTGTTTGTGACAAGGTGTGCACATTTCACCTTCAGGAGGTGTCTATGTTCTCACCTTGTTAGTGGTGTTGACCTTGTGCTTTGTGTTGGTAGGTTGGGAGTAGAGGAGCTAGGAATGTGCACATTGGAGGGTGCAAGGGCATAGGTGTTTGGAGAGTATGAAGTGAAGTGAGAAGATGAAGGGGGTCCAAGATTTATATAGAACTCAAGCCCCGATGCATACCTCTATGGGTTTACACCCTCTGGAGGTGTGCAAGTGTACATGTGCACATCTCCAAAATGAGATAAGTGTGCACATGCATAGTGAGTGCACCTATACACCTTGAGAAGGTGTGCTAGTGCATGCTTAAGCACTTAAAACACCAAAAAACTTCATTTTTCAAATATTAGACTCTCCAATCTTCCCTAGTCAGAGACTAAAGCTTGAACTAGACTCCTAGGGGAGTCTAAAAATGACACAGGCCTTGCACTAAGGATCTAGGAGACAAAAATTTACTAGGGGGTCCCCATTTCTAGAAGAAATGTGGTGTTTATTTTAAGACCACAACATGACCTTTTGCATTGATCTTGAAGGGGCAGAATATACTGAATGATAAGAGGAATGTATATGAAAGAGGGATAAGATTACTAAAATGACATGATAAAGGGAGAGAATATACCCAAAGAGGAGAATTATGAAACAATAAAGGCAGAGAGATTACCCAAAGGGGGAGTACTAAAAATAGATGAAGATGAAAAAGAAGAATGAACCTGAAATAAGAGATCACAACCAAAGAGGGAGAAATGTTGAAGTTCTTGAAGATTTTTGTTGCTAAAGATACACACTGAGTTACAAAGTTTTTTCAATTGAAGTCACGGAGCTAAAACATTGTATTTTTTTCAATGCATATGTTTGATTATCTTATTTAATATTTTGTAATGTAAAATCTTATGTTATGTATTGTCATCAATGCCAAATGGGGAGATTGTTAGCCCCAACTAATATGATAATTGATAGTGGGAGATTGTTAGGTGATGATGCTATGAATATATGTGAAAGATCATATCAATTGTTATATTTTCATTGATGTCAAAGCCTTAGTTGGCTAGACATTGTGCTAACTCGGTAAAGTACTATATCATTAGATTGATGAAGATGATTTAAAGAAAGAATGATGAACACATAACTAATACGTAAGGTATTCAATGGGTACTTGAATGAGTTGGACATTGATAATGCACTATTGGTATGATTTTTTTACAATCATGTATTGGTGCAAAGTATTGAAGAACATAGGGTTAATGAAGGGAGATTATATTCACTAAGTAACTAGAGTGTTATCCAAGTGATTGGTAAAGCAAGAAGGAAAATATAGTATTTTCTAAGTGAGTCAATATTGATCGAGTGTTATGTTACCCAAGTAAATGTTATGTTTTGGTAAAAATAGATTGATACAAGTATGATAAATGTGTTTCAATCATTATTTTTTCACTGATGTCAAACCTCCTATTTTTCTGGTAAGACAAATGCTTCTATGATTTAAGTATTGTCACTTATTTGATTGATGAAGAAGATTTTATCAAATGATGTAACAATAGCACCTAGAGAAAAGGTTGAGTTATGATATGCAAAGGAGTATGAGAATTAGCTAAGATAGTTATATCATAGTACATTGTTAATCTACTTAAGATTGCAAAGGTTGGTTGCAGTAACCAAGTTCAGAAGAACAAGTTAAACAAAGTTTGTCCACCAATCTTGACTGAATGGATAGTTGGTGCCTAGAAAAGTTAGTGTAAGCCAAGCAAAAAATTAGTTGGAGCTAAGTTAAATTATATTTTAGTGTATGTCGAGAAAAATAGTTGATGGAAAGTAAATTTTAGTTGATGTCAAGCACTAGTAAACTTTAGTTTGTGTCGATTGATTTTATAGAGGATGTTGAGAACATAATTCGTGTTGAGCATCAGAAGCAAGTTAATGTCAAGTGTCAGTATTATTAGAAAGATTGTGAATTTGATTGGTCTGAGCCTACAAGTTTGTTTTCTTAGATTGTGTGAACTAGGTGGAAGATAAGATTGATGAACCAGTGGCATAGAATTCATGGTAAACCATTTTGAGGTGAATTAAAAGAGGATTGAAGGAGAAGTTTCTAGAAATGAAATGGAATGAGAGGTAGATTCATTGAATCCTACCTAATCTATCCTAACCCTAAATCTAATGATGGAAAATGAACGATAAAATATCTTTAATCTCTAAAGTGTGAAGATCTTCATTCATTAAGAAAAATTAGTTACATAGTCTGCAACAGGCACCTCAAAACATAAAAAATGTAGTTTCAGCAGCAAGATAAAAATTGAAAACATGCAAGATAGTAGTGCAACCTAGGATGCTCCTACATCAAACAACTAGGGTTGGAAGAAATTATTTTCCTAAATCATTGAGATGTCACAACCTAAGTTGAATCCAACTCATATTGAGAAATCCATGAAGCATCTTCCATATGTCTGTTCTTCAACTTCACCAGATATTCATAATAATCCTTTCCCCTTGTGGTCTTACCAATTCTCCAATCCAATATCTATTCAACTTCTTTAATCGACTTCTTAGGATAGTCCTATGATCCAAAAACTCCATCATCTAACTCATGATACTTGTATAAATCAGCAACATTGAATATAGGTGATATATCCATGTCAACAGGTAACTCAACTTCATAAGCATTACCACTATCAAATTTTTTCAAGATTTTACAAGGTCTAAACTTATTCATCTTTAACTTACTGTATGTACTAAGTAGAAATCTTCCTTTCTTTAGATGAAACATTACCTCATCACCAACTTGAAAATCATGATGTCTCCTAGACTAATTAACATTCTCCTTATACTTCTTATTACTTTGTTCTATCCTCAACTTCACTTCCTTATGTAAAAGCTCCATAAAATTAGTAAATTCTTCTCCTGAAGCACTTCTCTTTTCTTCACCAGCAATATCTCTCAAATTTGATACTTCTCTAGGATTTATTATAGTAACAATCTCAAAAGGTGTCTTCCCTATACTCCTATGCATAGAATTATTATATGCAAATTCATCTTGTGCCAATACCATCTCCCAATTACTTGGCTTATTCTCAACTAAACATCTCAGCAAATTACCCAAGCTTCTATTCGCAACCTATGTCTATCCATCTATCTATAGATGGAATGTAGAACTAAACTTCAACTCAGTCCCCATCTTCTTCCATAAAATCTTCCAAAAATAACCAACAAACTTATTGTCTTTGTTGAAAACAATGCTTCTTGGTAATCCATGTAATCTCACAATCTCTTTAAAGAAAAGTTCAGCAACATGCTTAGCATCTGATGTCTTCTTACATGGTATGAAATGAGCCATCTTAGAAAACATGTTCACTACAAAAAAATATGGAATGATATCCCTTCATTGTCTTAGGTAATCCAAGAACAAAATCCATACTAATTTCACTCCAAGGTTTCTCAGGAATAGTAATAGGTGTATACAAACTAGTATTTTGACTCACTCCTTTTGAAACTTGATAAACTCCACAACTCTTTACAAACTTCTGAACATCCTTATACATTTATGGCCAATAATACTTATCTTTCAACAAACTCAATGTCTTGTTGATTCCAAAATGTCCAACTAATCCACCACTATACTTTTCCTTAATTAGATTCAACCTTGTAGAACTTCTAGGAATACACAGCTGAATACCTTTGAACAACATACCTTCTTGAATGAAATACTCATCATACTTACTTATGTGATATATTAGATTTGGTGCTCTGCCCTCTCTCTATGCCTCAAAAAAATTGCGATCAGCATCATACAACTCTTTCAATTCATCAAAAACAAGAACTTCAACCTTCATTTCAGTCAACAAAGAACATCTTTTACTCAATGCATCAGCAACTCTATTATTAACTCCACTCTTATGCTTAATGAAAAATGTAAAACTCTACAAGTACACAACCCACTTCATAAGTCTTTGATTCAATTTATGTTGACTTCCCAAGTATTTTAAAGCTTTATGATCAGTATACAACACAAACTCCTTAGGAATCAAATAATGTCTACACTTCTTCAATGCTTGAACAATAGCATGAAATTCTTGATCATACAAAGAATATTTTCTTTTAGCATCATTTAATTTCTCACTAAAGAAAGCAACAGGTTTACCTTCTTGACTTAATATAGCTCCTATTGCATTACCACTTGCATCACATTCAACTTGAAATACTTTGTTGAAATCAGATAAAGCCAATACAAGTAATTCATCAACCTTTTGTTTCAAAGTCTCAAAACTCTTATCAGATCCATGTGCCCACTTGAATTCATTTTTATCTCCCCTCATTGTCTCATTCATTGCATTACAAATAGCTCTGAAATTCTTTATATACTTTATGTAAAAACTCGCCAAACCATGAAATGATCTTACCTCACCCACATTCTCAAGTGTAGGTCATTCCAAATTTTCTTTAACCTTCTCAAGATCCATCTTCAAACCATCAGCTGAAATTACCAATCCCAAATACACAATCTCCTTTTTCATAAAAGAACAATTTTTTAGATTAATCAACAACTTGTCCTCTTTCAACCTTTGTAATACTTGTCTAATATGTTGAAGATGTTCTTCCTTAGTCTTGCTAAATATAAAAGTTTCATCCAAATAAAAAATCACAAACTTACCCAAGAATCTTTTCAAAACTTCATTCATCAACCTCATGAAAGTACTAGGTGCATTAGTCAAACCAAAAGGCATAACCGACCTTTCATACAAACCATCTTTTGTCTTGAAAGCACTCTTCCATTCATCACCTTCTATGATTCTAATATGATGATAACTGCTCTTCAAATTAATCTTCATAAAACACTTTGCTCCACTCAAACAGTCCATTATGTCATCCATCCTCGGCATAGGAAACCTATATTTCATTGTGATCTTGTTAATAGCTCTAGAATCAATACACATTCTCCATTCTCCATTCTTTTTAGGTGCTAATACAATAGGTATAGCACATGGACTCAAACTTTCTCTGATTAATCCATTCTGTAGCAATTCATGCACTTGCTTGTTAGATTCTTCATTCTCTGTAGGTGTCAATCTATATGGTGCTTTGTTTGGAAAACTAGCTCCAAGAATATCCTTGTACTTATTTAGCAATTCTATAATTTCTTTTGGTACTCTATCATTACCAGCTTTTGTTTCTCACTCATTGCTACCAACACTTGGTCCTCTAGGAACTATAGAAAAATAGACATGATTCTTCTTCACTTCCTTTTCAAATTGCTTTCCATTAACCATACAAAATTTTATTGCAGTACAATTGACCTCATCTAGACTTTCAATCAAAGGCAGCAATGTTTGTTTCTTCTCATTCACCCAACTAGTATAATGATTTTATCTTCCATCATGTATAACATATCTATCATATTGCCAAGGTCTACCCAAAAAAATATGACAACAATCCATAGGCATAATATCACACAAGACTTTATCAAAGTAATGTCCAATTTTGAATTTCACAAGGCATTGCTCACTTACCAATATCTTATGCTCATCCCTGATCCATGAAACATGATAAGATTTGGGATGTTTTAGGCCTTGCAACTAAAACTTTGTAACCAACTCTTCTGATGCCAAATTTTTTGAACTTTCACTATCAATGATTACCTTACAACATTTTCCATCCATCTTACATCTAGTCTTGAAAAGACTTCTTCTTAAAACAGGTTCCTCATCAGCTACCTTGTTACATAAAGTTCTTCTTACCATCAAATTTTCTCCAACCTTTGGTCCACTTGGTGAACTCTCAATGTCTTCTTGAATCAAAAAATTTCTATTATTCTACCACTCTTAGAAGATCTACATTCAAAAGATCTATGCCCTTCTTTACCACATCTATAACAATTACCATGAAAACCACCTCTAGGATAAGAATTACCTCTTCCTAGGTAGGATCTAGTACCTCCTTGGTATGAATTACCTCCTTTCCACTCAATTTGGTATTTTTCATAATTATTCCATTCAAATTTACCTTTATCTTGTTCAAAACTTTTAGATCTACCACCTTCACCATAAGATCTACATCTACCTCTCTGTAATCTGCCCCCTCTACCTCTTTGTCTTTGTTCATGCTTCTTTGTCAAGACCTCCTCAACTTACAAGGTATATTGATATGCTTCTTCCACACTTTCCAATTTCAAAAAAATTATTTCATATTGAATTCTAGATCTCAATCCATTTATGTACCTTACAATTTTCTCAACATCATCATCCACATGTCCAGATCTGATGTCCAATCTATAGAATTCCTCGATAGTCTCTTTCACAGTAATGTCCTTTTGTCTCAAATTTTGCATCCTTCTTAACAAGAAAACTTGGTAATCAATAGGAAGGAATTTTTTCTTTACCTTGTTCACCATCTTTGGCCAAGTTCTAATCTTCTCCTTTCCTCTCCTTTGTCTATCAGTTTGCAAATGTTCCCACCATAGCAAAGCATAAAATTTCAACCTAGTAACTACAATCTTCACCTTTCTATTATTAGGAGTGTTTTCATACTCAAAGAGCTTCTCTGTATCTGAGATCCAATCTAACACAACATTGGTATCCAATTTTCTATCATAAGGAACAACTTCTACAGTAGGCTTTTAATTTTCCCTAGACAACACTCTCAACAATATTTTCTCATCTTGATCTTCTTCAGGTTCTAGATTATGGTTTGGTGCTACTGCTTCATCATCAGTTACATCATCAAGATGTGCTCCTCTCCTCTGGATTGTCTCCATAGCATCTAATTTTCCTTCAATTTGTCTTAATTGATCTAATATAGCATTATCAACATTTCCTCTGCCACGAACCATCTTTACAAATCAAGTTCATGCAAGATTGTAACCCTATGTAATTTATAGGTCAAATCTACAGATCTACCACCCTATAACCAAATATTATTTAGGGTTCTACATGATCCAATAACCACAAGGACAAACCACAATCTTTGATACTACTAGACACAAGGAAGGATAGGGAAAACTAGGGCCAATGGCACACCCAGCTCTCTGAACCATCTTGCTAGAGTTAACATAATGGAAGCAAACACAAAGAACAAAAACCAGAGGAAGAAGAGAAAAATACTTTTATTGATTCTTCAAATATTCAACATACATGTCTAGTTTTAAGGCCTTCTAGGTTACTACTAGATAAAAATGACATTCATACACAAAGATCAGCAGTAAATTCGCACTTTCCAGTTCTCCTCTACAATCCTCTTCCAAAAACTTCCTTTTTCTTCTAACTACCCTAGCTCCTAGCCTAAAAATTATATTTATACTAGCCAAAATGGATTATAGATAATTCTAGAACATAGAGAATCCACAAGTCAGGTCTCAACAAATATTAAATGAAAACAAACCTAAATTAAATACACAAGTCAGCCTACATCAACAATTAACTATCCTAGAATTGATGTCTAAGAAAAATCATGATATCTCCTAGCTCCAATTGAATTATAACTTTCAATTTGAATTGTAGGAAGATATTTAGATCCTCTACAAACCACATTTTTTTCAAAGTCTAATTCATCGAGAAAAAGTGTGCATCCACTTTGAAAGTCAAGTACAAAAAATTGTCACATAGCACTACCAAAAATTGATGTTCTGGGAGAATTTCCATATCTCTTAATGCATAAGGAGTTAGGAATTGCACTGTGAAATATAGATATTAATCTAGGCCTTATTTTATCCCTAAAGTTCACATTACTTCATTGATTAAGAAAAATTAGTTACATAGTTTGCAACAGGCACCCAAAAACTAGAAAACACAATTTTAGCATAACGCAGTTTTAGTAGCAAGATAAAAATTGAAAATATGCAAGATAGAAGTACAACCTAGGATGCTCCTACATCAGGTTCACTAAGCTATGAAAATTTTTAGTTATACATCTAGACCTTGGATAACTCATTCACCCCCACCCCACCCTCCACCCCCACCTTCTTAGTTAGTCTAAATAATTCCAACAATTAGTATTTGAGGCATCTACTTAAGAGTACTAGTTTAAAGGTACTAGAACTACAAAGATCAAGATGTCAAAAAGAGAAGTACCCAAGATTAATAGAGATAACCTTCTTGCATGGAAAATTTTGATAAAGCTACACCTTGGAGGACTTGGAGATCATGCACAATCTACCATTACTATTGAGCATATTGATCTTGCTAGAGTCCTAACTATTGGGGATCTAAAAAAGAAGAAAGAACACAAATAGTTGATGTTGGAGATTTCCTCTGCCCTAAGCTATGCTGAGTTTGTTGATATCAAAATTCTTGACAATGCAAAGAAAATGTGGGATGCTCTTCACACCATCTATGGAGGAGACAAGAATGTTCTAAGAGCCAAATCTGAGAGTGACAGAGGTAAGTTTGATGACATTAGAATGCATGAAGGTGAAAATATTTCTCAATATTTCTCAATGATAAAATATGATGTTAATGCAATAAGAGGATCTACTTGTACAATAGATGATGATATTGTACCAAGAAAAGATTTAAGAATACTACTACATATATTTTCTATTAGAGTTTCTGCAATACAAGAACTGAGATGTATACCAAGGAATATTCTAACTCTTGAAGGTTTGGTAGGTAGACTCACTACTTTTGAGCCATCTAACTTTGATCATTACAAACCTAAAAATATAGAATTTACTTTAAAATCTAATTTATCATTGAAAGAACCTAATGTGAAGAAGAAAAAGACAAAACATGTGTCCAATGAAAGTGATACAAATGAGGAAGATGTAGATAAACTTGAAGCACTACTAGTAAGGAGATTTCACAGAGGTAAAGTCAAGTTTAAAGATAAATGACCTATCATTTGTTTCAATTGCAATGAGGCTGGTCATATTGTTGCTAGATGTCTAGAGAAGAAGAACTATAGATGTAACAAAATAACTTGCACAAGAGAAGAAATAATATAAAATATTATACAAATTCTTGATAATAACCGAGAGTAATAGGCCACTTCGAAGGGGAAACCTCCAAATATCTCCAATGAGAACACACTTCACAATCTCCAGATAAAATAAGACTCACAACCTCCTATATATACCTAATTATGCTTAGGCTGAATAGACACAAACCTACATAATACCTAGGATGACCTACCTACCTAAGTAATAATAGTATTATGATAACATGACTTAATTAAGGATCAAGATAGCCACAAGTTGACTATTCATAACCTTATATACACCAATATTAAGGGCATAGCATGCCCTCCCTCTTGAAAGAATCATTTTCCTTAATGCTAACCAAGTATGGATTCTATTGGATGAGATACTACATCAGGATTTTGTTCCTTAGCTTCTTCGTGCATGTTTAAAGAATACACTCTGGTTTCAAAATTATTCTTCCTTCTTCATCAAGTTTTGGTAGTACTATTTGAGTAGGAATATTCTACCCAATTACCTTCTTCAAAAAAGAAACATGAAAAATTGGATGTATCTTTGTTGTTGGTGGCAACTCAAGCTTGTAGGCAACACTACCAATATTTTGCATGATTTGGTATGGTCCATAATATCTTGGAGACAACTTATTATTCTTTTTTTGTTGCTTCATTGAGATTTATTTATAAGGTTACAATCTCAAGAAGACCCAGTCCCAAACTTCAAAAAAAAATTCACTATGACCTACATAAGTAATAATAGTGTTATGATAATATGACTTAATTAATGATTAAGCTAGCCACAAGTTGACTACTCATAACCCTATGTACACCAATATTAAGGGCATATAATGCCCCCTCTCTTGAAAGAATCATTGTCTTGAATGCTAACCAAGTGTGGATTATTATGAATGAACTCCTCATCCTCCCATGTGGCCTCTTCAAATAGTAAACTGTTCCATTGGATGAGATACTGAGTCAAGGTTTTGTTCCTTAGCTTCTTTGTACATGTTTGAAGAATGCACTCTGGTTCCAAAATTATTCTTCCTTCTTCATCAAGTTCTGGTAGTACTATTTGAGTAGAAATATTCTACCCAATTACCTTCTTCAAACAAGAAACATGAAAAACTAGATGTATCTTTGTTGTCAGTGGCAACTCAAGCTTGTAGGCAACACTACCAATATTTTGCATGATTTGGTATGGTCCATAATATCTTGGAGACAAATTATTATTCTTTTTTTGTTGCTTCATTGAAATTTTTTTTATAAGGTTGCAATCTCAAGAAGACCCAGTCCCCAACTTCAAAATTTCTTTCGCTACGATGTTGGTTTGCTTGTTGTTTTATTCAATTTTGAGCCATAGTTAAATTCTTCGTAGGTCCTAAAAGTACCTGCTGTTGATGAAGCAAGTGGTCCTCTACTGCCTAAACTCTTGGTGACACCTTAATAATGATGTGATGGAAGGAGGATGATATCCATACAGTGCAAAAAAAGGAGACATTTTTTATGAGCTATGAAAAGAAGTATTGTACCACCATTCTGCAAGAGGTAGCCAATCTACCCATTGAGATTGGTTTCTAAAGTAAAAAAATTTAGATATCCTTCCAAACATTTATTAACCACCTTAGTTTCCCACATGATTAAGGATGGTATGAAGAACTATGAGCCAATTAAGTACCCAAACATGAGAATAAATATTTCCAAAAGTCACTAGTTAAGATAGGATCATGATCACTAACAATAACCTTCGGTGTACCATGTAGCTTTTGGATATTCTCCAAGAAAATTTTTGCCACTATACTTGTTGTAAAAGGATGTGATAATGCAATGAAATGTGCATATTTAGTGAGATGATCAACTACTACCATGATGACATTATTTTAGATTTGGGAAGCCCTGTGATGAAGTCCATGGATACCTCTTCCCAACGTTGGCTAGAAAAATATAAAGGTTGCAAGAGACCTAATGGCTTAATTTTTTCCTTCTTATTTCTTTGACAAACCAAACATTCAACCACATATTTTTGAACATCACCTTTTAGACCTTCCCAAAAAAAATTTCACTTGAACTAATAATATGTCTTGAAAAATCTTGATTGACCACCAATTGGGGACTCATGTAGTTCTTTGAGAATCTTGTGTTTAAGAGTGCAATTCTTGTAGAGATACAAGTGCTCTTTATAACAAAGAATGTCCCCCTTTAAACAAAACTTATCTAAACTACTAGGGTCACTTTTTATTTGCTGGATAAGATTACTTGTTGCAACATCATTTTGCCACTCTTCTTTGGCTTCTACTGTCCAATTTTCTTATAATATTGAAAGGGTACACAATAAGGCTTACTCCTTTTCATCCTTCCGGGAAAGTGCATTAGCCACAATATTTTCCTTCCCTTTCTTGTGTACAATTTCAAACTCATATCCCAACATCTTAGTGACCCATTTTTGTTTCTCTTCTGATGATAGTCTTTGTTCCAAAAAATAGTTTAGGCTGTCATGATCTATCTTAACCTTGAAGTGTCGACACATTAAATAAGGCCTCCATTTTTCAATTGCATGAAGGATTGCTAACATTTCCTTCTTTTAAATAGGTTTGAGTTGATTTTTACCTTTTAATTGATGATTCTCAAAAGAAATTGGTCAACCTTCTTGCATGAGAACTGCTCCTATCCCATTTCCAGAAGTATCACATTCCACAATGAATTCCTTGGTAAAGTTTGGAGTGGCAAGCGTTGGAGTTGTACACATAGCATTCCTTAATTGCTGAAATGATGCATTAGTAGATTCATTCCAATGTAAATAATCCTTCTTCAATAAAGTTGTAAGGGGTGTTGCTATACGACCATAATTCTTCACAAATCTTCTATAATATCATGTCAATCTCAAGAAACCCCTTAACTTCTTAATAGTTTTTGGAATAGGTCATTCCATGATAGCCTTAATTTTTTTAGGGTCCACCTTTACTCCTTCATGTGAAACTGTGTATCCCAAATACTCCACCTCCTTAAGACCAAAAGCACACTTGGATGGCTTAGCATAGAGTTGATGATCTTCAAGTAATTTTAATGCTTGATCTACATGTTATGAATGTTCTTCCCAAGTGTTGCTATAAATTAATATAGTATCAAAAAACATTAATACAAACTTTCTCAAGAACTTCTTACAAATGGAATTCATCAAAATTTTGAATGTAGATGGTGCATTGGCAAGACTGAATGGCATCACCAAAACTTCATAATGACCCTCATGAGTTCAAAATCTTGTCTTACAAATATCTTCCTCCTTAATCCAAATTTGGTGATAACCCAATCTAAGAACTAACTTTGTAAAATAAATGGCTCCATTTGATTCATCTAGAAGATCATTGATGACTAGAATAGGAAACTTATCTTTAATGGTGTACTTGTTAAGCACTCTATAATCTGGACACATGTGCCAAGTTTCATCCTTCTTACACACCAGCACAATAGGTGAGAAGTAAGCACTTTTTCTATGCCTAATAATTCCTGCCTCTCGCATTTCCTCAACATTTTTTTTTCTATCTCTTTTTTTGTATGTGTGGGTACCTATAAGGCCTAATGTTTGGTGGCTAGTCCCTAGAACTAGTTTTATGGTATGGTCATGATCCCTCTTAGGAGGAAGTCCTTTATGCATATCTCCAAGAATCACTGAGTGACGATCAATTATTGCTTGTAAATCTAGATGAGTAGGAGCATTAAATTGAGAGACTTACAATGAACATAGTTGGGCCACAAATCCATCTGCACCTTTCTTAAGTATTGTTTGCATTTGATGAGAGCTTACCATCTTTGGGGATTTTACCTTCAATCTCCTTAGCTCCACTACCTTTCCTTTTGATTGAAATTGCATGAATAGTTCTTGGAAGTTTATCTCAATTGTTCCTAATGTAGTAAGCCATTGTACTCCAAAAATAATATCCACTGCACCCATGGATATCGCATACATTGGAGTATCAAGTTGATAATATCCCATGGATAATTTTATGCTATGACACTTCCTTGAACAACTAATTGTGCCCCCATCTGTAATCAAAACCTGAAACTCTGGGGTTGGATATATAAAACAATTTAGAAGAGTTGCCAAGTTTTTGTTGATGAAATTATGAGTACTACCTAAGTCAATCAACACTATGACTTTCTACTTTTTTAAGAAACCCACTACCTTGAGAGTTTATGGTGCACTAAAACTTGAAAGTGCATGATAAGAAATGATTGGTTGAGAATCATGGGATCCCTCACCTAACTCTCTATCCTCCTCTGATATGGGCTCATCTTATTCTTCCTCACTTTGACCTTCAATATAGAACAATTTATTTTCACTATATTTATGTCCTCGACTATATTTGCTATTGCAATTGAAACATAACCCTTTTTCTCTTTTCTCCTCAATTTTTTGTGGAGTCAACCTAGTAGGTCGAGGAAGAGAACATGTTGAATATCATTTTTCTCTTGTCATATTGTCCCCTTTCTTTCTAGGAATCAAGAACTTCTCCTCTACCTTGCATGCCAATATAAAAGACTCATTTACTAAGCTGGGACAAAACATGCATACCTCATGTTGAATGTGATCCTTGAGACCATCGAAGAATAAATCATTCAAGTTCTCCTTTGTAATTGTATCCACTTTTAAGGATAGATTTTGGAATTTTTGAATATAATCCTTAACCAAGCCTGTTTTTTGAAGCTTAGCAAGTTGGCTAAAGAATTTTTTTGTCACACTATTTCTATATTGTGCTTGAAGTTCTTTTGTAAAAATTGACCATGATACAGTGAGATGCTTTTTCCTCCTATGAGTTAAAAGCCAACAATACCAAATGAATTAATCTAGTTCTAGATATAAGGAAGTCATCATAAAATTTTGTCCATTTGGGATTTGATGTATTTCAAAAAAAATCTCCATTTGGTTTATCCATGTTAAAGCATCCTTGCCATCAAATTTGCACATATCCACCTTTGGAAAAAAATTCCTAGATCCTGTAGGATTAACATAATTTGTGTCATTATTAGTCGACTTGAAGGTTTCACATTGATTCTTGAGAGATCCTTCCTTATTTCATTCATATAGGTGTTTAACATGCTTCGTATATCTAATATATCCCATCATAGGTCACACATATCCCTCTTAACCTCTTCCTTGAACTTACTAAGTTCCTCATTGGGATTACTATCCTTCGTTGCTCCCAATCTTGATCAATGGATTTCCCCAATGTGGTAGCATTCTTTTTTCCTCTTCTTCAAAGCTCCATCATGATGGAAACCAATGTTTTTGAAATAAATCACAAATGAAATGTAAATTCTCTCATTTATTTATTTTATTTTTAATGTAACTTACCAAGGCCAAGATACCCTTACTCAAAAAAATCCAAAAAAAAATTAGCAAAATTTGTTGCCTTGAGAGAGTTTTCCTAATTTTGAAATATTTTTCTTATTTTTGTTTTTCAATTTCTCCAAGCTTTGAATTTAGGCACCTCTACTATGTATTGAAAAACCAATACAATTATACTCCAATTCGACAGGATGTGAGAGATATGAAGATCTCAATAAATTGTGTAGAAATAGTAACTCTATAATAATTTTCTCAAATTTGTTCCAATTATTCTAAAATTTGGACTATAGCTTCTTTAATATGGTCTTCAAAAACCTTTTAAAATATTTGAAAAAATTGCTAAAATCTAAAAGTTATGCTCTTCCCAAAATCATCCCAAAGTTGAGAAAAAATCTTGCCTCTAAGGTGCCGAGATCATGCTCTAATACCACTTGTAATGAAATAACTTTCGCAAGAGAAGAAATAATATAAAATATTATAAAAATACTTGTTAAAATTGAGAGTAATAGGCCACTTTGAGGGGGAAACCTCCAAATATCTCCAACGAGAACACACTTCACAATCTCTTGATGAAATAAGACTCACAACCTCCTATATATACCTAATTATGCTTAGGTTGAATAGAAAAAACCCTACATAACACCTAGGCTGACCTACCTACCTAAATAATAATAGAATAATGATACCATGACTTAATTAAGCATTAAGATAGCCACAAGTTGACTATTCATAACCCTATATACACCAATATTAAGGGTGTAGCAATAGAAGTGGTGACAAGTACAAAAGTAGAAGAGATAAAGACAGCAAAGATTACAAATACAAAGGCAAGAAGTCCTGCTACATTGTTGAAGAGGAAACAAGAGATGAATTTGATGAACATGATGATGAAGTGGTGTATGTTATAATGAAGGATGAATCTGATGAAGATGAGGCAAATGCACTTGTGTCTTATGTGAACAAGAATGATAAATGGATCATTGATAGTGGGTATTCACATCACATGACTGGAGATAAAAGTAATTATTATTACCTTAAATTTTTATGATGGAAATAATGTAAGATTTGGTAATGATGTACCATGTTTGATAAAAGAAAAAGGTTCTATCAAACTCACAAAAAAGATTTTATGTGACAATGCTTACTATGTTGAAGGACTTAACTATAATCTATTGAGTGTGTCACAACTGAATAATTCAGGATGTAAGGTTGAGTTTGAAAACAAGATTGCTAAGATATATGATACTGATTGGAAAGGGTGATTAAACTAGGAGTAATATATTCTACCTTGATATAGAGGATGCTACTTATCTAGTTGTAAAATTTGATGATGTGTGCTATGGCACAAGAGGTTATGTCATGTTAATTTTGATAACTAGATCAGTATCAGTAACATGATAAAAGTTAGAGGTTTCCCTAAGTTGAAGAAGCTTGACAATTTAATGTGCAAATAATGTCAGTTAGGTAAGATGACAAAGTCAAGTTTTAAGAGTACAACTCATACTTCTAAATCAATACTAGAGATTGTTTATATTTAATTGTATGGACCAATTGAAGTGCAAAGCTACAAAGAAGATAAGTACATTATGTTTCTTTTTGATGATTATTCTATAATGATGATAATTATATTTCTAAAATAGAAATCTGATGCTTTCCAAATGTTTAAGTGGTACTTAACAAGAGTTGAGAAGGAAATAGGTAAAAGTCTAAAATGTTTGAGATCTAAAAAAGGAGGAGAATTTACATCAAATAAGTCTAAGATATTTGGTAATGACAAAGGAATCAAAAGACATGCATCTACTCCTAGAATCCCTCCAAAAAATAGAATTGTTGAAAGGAGGAATGGCTATGTAATGGACTGTACTAGGACACTCATGATCGAGAAAAATGTTGCTTTGAAATGCTGGAGAGAAATTGTAAGTACATATGTCTATACCTTGAACTGTGTACAAGTCAAGAAAGGTACTTATTCAACACCTTTTGAACTATGGTATGGATACTCACCCAATGTAAAATATTTTAAGGTATTTGGAAGCAAATTCTTTATTCTCAAATATTTTAGGAATGGTAAACTAGATGCAAAAAGTGAAGAAGGTATATTCCTAGGTTATTCCACAAGAAGTAAAGCTTGTAAATGTTTAAATACTAATACTAACAAAGTTGTGGAAAGCGCAAATGTGAAATTTGATGAATACACAGAAGTATATGAGGCTAAACCTATGAATGTATGCCTATTGAAGAAGATTTTATAAATCAAGTTACAAACCAACAACAAGTTTCAGTGACTGTTGAATCACATACTATGAATGTCGAGTTGCATTCAGGAATCAAGCTACATTTAGATACTGAGTTACAGAATGTAGTTGAGGTAGATTTTTTATTCTAATATTAGTGTACATGAGAGAGATGTTGAACTACCTGACAGAGATGTACATAGTGACTTAGAAGTTGAAAGACCAAATGAAGAAACTAGAGCTGAACCAAGATTGTCTAAATATGTCAATAGACATCATCTTGCTACACAAATCATTGGAGATAAATATGCTAGACCAATGATGAGGAACAAGTTGAGAAATGATACATGTTTATTGAGCATGAAAGAACCCAAACCAATGAAAGATGCCTTAGAAGGTGTGGGTTGGAGTAAATCCATGGAAGAAGAGATTGAATAATTTGAGAAAGATAAAACATGGACTCTAGTTCCTAGACCATAAGACAAAAATGTGATTGGCACCAAGTGGGTATACAGAAACAAGCTAGTTGAAAATGGTGAAGTCACAAGGAACAAGGTAAGATCAATATGCAAAGGATATGCACAAGAAGAATGAATTGACTATGGAGAAAAATTTTCCCCTATTGCTAGATTGGAAGGAGTAAAAACTCTTCTTTCTTATTCTACATACAAAGGATTCAAAGTTTATCAAATGGATATTAAATCTACATTTCTAAATGGTATATTAGAGGAACAAGTTTACATAGAATAGCCAGAAGGATTTTTTGATGTTAACAATAAGAACATGGTATGTAGATTACACAAAACTTTATATGGTTTGAAGCAAGTACCAAGAGCATGGTGTGAGAGACTTCATAATTATCTTGTGAAGATTGGATTTGAGAGGATTGGTGATAATAGCAATCTATACTTCAAGATAGAGAAAGACAAAGATATTTTTTTATCTAAAATTTTTGTTCATGATATCATATTTGAAGGTCAAGATGCTTTATATAAGGCTTTTGTAAATGAAATGAAGCAAGAATTTGAGATGTCTATGTTTTGAGAGATCAAGTTCTATGTTTTGAGAGATCAAGTTCTTTATGGGTTGGCAAGTACATCAGATGAAATATGGTATATACATCACTCAGTCAAAGTATGTCAAGGAGATATTGAAAATTTTTAGATTGGAGGATTCCAAGCTAGTAAGTATACTTATGGTGATAGGACATAAATTCTCAAAGAATGATGATTTAGCTGAGGTGAATCAAACATTATACAGGTCTATGATTGGAAAATTACAATATATAGTACATAGTAGAAATGATATTGCATTATTTGTAGGGATACTTGTAAGATTCTCTACTAATCCTAAGGAGAATCAATTAATGGATATAAAGAGAATAATGAGATATCTAAAAAGAATAGAGGAATATGGTCTATACTACAAGAAAAATGAGAAATTTGAATTAAGAGTCTATATTGATGTTGATTGGGTTGGAAACATTGATGATAGAAAGAGTACAATGGAGGATCATTTTTCTTAGGCAAGAGGTTGGTTACATGGACTAGCAAGAAACAAAACTGCACTTCACAATCTACTGTTGAAGCTAAATATGTTGTTGCTGCTATAAATTATACAAACATTGTATGGATCAAATGTATGAAGAAAGAGATCACTAAACCAGTGATACTTTATTTTGATAATACAAGTACTATAAATATACTACAGAATCCTATGATGCACACAAAGACTAAGCACATTGCAATCATGTATCATTACTTGAGAGAATTAGTTCAAGAGAAAGAGGTGAAGATGGAATATGTTAACACAAAAGCAAAAATTGTTGATATCTTCACAAAAGCATTACCTAAGGATGCTCATGACTATCTAAGAGGTAAACTAGGGGTGATATCTATCAAAGGCTATCTAAGGAACAAAAGGATTTCCCTACACCAAACACGTTGACTGACATATGTTACACATTGATGTAGTGGATCTTACTTTATGAGTTGCCTAAAGTAATCAAAGTGTGCAAACTACGAATTAGTCGCAAGCAAGGTGACTAAGAGAGAAACAAAAGAAGCTCATAGTTGCATATTAAGATGACAAGTCTTTTGCATTGTTTTCAAAGAGGGGGATATTATTGGAACTTATCAGAAGAGACATATAACTAAAGGGAGATATATATCAGATAAGGAAGATATAAGAAGTAATTTAGAGGGATTCATAAGGATAAGTTGATTTTCTATTGATCAAAATAGAACATAGTTGTGTAACCTATTCAAAAAATGAAAGATGTTGATAGAGGTAGAGATTTCAATACAAGGAATTATTTTCTTTTTGGTATTGTGTTGGTCTTTCTATTTTAACCGAGTCAGTTTGGTTGATCAGTTTGGTTTGCCATCGATGCCAAAGAGGGAGATTATTGAAAATAGATTGATACAAGTATGATAAATGTGTTTCAATTATTGTTTTGTCACTAATTTCAAACCTATTATTTTTTTGGTAAGACAAATGCTTATATGATTTAAGTACTATCACTTATTTGATTGATGAAGAATATTTGATCAAATGATGTAATAATAGCACCTAGAGGAAAGGTTTAGTTATGATATTAAAAGAAGTATAAGAATTAGCTGAGACAGTGATTAATCTACTTAAGGTTGCAAAGGTTGGTTACATTAAGAAAGTTCAGAAGAACAAGTTAAACAAATTTTTTCTTGCAAGCTTGACTGAATGGACAGTAGGTGTCAAGAAAAGTTAGTGCAAGCTGAGAAGAAAATTAGTTGGAGCTGAGTAAAAGTTTATTTTAGTGTATACCAAGCAAAAAAGTTCATGCCGAGTAAAGTTTAGTTAATGTCGAGCATCAGTAATCTTTAGTTCACACCAAGTGATTTTATAGAGGATGTTGAGCAACATAGTTTGTGTTGAGCATTAGAAGTAAGTTAATGTCGAGTGTCAACATTATTAGAAAGATCATGAATTTAATGGATCTAAGGCAACAAGTTAGTTTTCTTAGATTGTGTGAACTAGGGAAGATAAGATTGATGAGTTGGTGGAACATAATTCATTGAGGGGTAGATTCATTGAATCCTACCTAATCTAAACCCTAAATTAGATGATGGAGAATGAACAAAAAAATGTCTTAATTTTCTATTTATAGGGATGGTTGGTTAGAAGCAAGGGTTGTTATGTGCGAGAACCTAAGGAAGACAAAGGAATCTAGGTATTGCTTCATTCAATGACCTAATTGAAGAGTTTGCATTGGCAAGTAAAGCAAGAAGGCTTAAGGGTATGGATGTTTGAAGCGTGAACAAGCTATCAGAGCTGAACAGTGTGTGAAAGCCAAGCAGAATGGAGGACTAAAATAGAGATCTGTAATCTACAAATGGAGTTTTAAGTTGTTATCACATCAAGCCTTACTGTTACTCTCTACTAATTGTAATGCCCTGTCAAGGGATCCAAAGAATTAACCTAGTATTTCACTAAGTTTGGTAGCATTTGTTTTTTTTTTGAAAGTAATTACCACATACAACTTATGCACGATAACGGAAGCAATAGCAATGACCATCTAAAGAGTAAACTTAACATATACAATAGATTACATTCTTTAAGATCCCCTTAACGTGAATTACTTACATGAATCCATCTAGTACAACATCCACATGAAATAATATGATAAGTCCAATGTTCAATTATTACATATCCAACTTCTCATTCATCCACTGTACATGTCACAGAGTATGAAGGCTTAAAAGAATATACATATGTAGAATAAAGTACATCATCCTATTCTAATCCATGATACATCAAAGTAAAGATAATCACATGATACTCATGATACATCATCATTAAAGTTATTTACATCTATCAGAAAGATCAAATAAATAAACTAAGTGCACAGTTCCTCCCAACCGTTAATAGCATCATTAGACCATCGTGGATCCTAGCCATCCCTCTGTGCATAACATTCCAATCACCGAAGAGATCATCGGTATTATCATAGTAGGAATGTCGCTCCTAAACATCCTACTAACATAAAAAGTAAAGCATAAGATATCATCATCTAACATATGCTAATCATCAATGAAAGGATACATATCCACCATCACGAAGGATGCATTAACCACAAAATCTCAATGAATCTCAAATGATAAGATTGGAAAATACACTACCACCCGACCGCGTGGTACCTAAGTGGTCCACTCCCACCATGCTGAGGAGATAATCTCAAGTCCCAAACAAGTTATCAAAACCACATAGCACACGACTCTAAAGTCCAGGAATCCTAAAAGTATACTAACTCAAAGGTTCCAATCACAAAATAGACATCTACTTCCCAGAGGCACACAATGACATGTAGGAACCTACTATGCAAGCGGCAAAGTGTCATCGCATTTATCTCGTACAAGTTACCCTGGCAGTTAGCTAAACTCCACGGGTCCATACAGATCTCATGCGGCCACTAGTATCCTTTCATACTGACAAGGCATACTATGGAATGCAAGGTTGCAACCATGCGTTCTCTCTAATCCCATCCTAGCCTATACAAGCACTCAAGGCATGGGCGAGAACCAAAAACTCTTATCTTTTTAGGTTCATTCAGTTAGTATTAAGTGTGTGAATGTTATCACTTATTAACCAACTTACAATGAGCTACCCTGGCAGCCTCTTAGGGCCCTGACCCCCATTGCAAGCCACTTCCCGACACTACATGCAGATATCCTACCCTAATGCTCATGGTATCATAAACATAAAGAAAGTCCACAAAATCACCATAATAAGGATCAACAAATATCCATGATTAAAAATCATTAAATATGCATAAAAGCATCAAATCACCATGAGCAACATCCATAGAAAATCATGAACACAACAGCTCTCTATTGGCAACTGAAGTATCACTGATAATCAAAATATCCATTGGTTCTCAATAACCAAAATATATCTCAAAATCATACTGATCGAAGACTCCAAAATGGTTGAGTCAAACATGTCACATCATGACATCATCAATAATAAATCCACATATTAGTCCCATCATGGCGACTAGAATATATCCAAGGATAATTGATCGATGACCAAAATAATGGTTAAGTCAAGGGTTCCAAACATAAGAAATCTCAACTATAACAATCAGTATTCACAACCAATTCATAGAGCATTCCATCACATAATCATGGTTGGGTTTATAAAGATCGAATTGAAACATCATCAAGACATCACATTCACATAACCCCCAAGCCTCTGGTAGATGTCCTATACCGGTCAACACTAGTCAACCCAAAACCCAAAACATTAGCATAATGAATACACAATGTAAACACATGTTTTGGTTTTGCTAAGTTTTCAAATTTGAATTCATATGCAAAATCTCAATTTTTGTATCCCAAGTTTAGAGGAAGAACATTTTCCTACATTTTTCCATGTATTAATTTTGGATGGATTAAAAATTCCCTCTAAACTTCAGTTTCCAATAATAACATTTAAAAGACGTTTCCACTAACTTAATTTTCATATGCTTCATATATCTTATAATCTTAAACTATTAATTCATAATAGTTAAAACTATAAAATTACAAAACTATTCATCATTAAAAAGAGATGAATTTATAAATCTTTTATTATCAACTTTAAATCTTTTAATAACATATATATTACATATATACATATATATATATATATATTTATATTTAAACATATACATACGTACATATATAATATAATATTTTTTTTTTTTGCATTTTATAAAAAATGGAACCGAATTTTATTAATTTTGATTCATAAAGGAAATCGAATAAAAAAGTTTCCTTAGAACAAAGCCAAATCAATTATGTCGTCGGCTGTCACTGTGGTGACAATTGTCGTGGGTACCCTGCGACCAATACAGTCGCGGGTACACTGCACAGCAGGTACCGCGCGACCCTTTAAACACGGGTACGGGGTGCGATTCCGCCCCCACCCAACATGCATTAGTATTTTTTTAATGAAACAACCGCAGCGCGATTTAATGAATTGCGATTTCGCCATAATAAGGTTGTGATTATATAAATATATATTATATATATATGTATGTATATATATATATATAACAAGGTTTATGTATATATATATATATATATATATATGTATATATATATATATGTATATATATATATAATATACAAAATCTCAGATTGTTTATAAAAATACAAGCTTTCATTTTCAGAACCTCTCTATGAAACTTGTTCTTTTAAGAATTTCTCTGATGACTAATTCTAATGGGTTTGTCCATGAATTGCAACCCTAGTCCATATTATTTTCAGATCTAAACATATAGAATCCTTAAATAAAACTTAATTGCCCAAATTGAAAATGCACAATGAAGACATATGGAAAATACGAAGAAGACAGGGGAAAGCAAGATACAGAAGTATCATAATGAAATCACAAGAATCTACCCGGATTCTGATGCTAACTCGCATATCCTCAGACAACCCACAGAGCAAGCTCCCCTTCTTCAAAATTTTCCTGAATCCTCCAATGCTTCAACTATTCTCCACGCTAACCATACTATCCATGCTATGTCCCAGCTCTATATCCAAGCTATTAAGGAATGCCCAAATATAAAGAGCTTTCGGATAACCCTAGAATGCTTCTAGAATCAGCTGGAAGATATTGCCAACTAAGCATGGACCTATTTCCAACCTTTTTGATAAGCCCTAGGGTTGTAGACACCATGTGCTCAATTGATGCACTAACCCCCGTGTTGTTGACACATGAAAAATAGGGAACTGCATTATTTCCTATGCAAACTTATAACTCCAATAACTTTTAAATTAATTTACATTTAAATATTTATAACTCCCACTTTAATCTTCATAACTTTTATTTTAATTTTTATAATTTTTATTATTAATATTTGTTTATTAATTTATTAATATTTTATAATTATTATTTATTTTAATTTCTAATTTTCTTTTAATTTAATTATTTTCTCTCAATTAATTCTCCTTGAATTAATTATAATCAAAATATCAAAATCATGATATTTAATCTCTCAAATAATTAATTTGTTAATTAAATCTATTTATTAAAATTTAATTAATGGAAAATTCACCATAGACCTTCATGATAAAATATGAAAACCCATCATAGGACAATTCATACAAAATCAGTCTAAAAGATTAAAAATCACAAAATATGTCATCCGACACATTCAGTGGGTACTCAACTCAAATACTTGTCCTAACTCACTAGGACAAATGGTTTTAGGGTTTGGGATTTGGAATTGAGAATTTATCTCCCCTCTCTTATCATTGAGATAGTATAATAGGGTACGCTCATCCTGGCAATTCAAGGAAGTCGATACCCGGTACCTGCAACCTGCAGAAAAGCCATGCATGTACATACAAAATATATAGTGCTAAGCTAAACAGGCAATGGCAGGAAGTGGTGCATCGTGTAGATCCTGACTAAGCAGGTGACTACGACTCCCTTCCTTAACCACATCAGAAACGCCATACAATAAGAAAACACGCACACCATACACATGCAAGTATGGGGTAAGTATCCATAATAAAACACATAAGATAATCAACCATCTAACTAATCATCAGCAATAACTGAAAACAATATAATGATCATCATATACACATGAAATGTGAAGTCTAAATGATCTCATCATATAATAACTGAATCCATAACATAATGTCTGATAGTGTCAAAAAAATACCACTAATCCATCTACATAAAACTAGTCCATCAAAGTCTAATAACAATAGCAATAATATGTTCAGAGAAGATGTGAACGAGGGTAGGCACTACACTAATTGTATCAATCTAGGGTAAATCCTTTGGATTAAGGTTGACCTAATAGTCATTTGTAAATTGTTTAATCGGGTGACATTCCAAGTGAATGGTCTAAAGTCCTCTAACAAGGCTCACTCCTAACAAAATGATTGAAATCCTTTAATCGGGTCACATTTAATAGTGTGCATTGTAACCTTTAACAGGGTTGGCCTTTTATAGGGTATCACTTCAGAAGAGTGAGAAAGAGTAGCATGTTACTGGTGGTTTTTCCCAAATTAGTTTTCCACGTAAATCATTGTGTCAAGTGTGTTGCTGAAAATATTATGTTTCATGTTTACATTTTTGCAAATTGATTGGACAATAACCTACAAGTTTTAAGTGATTGCATAATCTTATGGATGCACACATGCTGAGAAATGTTTTATGGGTTCACTAAGATGTGAAAAGTTTTATTTTATACATCTGGACCTTGGATAACTAATTCACTAAGCTATGAAAATATTTACTTATACATCTGTACCTTTGATAACTGATTCCACCCCCCCCCCCCCCCTCTTAGTTATTTTAAAGAATTCCATCAATGTTTACCAAGTGACAATTAGATGAACAAGTTTAGCAAAGTGGAATCTAAGGCCAACTTTTGACGAAAATTTGGAAACTTCAAGAAGGTCTAAGGCACAGTCAAATATTTCTGTAAGATATATGACTGAGAAAATTCAAGAAGGATTTGATGAAGGAAATTGAATGCAGATAAGGATGGAGAGAATGTTTTATGCAAGTTACATTTTTTTGAGTGTGTAGATTCATTGTATGAAGGAATTATGTTGTAAAACCAAGATCAACAATGATGATTAAGCAAAAAAAAGATGGAAGAATCTGGAAGCATTGAGAAAAGTATTTAAGGAGAAGAATGGGATAGTTTTAGGTTCTTTGTTAAAATTTGATATTGTTGGTTGATTTTGTTGACTTCATGTGTCAGTTGGAAGGTGATTATGTTGAAATGCTAAAGTTGTAGTGAGTGTAAAGTTGAAGATGGTGAAACTGAAGTATTGAGCCAAATAAACTGAGATGTGAAAGGAGAAAGAGAAGAAGTTAATTAGCCAAGTCAAAATACAAAGTGAAAGATGATAAAAAAGAGAGAGAGAGATCAAATAAAGAAAGAGAAAGCATATAGATCTAAACAAGAAAATGTAGTTTTTATTTTAATAGATCATTTGTATAGTGTTATTGTTTAACCATTGTAGTACAAAATCTCAGAAGTATCGAGTGGACCTAACAAGTCTATAAAATCCTATATGGTAACATCAATTAGTGGTGTTTGTAATTTATTTAAATCAGGCTACTCTTTTTACTCAAGGACAGGGAATGATAAGGTCTAGATGATCTTTTAGTGAAATCCTCTAACAAGATCACATTAACAATATGTATGTAACCTTTAACCAGGTTGGATCCTAGTAGATCTCACTTTAGAAGAGTGAAATTTTTGGGTTATCGGTCCCAGGTGTTTTTTCCCTTCACAAGGTTTCCATGTTACAATCATGGTGTTAATTGTGTGAATATTATTTGTGTTGCAAGTTGTTTTATAGTTTATTGCAACTTGGTAATAACTAAGATATAACTAGGTAACAATTGTAATTTTACTGTCATTCGATAATGCAAGGAACAATTTGGAATAATATGGATGAACAAGTTAAGTATTAAGTTGGATGTTCACATTAAATGATTGAATGTAATGTTTATGATGTTTAGTTGGTACTAAAATGTTTGCAAGGGATTATATGATAACTAGACATGACTGATTTACCACACCCCCTCGCCCCCCCACCATTAGTTATCTAACAATTAATTCCTTTAATTACAACAACCTATAGGTATTTGTAACATTAGCCCTTGTGATGTACTTGGTAACACAAAATTATTTACCTCTTAACTACAACAATGAAATGAGTACCAATACAAACAACCAATTGCTCACTATCTAGTGTTTTATGTTACCTGTGCAAAGTAGCACAAGCTAGAAATAAACCTTAACTGATCCTTTGTACATGTAGCCTTTTCTCACATATTCTCCAAATAAAAAAACAATTTCCTAGCAAGACTTGAGAGGTCTTGATAATAAGAAATAAAGCTTTACCATTTTAAATTTAATTCCTCTGCATGGAAAGTATTTTTAGTTCTCCAATCATAAAATATTATTCTATTTCATCTTGAGATCCAACCATAAAGCAAATATAAACTTTTTATTAGTCACAAAAAGATGAGACGTGTGTTATGTGCTCAATAACTCTTAGCTTGACACCATTTAATGTCTCTTAATCTAAGGACTTAAAAACAAGGAAAAATTTTAACCACTAGCATATCATTCACTAGCTCATGGCTTGATCATGAATTAAGAATTTTAACCGTGCAAGTTGGAAATAACTATAAAAATTGATCACAAACTATTTAGTTTCTAGCTCATGACCTAAAAATGCTAACATGAAATCAACTTAAGAGATAGTGACAACTATATGAGATGACTTAATCGCTAACTCTCACAATTATAAGGCATGAAATTACACTAAATTGAGACCATATGACCTAGGGAAAATTAAAAACACTCTCTAATTTGCTAATGTAAAACATCAACACCCAAAAATCTATATACCTAACTATTTAAACAAAATACAATACTTGCTAACTCACCACTTAAGATAAACATATAACGAACATGTGAGTTATAGATAAAGCATAAAATATGCCTGAACACCCCTTTTATCAAAATTGATTTTTACATTTTCCAATAAAGAAATGATAACTTAGATTTCAATGCATGGAAACTAGCCAAGTAAGAAAAAAAAAACATGAAACACTAAGTGCCATGTACATCACCATAACTAAAGGGAAAACACTTCTATAGAACAAGAGAATGAAACCACGGCATGAAACAATGAATCTCAAAATTACATAACCAAGGTTTGTAATCATACATATTTTGCACTCTTCATGTATCATGGGGTCAACATCTTATTGGGTTGCTATGTCGCTATGTTAACTAGCGTGCGACTTTGCCTTAGCGACATAGTGACATCTTTCAAATCTACCATGTGGTACAATCTGGTGCATCATTGAGATCTACTCACCACATCACATCCTTCCTTGAAATTTGTGCCATGTGGCACTTTTTTTTGGTCTGATCATTACCACATCACCATCTCATCATTGCAACTTTCCTTTTGTTGGGTTTCAAGTTTTCTGGTAGGTCGTTGCTAGAATCTCCACTTTCTAGGAGGTTTCCATGTCACTACCAGTGAGACCATACCATTTTCTAGTGGTGACATGGTGACCACCAAAAACTTCAACTTTGTTGGCACTGCTTCCAAATTTTTGACGTCTTTACACTTGAGGCTAACTCGTTAAGCACTTTTGGGTTGACTCTTTAAACATTTTCCTAGATTGACTCGTCAAGTATGTTTTACAATTTATTTGTTAATATACATTAGTAAACCACCTATATAGATATAAATAAACCACAATGTAATATAAAATGTATCATATTATAATTTCCTTTTTGTTGAATAATAAGATTTGAGTTTCTATTTTTTTGGTGTAGCCCAAGATTAGGTTAACCATGTTAAGTCTTTGTGTCTTCTTTTATAATTATGTATATTTTAATCCTTTACATTATTAGATATATTTGCATGTAACTAATATATTTATATCTTATATTCCTAACACATCGTATCAGAGTGAGGTTGTTGAGGATAAGATGAAGGTTGAAAAGTTGAATGGGAAAAAAATTAGTTATGAAAAATACAAACTGATGACTATCTCTATCAGAAGGATTTATGATGATCATTGGAAGGAAATTTCAAGAAAGACCCAAACATGTCAAGTGAGGATTGGGATATTTTGGATAAAAAAGCACTTGGTAGTACTTGGTTATGCTTGGCATAATTGGTGACATTTAATATTACAAAAAAAAAGATAATTAACGAGTTGATGGAAACCCTTACAAAGTTTTATGAAAAGCTTTTCACTTTAAATAATTTATTTCTCATGAAATATTTATTTTATATGAATATGATAGAAGGTGATTTATTATTGATCATTTAAATGAGTTTAATAAAATCACCAATCAATTGTGTTTTGTAAATGTCAATTTTGATCAATAAATTAGGGTTCTTTTGATTTTGTGTTCTTTTTTTGAAATTTGAAGTAACTTGGTAGTGGTTGTTAGTAAATATGTTTATTTTTAAAGTACCCTAAATTTTGATGATGTTGATAGTGTTATTATGAGTGAGGAAATTTGTAGGAAAATTTTAGGTGGATCTACATTAGCAATGTCTCAAATATAGAAAGTAGGGGCAGATCAATACAGAGGAATTTTTTTTTTGAAAATTATGGAAAATTAAAGGGAAAGAGGTCTTAATCTAGAGTACCAAGAGATTGTTGGTACTATGGGAGACTGTATCATAAGAAGAAAGATTGTCAATATCAAAAGAATGATGAGGTAGATAAATAAGATGAAAATAAGGAGACAATTATGGTAAGTAATAAATATGAAGAGGATGATTTTCTTCTTTCCCTAGAAAATATAAATGACTTGTGCATTTTAGATTAAAGGGCCTCATTTTATGTTGTATCCCATAGAAATTATTTTCTTGATTATGCCCAAGGTAATTTTTGGATTAGTCTAGTTGGGAGATAACGAACCCTATCATACTGTTAGAAATGGAAAATTTAAGATTAATTTGTAAAATGAGAATCATTGGCTAGTATAAGAGGCAATACATATTCCAAGGATGAGCATGAATTTAATTTTAGCAGGGAAACTAGGGGATGAGGGTTGTACAATTACTTTTAAAAGATTAAAATTAGAAGGTTTCAAAATGTTCCTTAGTATTAGCAAGAGGTGTAAAAGTAAGCACCTTATATCTTTGTATAAGTCATATTATTCCTTCTAATTTGATTGTTACAAAGAAAAGTCAATGTTCAAGATCATTTGTTGTAGTCTAGCAAGAAGACTATCAAACATTTCTTGTAGATTTTGAAACAACATTATGACACACAAAACAATGGGCACATAAATGAAAAAGGTATGAAATTAATTCATTCAAATAAATTTCAACATGGTGTAAAAAGTGGTCATGGCTTGGATGGAGTGACACTCCATTTGGGTGTTTAGACTAACCATGTGGATGAAACCATGGCTGCCCTCTAAGCTACTAAGTTGGCTGAAGTGGGGTGTTTCCAAAATATGGCTAGAGTGAGATTAACTCAACATTGTTAAGTGTCTTAAAGGCCTCTCTACTCCCTCTTGGACCATAGATAACATTATTAAGGAAAATACTAGCCTCTTTAATACCTTTGACAACTTTTTTTTTATTAGTCACACATATCGAGAAGCCAATGAGGTTGTGAGTACAATGGCCAATGTGGTTGTGACATGTTAGAATTTGAGAAGATGGGACAAAAATTTGCATGATATCATTATTTCAAGGATTAATCATAATGTGATGCTAGGTAAGAATGTTTCATTAATAAATAAATTGATGGATGTTAAGGAGGATTTTTTTTTTTATGAGGAGTGTGAGGACTGGTGGTGGTACTTGCAATTACTTCGCAATTAAATCACATGCTTTATGGGTCTTTTTGGTTACCATTTTCGCTATTCTCTTCACTCTAAGAAAGTGGTCTATTAGCTATGAGATGAAAATTTGGAAGAGAATGGGGGGTCAAAGGAGGCGATGGGATCCAACAAACTATGCAAAATGAAGGAAGAGGGCATGACTATGGGAAGTGTTGGAGAATGGGGGAATTTTGGCTTTTATAGATAGACTTCATGGAGGTAATTCCTAGGTTACAAAATTGTTTTTTTTAAAAAAATTGGAATGAAGGTTGTTTGACCATGAATGGAAGGGAGTTTTCCATCATGGATGAGTATATTTCCAAGATTACTGGCATCCTAATAGTGGGGAAGAAGTTTTATAGGGACAAGAAGATCTCTAACTCTATTGTCAAGATCATTCCAAAGATGCCCAAGGAGAGGAAGAAACTTGTCAAGAAAAAATATATCACATACTTTCAACCCAATTGCTTAAAGAAATTTTGGAGGTTCATTCTAAGGGCTATTGTTTCCTATGTCATCCTAGATGGGATATTTTCTAGGGTTTACTCATACCATTTTTTCTTTCTAAATAGTTTTAGACACAATGTAAAAATATCTATTCCTTTTTATCTTTACTCCTCTCTAAAAAATAGAATCAATGGAGTTAGGGACCATAGTATCAACAACCCCCCACTTCATGATGACCTTATGCTCCTAATTTATGAGCATATCAAAGCTAATTCTATGGGGAAGTTTCATTGAGACAAAGAATGTTGAGGGTGAAGGGGACAAGTCTAAAGAAGAAGAGGATTCTTCAAAGATGGAGGATAGTGATGGTCTTCATTTTGATGAGGATTTGGAGCCTATTAAGAGCAAAAGGAAAAATGCCAAGAGGAAATCTCATAGAGCCCAACTACAAAAAGGGGTTTCTAGAGCTTCATTAGGTACATATAGCTCAAGGAACCTTGGTGATTCAGAGGATGAGTACAATTAAAGTGATGAGGACATGGACACGAATATTGAGGGGGTGAAGGCTATAGGAAAGAAGGGATCTATTAAAAAATACAAAAAATTTGACAAATTCAAGCATCCCTTGAAGAAAAGAAGGAGGATTTCTTCCTATAAGGATGTGGATGAGGAAGGGGGGGAAATTGATGCAGACTTGGAGGCTGAAATTTTTGACAAGTGGATGGGCCTTAAACATAAGGATAAGAGGCCCTATTAGGAGGAGGAAGCTAGAAATGTGGGGGTAGGGAGAAAAGCCCAACCAAAGACATGGGTCTAGAGGATCAACAGGGGAATGATAGTCATATTAAATCCATGCATGACTAGATGAAAGACCAAACAAATACTTTCATAGCCTCTTCTAAAGGGAGGTTTACCACCTAGAAAAATATGAATTTGGGAATATCCAGCTGGGGATATCCAGAGAAAAAATTATTCTACATATTCATGAAGTCATACAGGAAAACATTTATCTATTCACACAAAAGTTTTCACCCTTGCCTAAAGTTTTTACCCAAAGGAAACCTCATGTAACATGGAAAAAATCTCAAAAATATGGGACATTTCAATTAGAGATTAGATCTCTAGAGAAAGCTATCTTCCTTACTATTAGGGTGCACCTATCTACTTCTTGAGAGGAAAAGGGACAAGGAGATGTGTGAAAATCAAACTACCTACTCTAATCTAAAGGGGTGATACACCAAATAGTATTTTTGATCTACTTCCTTCTAATAATTGTACTAAGATCCAATACAACTCACAAGACATACCACCATCTATTTTCTTTCAACCTTACTACCATAGAAAAGTCAAGAAGATAACACAACGATACAAGAAATACAACAGATTTACTTAACAGGTTAGTTAACTAGAATGAAAATAATCATGTGGTATTGAAATTTATAGAATACATTCAATAAGATGATGTATAACCAAATGACACAAATCTAACTAACTGAGAATGGATGTAATAGTAGTGATTTCTATTACATAAGTGGCAAAGCATTTACAAAGAGTATATGTAAAGACCAGAAAAATAGATCTTGATCAAATATCTTGAGATCAAAGGAAAAAGATAAAAGATATTGATCCTTTTCAAAACAACAAAAACTTGCCTTTATAGGCTGTAGGCATAATCCAAAATGCAACATTGATTTCAAACTTCAACAACCAAGAGGTTTGATTGCATATGAGAGAAATAACTAAGAAATAGAAGAAAAAACTTGATCATGAAGTCCAATTTCTCGATGGACATGAAAGAATGAGCAAGAAAAGGAATGCCCATAGCTGCAAGAGATCCAATCAATCATAATTGATCATGATATGCATTTAAGAAGCATGGAATGCAATGGCTTTGAGGACATATAAAAAGTGGTTGTAGATGAACAAATTATTTCTCCTTAATCCCTCCAGTTTCTTCTAGTCTTTTAATTATATTTTAGTGCTTGTTCGATATGTTTGATTTCATATAAGTTTCATGTTGCCTTACTCTATCTAGAAATATGATCCCCATCATTGTTGTATCAGTGTTCATCCTTTTGGCTTTGTTCTACATCATTCTCAAATTTCATTGGTTGAGGGCTTTCATCATTCTCCATCTCAGAAAAGAAGGAATGCCTCTTATGTCAACTTTAGCCTCTACGACTTACAACTGACCTTGAAGTCAAACCTCTTTATATCATCGGGCCTCATCTTATCTATTTTTCATGATCTTATGATCACGTTCATCATAGCATCAGCAATAGGCATTTTATCTTCTATGATCTTACGCCAATTATTTACAACCTTTTTGTAATATTGAAAGCATACTCATAAACTCTTACGATCTTACAATTAGAGCCTTGCATAACATTGGAATTCACTTTTCCTTGCCTTATGATTCTATGATTATTGTCATCTTACATTTTTCATGACTTTAGAATTCATCTCCTAACTACTTCCTTTACCACCCAATGATACACTAGGCACTACCTTTCCTCATCATATCCTTGGAAGCCTTTGCATTCATATTTATGATCATACGATAGGTAGTTATCTTCCATTTGTCACAACTCCAAAGACCCCTACTATTTACCCTTATGATCTTATGACAACAATTTATCATATCTTTGAAAGAATAATTACCACGCGCTCAATTTTCCTTATGCTCCTATGTCTAGCCCCATTAGCTTTAACATTTTTTCTTATGATCTTATGATTGTTCCCCCTCATAGCTTTGAAAGATTCTATCATCTAACCGTATGATCTTTTCACAATAACACTTTGTATGGTCGAGGGTCCTCCTTATTAGCTTCTAAAATCTCATGATCAATGGCTTGTCATAACATTGTAACATCAACTTACCATTTTCCATGAGACCCTCATGATGTCATGACAATAGGAATATCATGAGATCATAAACCTTGAAAACATACACTTGTGATACTACGACCACAAAGTACATCATAAGATCAGGACCTTAACAAATATAAACCCATGATATCATAACAAAATAGAATATTTTAAAATCAAGATACTTATCATTGACCATTATGACCCCCTGCCAACCTTACTTCATAGCATCGGGAGAGGGAAGATGAAGGCGTACGACTGGATGATGAAAACCTTGATCATAAGATTGTAACACCAAATGGAGATATGAAAATGATAATCTCTCGCTTAAACACAAAACCTAAGGTAAGGGCCACATCTAATCAAATTTTAATGGTGACATGGAAATGGGGAGGAAAAAATTGTTAACATATCTGGTGACTCAGAGGGGATGTTTTCCTGTTAAGCATAGGATCAATGCCCTGATGAAATCCATTAGGCCATAGAGTCACAAAAAATGAGCCATGTTCACTGCCTGAATCTTCACAAAACTTTTTGTCTCCTGCAACTGAAAAAAACTTTCTATCTCCAAGAGAAATAGCTTGTGCTCATACACTTCAAAAAAACCACTCTATTATGTACAGAGACCCTTAACCTTCTGTAGAAGCAAGGCTTAAGGTAAATTCCATTGACTAGAATTGGAAGAATATCACCATCAGGCCTAGATAATTGAAAAGTAATGGCCTCCTTATAGTTGATGATAATATATGGGCTACTCCACATAGCATCAAACTTGGAGTTCTACCTAGTTTTTCTCTATCTGCATCCCACTTGAGAACTAGGTCTACTTTGAAAAATTTGGTCGTAGCCTTCTTGTCAAAACTTATTTTGACCTATTGTTGATGAGCCTCAAATGTATGCGTAGCTTGTTGTCTCTTCTTTTCTAATTCAATCTGTTCTACTAGCTTGACTATCAAGGGATCATTCTTAGCTACCTCCAATTGATAAGCCAATTCAAGAGAGGGGAACTCTAGTGAAATAGGAAGCCTTGATTCCCTTCCATATGCCAACATAAAGGGTGAGTTCCCAATTTCTCTCTTGGGTGTAATTTTGTCAGCCCAAAGGGAAATTTTCAACTTGGCATGCCAGCACCTCTAATTATCTTCAATTGTCCTCTTCATTATTTTGATGAGGTTCTTGTTGAAGTATTCATCCAAGCCAACCTTGGGGATAATAATTTGAGGAAGTTCTAAAATATATTCCATGTTCAAGATTCCAAGAGCATATATGAGTTCTAGCAAAGGATTCAGCATCATCTGATATAATAGTTCAAGGAACAACAAATCTTATCACAATTCCATCAAGGAACTCAACCACTAAAGCCTCTACTACACCTCTCAAAGCTACTACTTTTTTCCACCTTGTAAAATGATTTGTGGCTGCTAAGATCCATTTGTGACCAAAACTAGAGGGCGGATTTATTGGACCAATGAAATCCAAACCCCATTTGGCAAATAGTTAATCAACCTAAATAGGATGAAGAGGAAAGCTAGACAATCTTTGTTTTCCTAAGAAGAATATACATTTCTCAAATTTTCTCACATGTTTATGGAAGTCATTGAAAAGAGTTGGCCAATAATAACCAACTCTCATTATCTTCATTATTGTAATCCTAGCTAAGAAATGACCACCATTAGGGCCATCATGGAAATCTTTTAACAACCTATTGATCTGGTTAGTTCTTATACACCTCAATGGGACTCCATTAGAAACTAAATAATATTCCATCCACCAAGACGTAAGGAATAGACTATAATATGAATTGTCTTCTCTTGGCTCTATCCAAACATTGGGGATATCTTCCTTCTACCAAGAAGGCAGTCATGTTATGCTATCAATCATTCTGATTTTCATTCCCTATTGGTTGCTCACCTTGAATTAAGAGGGAAACCTCCTCAGGTGTCTCAAAAGATGAGACCATTTTCTCACACAATCATTTGCCTCTCACAAGCTTGGTGATTTTGATATCAATGGCATATTCCTTGACCTTTTTAATCCATCTAGCTCTTTTTTCATTTATATGTTTACTCAAGAGGAACTCTTTCACACTTGCATGTGGGACCAAGAGTTGGACCTTGTTATGAGACAGAAGATGTCTAAATTTTTTTAGAGCCCTTACAATAGCAAGGACCTTCTTTTCTACATAGATATATATATGCTCCCATAATCTTTAAGCCCTTCACTAAAGATAGTAATGGGCTGCTCTAAATTCTCATTATTCAGTTGTGTTATAACAACTGATATACTTGACTCTCCTCCATGAGAGTAGAGGATGAAATCTCTATCAAACTTAGGATTAACAAGAGTGGGAGTTGATGCAATTGATCTCTTGATCTCTTCAAAACTAGTCTTCCCCTCCTTGGATCAAGTGAACATCATATTCTTTTTTAATATAGTTGTGAGAGCTTTCACCATGGAAGCAAGATTAGGGATGAACCTTCTCACAAAGTTGATCCTACCAAAAAAAAATTGCAATCTTTTCTTGTGGTTGGGAAGTGGGGGAGAGAGAGAGAGAGAGAGAGAGAGAGAGAGAGAGAGAATTGATTCCACCCTTTCTAGATCTTACTAATCCATCTCTTGACAAAATATGTCCCAAGAGCTTCCCTTGATCAGTGGCAAACACACACTTCTTTGGATTTAGAGACACACCATATTGTCTGCATCTAATGAATACTTGCTTCAAATGATCAAAGTGATATGTTGCATGCTTTGAAATGATAATTATATCATCAAGATATACTGGCACAAAAATTTCTAGTACACCCTTGAATGACATCTCCATTTCTTTTTGAAATGTAGTACCTACATTGGTTAGTCCAAATGACATTTTACAATAAGCATAGGTACCCCATTTGGTAGTGAAGGTTATCTTATATTTTTTTGACTCTTGGACTAACACCTGATTATAGCTTGAAAAACCATCTAAGAATGAGAACCTCACTAAGCCACTAACCTTGGATAGAATTTGTTCCATAAAAGGAAGAGGATGGTGATATTTAAGGGAAGCCCTATTAAGGTTCCTAAAATCTACACATGGTCTAATTTCTCCATTCTTCTTCCTAACAAGGACAATATTAGCTACCCATAAGGAATGCTTAATAGAAAAAATGATGTTAGCCTTTATGATCTTAGATAGTTTTTTTCTCATTAAAGGTTCAATCTTAGGGTTAACTAGCCTCCACTTTTTCCTAATGGGTTTTGCATCATTATTTGAATCTATGGTATGTTGAAACAAACTTGGATCAAAACCTTTTAAATCATCATATGTCCATGCAAATATATCATTGAAATATTGATATAAATGAGCAAAATTTTCTTGTTCAACTTTAGAGCATGCATTTCCCAAATTGAGAACCTTTCCATCAGCAATGGCAATTGGTATGTGGTCATCCTTGTTTACAGTCAAGTTTGAGCCTCTACTTCTTGCTTGATCATCATAGTTGAATATGCCTTCCAAGGTAACTAGACCTTTAAGAAATTTTTTGGAATTAAGATTCATTATTTGATCTCCATACTAGATTTGTAGCTTAGACTAATTTTTAGAAAAGAACTCTACTTCATTTTGTAGGAAATTGATAATTTTTAAATTAGAATCAAATAGTTGCCAATTTGTGCATGCTCAAGTATGTCATGATAAGCACTAATTTTTGAATGCCTATTAGCATTATTCCTAGGGATGCTCTGAATATTGAATGATTGGAAACCTTCAAGTAATTCCATACTCTATGCTTGTATGACTTGAGAAGGTTTTTCTACGTGACATTTTGATTTGGTTCACAACCAACTCACTATCCCCAAATAATTCCAAGAGCTTAATGCATCTCCTTTGTGCAAGTTGGAGACCTTGGATTAGGGCTTCATACTCTACCACATTATTAGTGCATCTTAATTGGAATCTATAAGAAAAATAGTATTTTCCCAAATCAAGTGAAATAAGCATAACACCAGCACCTAAACCATTTTTATTCCTTGAGCCATCAAAGAACATGCTCCACATTGCATTTGTATTTTCTCTTGTCTTAATGATATTAGGAATAGGAGCATCATCCTCAATTGTGCAATAAGTGTCGAGGGTTGTCTCTAGAGCTTCTTTTACTAGATAAATTAATAAGTAGTGGTCCATGTTGTGATTCCACAATGCACTCCCCATTTCCTAATTGAAATGGGGACCCCCTACATTTTTTTGGATTCAGGCCAATTTTGAGGCCTTAAGTTTGTGTCCTGAGTCATAAAGTCAGAAAAGTAAAAAGTGAAAAGTTGGAAAAATTCAAAAAAAAAAAAAAATGTGTGCCCTTGCGCGGCTTCCATCCTACGCATCACCTCTGGTGATGCACCAATGCGCACCTATGCAAGCACACACCAGTGCACCATTAGAAGTGGTTGGGGGTTATTTAAACCCCCACCCCTCCACCACCTTCAAACTCTTCATTGTGTTTATTTCTTTTTCCCTTATGATCACATCTTCTAGCTCTACACCCCCACATAGCTCTAGACTTCGCCTATCCATGCTTCACACTCCACTCTTAGACTAAGTTGCGCAACACAAAATAAAAGGGGGGGTGTGTAGTAGTGCACCCAACCTAGTGCGCACCCAACATGGTGCATAAGCGTGCACCCTTACACCTTGCAAAAGCACTAAAAGATGAGGTGCACATCTGATTTGGTGCATAGGTGTGTACCTTTTTTTTTTTTTAACAAAATAATAGGGTATTTGGGTGTTTTTAGTGGATTTAACCTTTTGGGTTTTGTTCTGAATAAGATTAAACATTTTTGAACTAATGGACGACTTCATTTTGTCATGTAGTATAATGGCATCATCATCCAATGAGAAAATGGCACTAAAACCTGTGGTGTTCAAGTTCCAATGGGTCCCATCCAAATCAAGATTCCAAGATGATTACGTAGAAATAAAAGATACTGATTTGGGGCACACTAACTTGGGGGAATTTCTAAGAATTTGCAACAAACCCACAAAGATATTAGCTTTGGTATCTGCATTAATCTATTTAGGATTAGTGAATGCAGCTTCATACCCAACATCAGTGCAATCATCAGAGTTAATTATGACACTGGCACAACACTTTGTTCCTGAGGAAAGGGTGGTGAAGAGCATGATAGGAGAAGTTGTGCTTGACCTCCAACCCAACAACATTGAAAGGGTCTTTCATATCCCTAGGGTGTATCAATTCATCAGACCCACTTATGAGGCAGCTAAAAGGTGGTATAGGGAACACCCAAAGGAGGTGACAGATATCATTCAATCTTCCTATATCATTGAGAAGACTCCTCTAGGAAGGATAAGAGGAAAAGTGGATATGACAAGGGGATATATAAAGGAAGATATTGGATACTCTATCATTCTTCTGAGCAAGGTCATGGGTCTACCGGCAGCTGGGCACCTGAATGTTTTCATGGTGAATTTCATTGAGACAATCAAGATGGCAAGGATGTCACTTGACTAGGCCACCACATTGAATGAAAAATTGTGTGAATAATTGGTAGCAGTCAAGGACAAGAAGAAGTTCTATATGACTTCATACAAGGTATATCTGCTTGTGGCAAGGGTAACAAATTATCTTGGACTATACAAGAGGGGCAACATGTAGGATCCCAATGTCTGGCCTTACATTGTCTACCCTCAACTGATGAGGAAGAAGCTCTCAAGTTAGAGAAAAGAATATAGAATCATGAATGATGTGTTTATTTTTTCTATCATCTAATTCATAGAGGGAGACTATGCAAAAAGAATATCTGATGATGCAGTAGCATAGATAACATCTCTCAGGGCCTATTATATCTAGTTCAAAACATTCATGTATCTCAAGGTAGCTAGTGCCACTATTAACCCAAAGAAGCTCCCTAGATATCTGAGTGATAGACTAGTTTTGTTGGAGATTGCATGACAAATTGAATATGCATATGATAAGGTTAGGAAGAAATGAAGATCATGTTGGACATGGCCGCTAGTCATAGGACCATATCAACTAAATCGAAAATAGGATATTCTATCTTTTGAATGGGAGTGGGAGCAATATCCTCTTAAGGAGTACAATTCTCTTAGGCCATATTTTGACAACATTGGGAAAGTTGAGAGTCTAGTCGGCAGGGAATTCCACCATAAAGAGGCCATTGAGGACCACTGAATGAATGCAACAAATGACTATGATGTTTGTATTAGGGACTATTGTAGGATGACTTTGTATTTGGATGAAAAGGCTTTGAAGATTTAGATTCCTAAAGAGATACTAAAGCAAGACTCCAGAGATCTACTGGACCCTCTATTCAACTCGAACAAAATCAGGGAAAGGCTCATAATGAATGTTAAGGTTGACAGGGAAGAGAGTGATGATATTAATCATCGAGTGAGGCATCTCATCAAGATGACAAAGGATTGGATCAAGAAACCATTTCAACTTGATCCAATACCTGATTCTGTGATTTTTCATGTGCAAGCCTGCCCAAAGAAAGGTAGAGGAAAGAAGGTTACCATTCCTACTTTTGTAGCCCAATCACCTATAAGGCCAGAAATAGTATACCAACTTGATTGCCCAGTTGGATACTATCACCCTCTGGAGAGGAAAGGAAAGGGAAAGAGAAAGAGGAGTTCTCCTCAAAGAGCTTAAACAGGAAAGGGTGAAGTATAGGCACCTCCCCAATAGTAGGAAGAAAATGTACAAGGATTAGAGGATATCTCAGCTACTTAAGGCTAGGCAGATCCACAAGTGCTTCTAGTTGCCCCGGGCCAGACAAAGGAAGAAATCCAACAAGTCTCTATTCCTCCTCCATAAACAAAACAAACATCCCCTTTTGCCTCCATGAAATAGAAAAATATTAAGATCTGCATGAAAAAGAGGCAATGGAGTATAAAGAGAATGATTCCCTTCCCATCTATCCTCAAAGCTATTCTCGAGGGAGAAGAGGAGGAAGAAGAGGAAGATGAGGAGGAAGATGTTCCTATATAAAGAAGAACTCAAATAGCTAGAGCCATGGAACAAGAGAAGAGAAGAAGTTCCATAGTGACACCACCATCTGCCTCAAAGGAACCTTTAGAATTTTCTTCTTCAGAAGATGAAGTATAGTAATGGGTGGATGAGCAAGATGTAGAGGGTGATGATGTATTTAAAATGTTAGATTTTGACTTCATGCCTATGGGAACATAATTGGTTGGGGATAAGATCAAGGATACCCCTAAAAATGAACCCCAATAGGAGGACTAGATGAAAATGCCACCAGAATCATAGGGTCTCAATCTTACTCCCCCATCCCCACCACAAGTCATGATGGTAGATCAAGGCTCAATTTCTCCTCTACCTTCAAGTTTTGAAGAAGAACAGGTTCAAAAAGAACCTTCACAAGAGAAGAAGCCATAGCAAATGGTGACTAATGAAGTGTTAAAGGAGGGAAAAATGGTAGAATATTCTCAACCAACCTCTCAAGACACTGAGGTGCAAACTATAGGGTCTACAGAGATAGAGGCCATAGAAGAAGAGCCCTTGCAAAGGGAAAGAACTCTAGGGAGGAGTGATAAGGGAAAGGAGGTAGCTAAACATACTCCTTCATCCTTGAGAGGTGGGCCTTCAACTAAATGGGTTCTAAGGTGGGTAAGAAAAAAAAATGAGAAGCATGAAACCACAATTTTGTACTGATGAGGAGGATATTATTGAGTTGGTTGAGATCTTGAATAAACCTGAGTCCCCATCACATGAAGCAAGACCATTGCCATTATTCAATAGTACCCAAGATTAGGATTTTTTCACACACTTGGTCATCCCTCCTACTCATACAGATACAAAAATCTTTGGTCCATATGATTATCAAATCAAAGAGGTCATGCTTGGGAGGCCCACCTTGGATATGGCTAGATTGATGGTGACCATGGGAATAAAGGAAGTTTTCAGGAATATGGAATAGGAAGAGGCCAAACTCTAAACACTTCAAAGGTAAAACAAAATTGTAAGAGGATATTTAGCTGAAGTTTTTGGTCCTCTAGATCTTGAGCACCCCAAGGACACCTTAAACACTATACTCAGAGAACGGGGAGGTGTGCATTTGGACCCATTTTTTGAAAGCCTATCAATAGTAGCGAGAAATTTTTGAAGAGAAGGGTGTTTTGATCATCCAAAAAAATCTAAAATTACTACATGCTACATTGGAGAATGTAAATAAGATGGTAGTGATTTTGAAGCAGGATTTCAATATACTAGATGAGGTGCGTGCCTAGAGTAAGGACTTACAAATTTTGCAAGCCATAAAGGGGCAGAGATACAAGATTTTGATAGATGTATATATAGCGGAGGAATAAGATTTGATTGATGATTGGATAGAGAAAATTATGAATAGTAATAAAGTAATGGAAACATTACATGCGGAGATTCATCGGCTCAAGGACCAAGCCCAAGAGTGAATTTTGGAAGCAAATAGACATTACAGTGATGTATGTTTAGAAATTTATGAAGATGAGGAATCAGAGAAGTTATTTCCTATAGAGGTAGTAGTGGAGAGATTTGGGAAGATTTTTTAATAAGCTACTAATGATGAAGATATCTGGCAGGCTTTTAGAATCGTGGAAGCCTTATTAGAATTGGATACCAAACTCGAGGATTTTGCTGAGACTCGAATTGAGGTAGACAATTATAGATAGAAGGTCAAAGATAACTATCAGGTTCTAGATTTATCAGATGCATCTAAAATTACTAAGATTATAGAGAAATTCAATGGAAAACATCCAGACATAGCTTTGGGATGAAAGGGAACAAAACCCAGAAGCCAGAATTTCAATTTTGACACTCAATAAAATTTTGAGATTTTGGACCTCATCAAGGTTTGTAGATCTACAGGTCTGCAGGTGCCCAGCTCTGTAGGTGTGCTTTTTTAGAGGTGCATCAATAGTTAACTACTAGTTGCAAAAATAGAGCTTTTCGTGCATCGAAAATGCATTCTAACAGTAGTTTAACTCTAACAAATGCCCAATAAAGGATCAACTTCCACTTTTGGCACTTCCAGACACTTCAACTTTGACTGAAGGCTTTCTTATTCTTTCTTCTCTCATAAATTCTTTTTTTTTGACATGTAAAGGCTCATGCATCCAATTAATGAATATAAAAATTTATGGAATCCTACTAAGCACTAGTTAGATGGTTAGTTTGTATATAATTAATTTGTTTTATTAAATTAAAAGCATATTATTGCATAAAGATTTCTCTCACTCTCAACACAAATTGAGGAGATGATTTTTTATAAATAAAGGATTGTAATCTATAATTCGGGTCGTTGTTATTTTGCAATAATATTATGTTTTGGGTGCTCACATTTGGAGTGTAGTGATCCTTGGTTGAATGTGTCATATTTTTGTAGATGTATGTTCATGGAATGTGTTATATATGGTTGTGTCATCTTTTAATTCTGGTGTTTGCTATGGTTTTATGAATTTTCACTGACGTATCTAGCTCAAGAAGAAATCATTGAATTGTATGCGCATAACTTTTTGTCTCACATGAGCACACTTTCTATGGCCTTGTGATTTTATGGGGTGAAATATCATACAGTTACTAAGTTGCCCATCGACGATTGCATCAATGGAATCAAGGAAGCCGTGCTCCTTCTTTCATTGGTTGCCCACCGATATCTTTGAAAGCTTAACTTGCAAATGTGTTGTTTTTTGTAGCTTATGTCTATTAGGATTTTAATTTCATGTTATTTACTTTAAAGTTTTGTTATTTTCTCTATTAGCCCCCTCGTTAGAATAGGAATTCATACTAGTTGCATTGTTAGATTGCATTCATTAAAAAATAGAAAATACAAAAACATAGTTCTTTTGTGTGTTTTATTTTGAAATAGTGAACAAATTCTACCTCCTATCCAAAATCAAAATGAACCAGCAAAGGCCTCCTCATGAATAATCACATTTATCTTCAACTGAGTGGATTTTAGTAGGTCATAAGACAACCTAGAACCTTGGAGTTGATTCACAAAATCAACTTTTCAAGAGGAGTTCACATAAATTCTTGTCATTTAGCATTGTGCATAATGATAGCTCAATAGTCCACTCATCCAATAGATAATCAAGCACTCAGCTAAGAAAGTGGTAAGTTCATGGGCCATGCACTCCTCATCCTCCTCCCAAATTGTTCAGTTCAGGTTTATGGATCTAGTTGTATAGGTCTCTATGTGATTAAGGGCTAGAGGTTCTACCCTAATAGAAGCTTTTTTTCCATAAATTTTTCTAAAAAACATGTAGGACCATTCTGAGGCAATATAGCCACCTATTTGTGTAGTGAAATCCCTACAAAGGTAGATAGAAAAATGTGGCTTAACCTTGGCTATTGATATGTCTAGTGTGACACTACAACCAAGGCATGCATGCAATGTTATTTCTACATTTTTTGGGATCCCTATTGTTTTAACAAATCTACCATCTAATTGAAGGAAATCCCTAACCATTGGCTCACATTTATTATCAAGGAGATCAGTTATACATTTAGGCATTACTGAACTACTAGCTCCAAAATCTATCATGCAATTAAGAACTACTTATTTCGCATGATTAAAGAGACATAAAAAGTAGGAGGCTTTTTTTCTTACTTTTTTCTCCTTCTTTTGTTGGTTGCATTAGAATTGTTGCATTATTCAAGGTGGTTGACTAATTTTTCATTCCTATTCTCTCTAACTCTTATTTTAGATGTTTCTTTTGTGATGGTATAGTGGAAACAACATCCCATTTAGAGATATTGATTTTAGTCTTTTTAATTTGATCCACCACATTGAAAGGAGTATTTACTACCTTGGTTGGAGCCTTGCGAGCCATAGGGATTGATGACTAAAAGTGAGAAGCCTAAGGTTTAGTAGACTTCCCTTTTCTTATGTTTTTCTTCTGTTGTGTAGCAACACTTGATTGTGCATTCATCACTGGTATATGAGAAGTAGTACCTAAACTTGAAGCTTGATTTGGAGGAGGTATAGCATCCTCAATAGCTCTTCTTTTTCTTCTAATGTTATGAGCTATGACATCATGATTTTTATGACAATGCTCTTCAGCTTGATGGTTCATGAAAGAAAAATCATCCTGCTATTGTAGATGAGAAGCATCAATAGATTGATGGGCACTATATTTTTGTTTTGCTACTTAGTCATGTATGACTAGTTCTTGGGATGGTTCTACTCTGTGTCAAGTACAATACCCATATGAATAATTGCAAGAAGTACAAAATTCTTGCTCTTGAGAAAGGTTGTTTTGAGGAACTAATGCCCTATTTGGATTTATGTTTATATTTGTAGGGCATTACCCACAGCTCTATTTTTATTCTATGGAGCATAACCTTCATCTTGATTTGGTGGTTTATTATATGTGGGGTCTTGATAATAAGGTTAGGGAGGTCTATTATTCTAAGCTTGTTTCCTTTCTAAGGTCACCAACTTGTTTCTCGTCTTTTGCACCACTGAGAAGATGTCTTTTAGCTTCTTCTCTAGATTGGAACTATGATCTTGTAGCTTTTTGTCTATCTTTTGCATCATTATCTGCATCATTCCCTTGATCTCATCTATCTCATTCAAGGATGTTGAGGCTATTAGGATTATAGCAAGAGGTTGGCTTGTGGATGGTTGAACTAGGGGCTACCATAGGCTAATGAGTAGGTATGTCTAGAAAGAAAATTATTAGAGGTCTTGGAGCTAACTTCCCACCCTGAATCAAGATATTTTCTACTCTTATAGTAATTTCATATACAACTGGCAAGATGTCCCCTCCTATGGTTTGCACTGTGGTAGAAATGGCACTATTAAAAGCCCTAAGGTAATCCAAGAAGGCATTACCAGGAGTAGGCTTTAGTGTAGCAAGTATTCTATCCCATATTTTTTTGAATCCTATAATTGAACTCTATCATATATTTATGGGGTGCTCTTTTGATTGTGGTTAGCTACTCTAAAAGTGGTAGGTGATCACTTTTATCTTCAAAATGTTTGGAGAGCCTTTCTCCTAGCTCATCCCAATTATTGATGGAATTATGCGGCAATCCTCTATACCATTATAAATATTTTCCTTTCAAAGATGAAACTAGAAGCCTAATAGCAACATGATCCTCTGTAATACCATGTATATTGCAGATATTTGAGATTTTTTGAATATGCTCTATTGGGGAGATGAAAGTTTCACTAGTAAAATCAAGTAGGCTTTTAAGAATTGATATTGGGATATCATGTCTTTAGACAAAAATAAGAGGACTCCCACCATTAAAAGTGGAAAAATTATGCATCCTAGGGAGGGCCATATAAAATAGTGATCTATTCAAATGAAAAGATGATACCCTAGGTTGTGATCTATCAATACGAGGAGTAGAAAGAGACCTTGTAGGCATATGTGTTCTTGCCATACTCCTAACTAGTGATAGAGATAATCTTTTTCTTTTTCTTCTAGGTTTTGAAAATGAAAGCTCATTGTTTTAAAAAAATACCTCTAGAATATGACCTTGTTTGAGCTTTGGGCATTAATCGCAACAACTTTTCTCTAGAAACCAAGATGTAGAGATGTGGATTCACCAAGTGCTTGAATATAAGCCTCTTGAAGGCTTGAAATGCTAAGAGCAACACTATCTCGTCAGCATAAGTTCAAGTTCTTTTCTTTGACACTAGTGCACTAGTAGACTTAAGAAATACTTCAATGTCAGTCCCACCAAGCGTGCCAAAAATTGTTGACATGAAAATTTGCACCCTTGCCTAAAATTTTTACCTTAAGGAAATCTTGTGTAACTTGGAAAAAATCTCAAAAGTGTGGGACTTTGCAATTAGAGATTGAATCTTTGGAGAAGGCCAACTTCCTTACTATCAAGGTGCACCTTGTTAGGAATAGGAATTACTGAGCAGGAGGGGAGTAAATCAGTAATTTACAAACTTTAGTCACCAATTGAATATTGTTTATTACTTTGAACCATACATGAGAAAGTAAATATGTAATGTTGAATAGTAATAGTAACCATGCAAAAAGATAACTCATAACACCATATTTTGTTAACTAGGGAAACTCTAGCCAAGAGAAAACCCCAGTGGGGATGATACCCACTAGATAATATACCAATATATATGTTCCTTGTTATAGGATGGATCCTATTAGGATTCAATGAGAAAATTTAGTATAGAGAGTCCTTGTTAAGAGACTTTGAATCCTTGTTAGGAGATTCCAACCTTGTTAGGAGTTGTAGTATAGTAGATGCAAGATGATCCCACTACCCAAACATGCACTTCCAATTACTAGAAGATCTTACTTCCCAAAAAAGTAATTATTCTTCTAATACCTAGGTGTTGTAACTCCTTTCTTGACTAATCTCTGATCTTCAGCCCAATCTTAGATCACAAAATAGCTTTACAAAACTCTACATATATTGCTTCACAAAAGTTTGCATATCATAATACTAGCACAACTACCACACTTGAATTCACAAGATGCCCTTTACATAAATACCATGCCTTTTCACAAATTATTGCTACATTTTCTAAGACTATAATATACTTTTCCAACTTAGAATAAACATCTAGGATGTTTGGCCTAATTGGTCAAGTAATAATTTTGTAAACAAAATAATTCCTTTACCTTTAATTTGGTTGCTCTATTTCACTGGTAAAATGTGAATATATCTTTTTTGTATAGTCCATATTGATTTTCAAAGTTATACATGTCATCATAAACATGTATATTATCTCCATCTAACTTCGCTAATCATAACATGATGTCAATAACAAGTTACATACAAAACAATACACTATTGTAAACCAATTTCATACTTGGACAATTTTCTAAGTACCAAAAGCTAAGTATCTTTATTTTTGAGGTTCCCTACAAGCATGTACATTATGTATTGCCATAAATGACAATGATTACATATATTCATTAGCCAATTGTCAACAATCTCCCCCTTTGGCATTGATGGCAACAAAGTAGGGAAAATTGGCTAAGTATCAAAAACTTGTCCATTATATTATAGTAACAATATGTTAATTAATTTTTACAACTTATCCATCTTACATATTCTCTCCCTTTCAATATGATTTTATACCTTACAATTTTTTCTTCTTCCCTTTACCTTATTTGCAATTTTCTTGTGCATATTCTCCCCCTTTGACATCAATGAAAAAGGTTAGAATGTCAAAATTATCAAAGATTGTCCATTTGTTGTCAAAAAATTGTAATCATCTGACTTAAGTTGATAATAGCTTTATACAGTTGTCAAAACTTGCCTTAAGATTTTCTATACTTTTTATCCATGTATCTTTGGCTATTTCAATAGAGGTGAGAATTTCACATAGGGCATATGACGTAGTCTCAACTACATTAAGATCATAGTATAAAAGGTTTGAGTAGGTGTCCTTGGCTTTAACACACTCCTCTAACTATTTCTCAACAATAGATATCCTCAGATCAGTAGACTCTATGAATTTTGATACTCTCTTCAAAATTTGTTCTTTCCAAAGTTCCACTTTCCTGATATCAAAATGACACTGGTCAATTGTCCTTCAAAGTCATCAACTTTGTTAGATGGTTGATGTATCTAGCTTGATACAGCTTCTAGCTCCCTCAACTTTCCTTCAATCTTACTATCAACGTCCTTGGTCAACTTGTGAGAAATGTATACTTAATATACAATATCTTTCCATCTTGTTGACATTTATGAAGTTCCTTGATACAAGTATCAAGACTTATCAAATCATTCTTGATGTTTTGACAAATGGTGCTAAATAAATTAGCATCATGTGAAATCTAGGCCTTTGATTCTACAACATTCAACAAATTTGTAAATTCTTCATCAAAAGGTTTCAACACTACCTATGCCCTTTGTTTAGGATTTGCCTCTGTATAGTGGACTACTAGAGTACTGTGTAATCTTTCAGTTACCTCCATTAAGGTTCTTTGTAGGCTCTTCATTGTTCTATTCTTTTAAATAAGTTTTGATAAAGATGAGATCAATTCAGTTTGATCATCATCATCACTTGTTAGGCTAGCAAGAAAAAGTGGAGTAGATGAACTAGATGGTTTAGATTCATCTTCCCTTTATTTCTTCTCTACTACCTATTTGACTCTTCTCTCTTCTTCCTCTTTCTTTTCCTTTTCTTTTCTTTCTTTCTCTTCCTCCTCTATTCTCTTCTTCCTTTCTTCCTCTATTTTCTTTTTCATTTCTTTTTCATGTATTCTTTTCTTTTCTTCCTCAACTTTTCTTTTCATTCATCTTCAAACAATTTATGCTTGCCTTCTTCTATTGTTCTCTTTTCTTCTTCTAATAGCCTCTTCTCTTCTTCAAATTATCTTCAATAACCTTGGCCTAAGATTCATGTTGTTTGGAACTCTCAAAGGGGTTAGTATCATCAATGTTAATAGTAAGATTGGTCTGATCAATTTGCATTGTGTCACCACTTACTGATACTTCTAAAGTTCTAGGTGATGGTGAAGGTGTTGCATTATATTATGTCATCATTTGTTTTATAGATATAATTGTTTCACTTCTTATCTTATCCTTCTTGCCCACCATAAATAGAAATGGTCTCACCTTGTTTCTTAAGTAAGATGCCAGACTGCTCAATAAATTCCTGACTTCTTCATCATCAATCTTGCATATTGTCCTTATCATAGACTTCTGAAGTTTTATGTCTTCTTCTTGAATTGGTGCCTTCTTATCAATGAGTCTTTCATAGACCTAATTTACTGTGCCTTCAATATCCTTAAGTTTTAGATTGTTGGCTATTATATATCTCACAGTAGAGATATCAATCTAATCTTTCTCAATATCATTATACAAATCATAAAATTTGTTCATCTGAACAAAGTTTCCTTCATTAAAAATGGTTGAATTTATCTTTTCAATCTTTGGCTTTGAAGGTTTCCTTTCTTTACTTGTTGTCTATTTAGAAGTATTTACATTCACTGTATGTTTAGTTTCTTCTCCTTCTTCTTCTTCTTCACTAGATTCAACAATTGTCAACAATGTCTTTTGTCTCTTCCCTGGTCTAGTAGCCTATTTCTTGACTATCTTTGTCTTTGTAGTCACAACTTACACTAATCTCTTTGATTTCCTATTTTTCTCACTTGGTTGTACATCTCACACTGTAGCATACAAAATGCTCTGTTCTGAAGATGTCTCTACAATAGATACTAATAAATGTTGCACATATTTTATTCCTTGTTTCATGGTCTTCCTAACTTCCTATGACTCACTTTCTATCATATTGGCCTCTGTTAAATCTTTCTTCATTATTGTCTCTATCTTCTTATGATATGTTTTCTCTAAAGATGTTGGATGTGTTGATTGGGTAATATCTTTATAAGTCCCAAATCTATACTCAGCTTGGTCCTTCTTAGAGTTCAATAATAGATTTATATATCTAATTACTACTTCATCACTTAATTCATAACCTAAGGGATCAAGGAATGTTTCTTGAGGTTCTACTACATGAATATGAGTTGAATCTATATCAACCATAACATGTATATCATCTTTGAATCTTTTCTATAATTGTAGGTAAAATTATGAATCCTTATCTCATTCCATTTTGAAATGTTTTCATTATTAAATTCTCACTATGCAAAATTTTATCATTTGGATGTCTTTGACATACTTCTATAATCTTCTCCATGGTACATCTCTCACTACTCATAATTTCAGTAATTGATAAGTCTAAAAATCTCTTAAGTACATGCAAGAAGATATGGTTGGTCAATTATTGAAATCTAAACACACCATTCTTGGTCCTCTTGATTTTCTCTAGGTTTTCAAGAAGTTGCATTCTCATTTCAATAAGGTTAACTTATTCCTTCTCAACACAAATCTTATAGGCTACATAGACGAATCCTACTAACAATTCATCAATCTTAGAATTTGCACATATAGAGTAGGCAATGATTCTGCTTAGAAATCTTACACCATCTTGTTTAATGGTGTTGATCACCATGTCCTTCCCATTATAAACTACTATTGTGTAGCTCTCAACCTTCTACTTAACAATTTTCTCACCTATAGGTACACTTCCTTGTTTGCTAAGACTAGCTACCTCATGAATAAGGTCAGCAAAAATGTCAACTACATTGTCTTCCATCTATAGTTTCCCATCATGAACTCTACTTAGCATGATCTAATTCCATTCTTCGATGTCCAATTCTCTATAGAAATGATATTTGAAAAGGTCTAGTTCTTTCAAATGTTCAAATCTGAGCTTCACATTCATATCATGCTTAAAGACTAATTCCATATCTTTGTTCATATACTCGTTCCCAATAGTTTCAAACATATTGTTAAGATAACTTCCTACATCTTCCAAATATACTACATTGTTCAAAGTAATGGATAATGCTAAATTAGGGTTTCCTTCTATGAGTTTCATGGAAACAACTTTCATTTTTGGTCTCTCCTCATTCTCAACATTATGAACTACTGACATATCCATGATTCTATCAAATATAAACTTTATCAAATGAATTCTATCGAGAAATGATAAAATACCTCTTCTGAAAATAGGGTTTACTTTGAAATCACCTTGTCAAGTCACTTCTAAGTGCTCTATGCTTCTAATGTGATTGCAATGAAGTGGTAACCAAGTCTATACTCCACTTTATTCCTCCAATTCAAACTTTCATTAATTATGTATTTTGCAAACATGAAAAAGCTATCAATTACATTTTGAAATCAAATATATGTTTGATAATCTTTGTTTGATCTTCAAATGTTATCAGAAGTTTACCATAGCTTCCTTCCATCATGACAATGCTCCAGTAATCTTTGCTCTGTAAAATTCTCTATAAAAAGATAGTTTTCGTCTTCTACTATAGAATTAACTTTCTCTGTAATAACAGTAACTCCTAATTCCTTCGTAACAAGTTCTGATAAGCTCCAAATTTTAAGTGAGCTTAGAAATCATCTAAACTTATCTTGATACACCTTTTCCCAACTTTTCTACCTCTAGTTTGATCTCTAGATGAAGTTTCAAATTTTGGTGCCGCGAACAAGCTTAATTCAACTTAATTAAATCAAACTCAATTACTAACTTTGATCTTCCTAGTTTACCATCTTCTAACTTTTCTTTTGAGACGTATAATCCTTTTACAAATGCCTTATTGAGTTCTTCTCGAAGTTCACTAACTATATTCATTTGTTCCTCATTGTATTTCTTAGTTCCAAAGTTCCTTTCATGATTCCTTCTATCATTTTTGACATTTCTCCCATCATTCCTTTTATTTTTGAAGTTTCTTCCATTATTCCTTCTATCTCTAAAGTTTTTGTCCATTCTACAATACTTTTCTTGTATGTCTAAAGTTGTTACATAACTGGCATACTAGAGTTCTCCTTCTAAGATTTTGTTGATCATTAGGTGCATGACAATTCTGAGCTATGTGTCCAAAGTTGTTACACTTATAAAAAACCATGTGCCTTCTTTCTTCATAAGGTATTCCTTCTCTTTATGTCCTTTCATTAGATCTTATTCTATCTACAGGGTTAGTATTTCATGACATTCTATTATTCCTTCTACATTATCATATTTAGGTTTTCTATAATCAATTGCTCTATGACTCATACCATGATAATTATGACAATAAAAATATGTAACATGATTAAATGACTTATTTGTACAATTTCTTTTCATATGACCTATTTCATTACATGAAAAACACTTAGGAGATTCAGCTTGCTTTGGTTCATCAAAATCTCAACTTCCTTGTCTTATCCAATTTCTTTACATTTATCAGAAGATTGATTGGATTCAATCTTATCATCATATTTATCTTTCTCTTTTGGATCTGATATATTTTCAAGTTTCTGTGTAGACATGTTAAATAAATAACCAAGACTAGTCTTATCATAAGTAGGTCTTTGTATTGACATTGAATCATCAAGCTTTTCTCTACTAGAATAAAGCTTCTCAAGTTGTTGCTTGCACTCAGTTAGTTCACCTTTTACAATAATGTTGCACTTATGAAGTTCTTCATGATCTTCTTTCAATGTTTCAAATTTAGAAGTCTTTTTTTCCAAACTCACTCTAAGACCTGTATTTTAGTCTTTAAATCAGATTCAACTTTTCTAGGATCACTCTTCAAGGTCAACTTTAGATTCGTAATCTTCAATTTATGCTTCAAGATCTTGTACTTTGTCTTTAGCTTTGAATAATCATGATCATTAGTTTCAAATTTAGTAGATTCAAGCTTGAATTTGAGATGTTGAATATTTTCTTTTAATTGTCCAATATATACTTTGGAATCTTCATATAGATCTTTCAACTTATCTCTATCTCTAGTGAGGAGATCAATTTGTTCAAGTGCCTCTTCAAGGTTCTTCATCAATTGTTCCATATTCATAGGGATCTTACTCAAGCTATTAAGCCTCTTCTAAGTAAATGTGCTCTGATACCAATTGTTAGAAATAAGAATTACTAAGGGGGGATGAATCAGTAATTTACAAAATTTAGTCACCAACTGAATATTATTTATCACTTTGAACCATACATAAGAAAGTAAACAATTAATTTTGAATAGTAACAGTAACCATACACAAAGATAACTCATAACACCATATTTTGTTATCTAGGGAAACCCCCCTGGCTAAGGGAAAACCTTGGTGGGGATGATACCCGCTAGATTATATACTGATATATGTGTTCCTTGTTAGCGAATGGACCCTGTTGGGAGTTAATGAGAAAATTCAGTATAGAGAGTCCCTATTAGGAGACTTTGAATCCCTGTTAAGAGATTCCAACCCCATTAGGAGTTATAGTAAATTAGATGCAAGATGAGCCCATTGCCCAAACGTACACTTCCAATTACTAGAAGAGCTCACTACCCAAACAAGTAATTAGTCTTCTAGTATCTAGGTGTTGTAACTTCTTTCTTGACTAATCTTTGATCTTCAGCTTGATCTCATATCACAAAATAGCTTTACAAAACTTCACATATATCACTTCACAAAAGTTCAAAAATCATAATACTAGCACAACTACCACACTTGAATTCGCAAGATGTCCTTTGCATAAATAACATGTCTTTTCACAAATTGATGTTAGGTCAGCTAAGACCATAATATACTTTTCCAACTTAGAGTAAACATCTAGGATGTTGGCCCTAATTGGTCAAGTAATTATTTTGTAAATAAAATAATTCCTTTACCTCTAATTTCACTATTTTTTTTCAGTGGTAAAAGGTGAATATATCTTTTTTGTATAGTCCATACTAATTTTTGAATTTATACACATGATCATAAACATGTATACTATCTCCATCTAACTTCATTAACCATAATATGACGTTAGTAATAGGTTACATTCAAAACAATACATTGTTGTAAACTAATTTCATACTTAGACAATTTTTTAAGTACCAAAAGCTAAGTATCTTTATTTCTGAGGTTTCCTACAACCATGTACATCATGTGTTTTTATAAATGAAAAAAATTACATATCTTCATTAGCCAATTATCAACACACCTATCTACTTCTTGAGAGGAAAAGAGACAAGGAGATGTGTGAAAATCAAACTACCTGTTCTAATCTAAAGGGGGTGATACACCAAATAGTATTTTTGATCTACTTCCTTCTAATAATTGCACTAAGATCCAATGCAACTCACAATACATACCACTATCTATTTTATTTCAACCTTATTACCATAGAAAAGCCAAGAAGATAACACAACCATACAAGGAATACAATAGATTCACTTAATAGGCTAGTTAACTAGAATGAACATAATCATATGGTATTGAAATTGCCAGAATACATTTAGTAAGAAGATGTATAACCAAATGACACAAATCTAACTGATTGAGAATGGATTCAACAATAGTGATTTTTATTGAATAAGATGCAGAGCATCACAGAGAGTATCTGTGAAAGACCAGAAAAAAGGATCTTGATCAAATATCTTGAGATCAAAGGAAAAATATAAAAGATATCGATCCTTTGCAAAAAAACAAAAACTTGACTTTATAGGGTGTAGGCATAACCCAAAATACAACCTTGAGTTTAAACTTCAACAACCAAGAGATTGGATTGCAGATGAGAGCGATAACAGAGAATCAGAAGAAAAAAATTGATCATGAAGTGCAATTTCTCTATGCACATGAAAAAATGAGCAAGAAAAGGAATACACATAGCCACAAGAGATCCAATCAATCAGAATTTATTATGATATACATTTAAGAAGCATGGAATGCAATGGCTTTGAGGACACACAAAAAGTGGTTGCAGATGAACAAATCCTTTCTTAATCCCTCCAACAACTTCTAGTCATTTAATTCTTTCTTAGTGGTTGTTCAGTACCTTTGACTTCATATAAGTTTCTTTTTTCCTTACTCTATCTAGAAATCTGATCCCCATCATTATTGTATTAGCTTTCATTCTTCTAGCTCTATTTAGTGTTAACCTGTGCTCTATTCTGCATCATTCTCCAATTTCATTGGCTGACGAATTTTATCGTTCTCTAGCTCAAAAATAAGGAATGCATCTTATGTCAACTTTAGCCTTTACAATCTTACAACTAACCTTGAAGTTAAACCTCTTTGTATCATGAAGCCTCATATTATCTATGTTTCATGATCTTGTGATCCAGTCATTGCAACATTGACAATAGGCATCTTATCTCTTACAATCGTATGCCAGTAGTTTACAATTTTTTTGTAACTTCAAAAGCATGCTCATAAACTCTTACAATAATAGCCTTGCATAACATTAGACTTCACTTTTCCTTGTCTTATGATTCTATGATCATGGTCATCTAACATTTTCCATGACTTCAAAAGTCATCTCCTAACTGCTACCTTTACCTCCTGATGATAGCTAGCTGCTACCTTTCCTCATTGTAACCTTAGAAGCCTTCACATTCACATTTTCAATCATATGATAGGTAGTTATCTTCCCTTTGTTGCAACTTTAAAGACTCCTACTATTTACCCTTGTGATCTTACAATAATAGTTTGTCTTGTCTTTGAAAGAATAATTTCCATGTGTTCAATTTTCCTTATGCTCCTGTGTCTAGCCCCACCAAATTTAACATTTTTTTTAATGATCTTATGATCATTTCCACCTCATGGCTTTAAAATCTTCCATCATCTAACCCTCCAATCTTATGACAACAGCACTTTGTATGGCCACGGGTCCTTATGAGCTTCTACAATCTCACAATCAATGGCTTGTCGTAACATCATAACATCAACTTACCATTTGCCATGAGACCCTTAGGATGTCACAAAAATAGGAATATCATGAGATCACTAACCTTGAAAACATAAACTTACGATGCTACGACCAAAAAGTACATCATAAGATTAGGACCTTAATAAACATACACCTGTGATATTATGACAAAATGGAATATCATAAGATCGGGAGACTTATCATTAACCATTATGACCCACTGCCAACTTGACTTCATAGCATCGAGAGAGGGAAGATGAAGGCCTATGACTAGATGATCAAAACCTTGATCATAAGATCATAACACCATATGTAAATATGAAAATGACAATCTCCCGCTTAAACCAAAAACCTAAGGTAAGGGCCACATCTGATCAGATTTTAATGGCGACATGAAAATAAATTGGTGGGGGGGGGAATGGTTAACATGATCTTTAGAAGTTCATTGACTGAGAAATGATCATTATGGGTGATTTTAGTAAAGAAGATAACATGATTATCTCAATAATGCAAAAAATAGTATGATGGACAACTTCAAATCCATTAAATGGATATAAATCAGATTAATGGGTTGAATGAAAGAATGCATTGCTAGAAGGTAATAGTAAGAAGGCTACAAGGGATGGGGAGAGTGTTGAATCCAACCAATTTATGGATTTGGCTTCCTTCTACAGGTTGGAAGGAAAGGTGTTGGGCCTTAACAACAAAGTGGAAGGCATTTTATCTAAACTAAGGGAAATAGCTAATCAAAGCTATTAGATTCTGAAGGTGTCCAACAAGAACCTCATGGCTCTTATAAGTAGGCTAGAGGGTCTTAGAGGGGAAAAGGTGATCATTATTATAGAGAAACGTGGTGTTGGTGTATAGAACACTAAAGGACCTGGCAAAAGGACCAGAGCCAACAAGAAGAAGAAAGCCTTGGAAGGTAACAATGAAATAGTTGAGATCAAAGAGGCTACTGGGAAAATGGACTTGTTGAAAAGGATGTTTCCAACCTCCCTCTCAAAATGGGTTAATTTTTTCTTTCTATTGTTTTAGTTAGTGTTTTCTCTCTTTGGTTGTCCCTTTATTGATGGCCTCTTTTGCTAGACTTTTTGTTCATTGTCTTTTTGTTGGTTCAAGCTTTTAATGCTTATCTTTTGGTCTTATGTACAGTGTTTCAAAGACCCTTCAAAACCCATTTTCTATATCAAAAACATGGTCTAAAATGTACCAATATGGATTTCTATGAAATTTGTGTGTATGGACATCAAAAGAGACTCAGTTTTCTAAGAAGTGGGAGGGGGAAAAAAAAAACAATCTTGTGCATAAAGATGTACAAGGACCAACTCTAGTAACTTCCCTTGATGCCTCTTTATATTATGTTACATTCATTGATGATGCAACTAGAAAAGTATGGATTTATTTTCTTAGACAAAAATGTGATGTATTTGAAACTTTTAAAAAATGAAAATGTTTGATTAAGAATGATATTGGTAAAACACTAAAGTGTCTCATATACGATAATAATGGTGGGTGTTGAAGCAAAGAGTTTGAAAATTATTATTCCTCTAATAGTATTCATATGAAAAAAAATTGTTCCAAGGACTCCACAAGAAAATGAGTGGTTGATCACATAAACAAGATAATAATGGAGCATGCAAGGAGATTTCAGTTGCAGGATGGGATGCCATTGAACATACGAGATGACACAATGCAAGGAAGGAGATGTCCTAGCCCTCAACAAATAGCCACACGGTGGAAACACAACAACAATGAAACAACAATGCAAAATTTGATACCAAATGCAACTCTTTATTTATAAAATAATTGTTTGCATGCAATATTCCTAGCTATAAGGTCTTTCAGATTACAGTCAAATACAACAAAAATTACAAAGATAGTTCTACAGGATCCCTCAAGATCCAACTTAATCCTAGCTAGCCCAGATCTATAACATAATAGTAATCTGGTAGAAACCCTCAAGATCTCAACTTTTGCTCACAAGCCACAAAGCAGCCTCCTTGTTTCTAAACTACAACCACTAGCTCTTCTCACAAACTCACAACTCCACCATAATCCTGTTGTAAATTGCTTCACATTCGATGCTTTATCCATAGACTCGAGAAAAATTGCCCTTCAACTACTCCATGTTGAACTCAAGATCCACTCCCTTTGAATAATGAATCACTCCATGAATGAATGACATAAGACTCCACAAAACCCCTTACTTATACCCAACTAAGCCACAAGTCGGCCTAGCAATTAAAAAATTAAATAAACCCCTTGCATTAAATGCATATTTAAGCCACAAGTTGACTCACAAAAAATATTAAATATAAAATGTTAACCCTCAGTTAACATACGATAACCACACAAAAATACTTAGGACAAGACCCAAGTTTACAACCAAGATTAAATGTGTCATGTCCCCTAATTATAGTAATATAGGTGAATGAAATAAAATAGTTTAATTATTTTAAATAAATATATATATATTAAATTATTAGAGTAGATGACTATATAAAAATATATTATAATGATGAATAAATATAATTATAAATATATTTAATAATATAATATATTATTAAAGAATAAAATAATATATTATTGATATATTATTAAAATAATATATGTTATAATTATTGATATAATATATCTTATGATATTAATTAATATAACTAAAATAAATATATAATTAATATAATTATATTTTTATTATGAAAGGATGTAACTCTTTGAAATAGACATTTTTATATAGAATATCAAACAATGAAAAGGATATCATACAAATATTATCGAACTTATACAAATTAAAAGGTAAATAAATAATGTCTTGAAGTGGGATATTATAGTGATATAAGAGTAGATTTTCTTGACATCCTCTGAAAAATATATCTTAAGCATTAAAAAAAATATAAATGCATTGCATAAAAGAAGAGAAGAGGTGTATGGAAATAAAAATAAGAAATAAAAATGGCAAACATGTAAAATATTAGAAGGGCATTGATCTAATCAGAATTAACATCAACTCAGAGAAGGCATCCAATAAATCAGTGTATAAATATTCATGAACGATGGTATTATAACGTATCAAAACAAAGCATTGTAAATAGAGATATCAGGAATATCAATATGGGATGTCATTTTTCTATTATAATAAGATAATGACCAATATAATCATTTACTCTTAGTATACCAAAGTCTTTATCCAAGCATTAAGATGTGCTAAGAAGAAAGATTAACCAAGAATAATATCAATGCAGATACACCATTTGATACATTACATTCACGAAAATGTCATGGGATACCATTGACAAGCTTTGGAATATATAGTATCATTATTCAAATATCTATCTTCTTGAATACTAAAACACCTCCATCCATTCATTAAGGGAGTCACAAGCATAAAGGGACATTTCCCAATGAGTTAGGGTGATCACTATTTTTTTTTTCATCGAGAGGATCATAGTACTAGAAGCAATATAGTCAAGATAGATGGAATGGTGTAGATGAGTGATGAGGAGATAACAAAAACAAAGCCTATAATAGGCTCAATATTGGATGGAAAGAAGAAATTGAAAAAAACTACAAGGAAAACACCAAATACGAACAAAACCTTATAGGTTACATGTGTTCATTCATGGCAAGCACATAGGAATGTTGCCTTACCAAACACATGTTTCTTCAAACTGTAGCCCATTCCTGTAAATGACCATGAAGAAAGTAATGTACATTCCTCCTACCTGCTCTCCACCACACTCAAGCCAGTTCACATGGTGTTCATGAGAGCAAGAGGCATTTTTTCCCAAATTAACTTCCAAAGATTCTTCTGTGAGTCTGGCTTCCTACAGCAATAACTTCTACACACAAAAAAACAATGCTACTACTACTTTATTTAGAAACCAATAGATATGATATGCATCCCTAATCAATTTGCAGTGTGAACAAAATAAAACCAAAACCAAGTAGCAAGAAATCTCTACAGTATTATTTATTTCATCTGTTCAGGGCCAGGTAATAATCTTCACAATATCTCAGTCCTTCTTCACATAGAAAAGAAAATTAAAATTAATCCTCTCTCCAAAGATCAATTTGGAGAGAACATATAAGCAAAGATAAACAGTTAAAATTGGTTTTGGCAACCACTAGACCCGTACTTTTTTTTTTAATTCTTTAAAAAAATATTAAACTATGCCTTAAAATATTAAAATGTGCCCTAAACATCAATTATTTACTAAGTGAAAGAAAACTATTAAATTATACCCTAAAATGATAAAATATGCCCTAAAACATATAAGTACCCCCCATAAACAATATAGAAATATTATTTATATAGTTTCTCCTATAGCATTTGTGTAGTGATAAATAGTCATGTATATCCTCATTAATAATAGTAGATATATAGAAAGGTACATCATCAATGTAGCATTTTGACAAACAATATGATAAAGAAACAAAGAATATGATCAGTGCACATCACATAAGAAGTGCTTAAGTGAGAGTGACAACATATGACGTGGGAAATGGTTTATATAAGGGACATAATAGTGTCCATCTCACATAATTTTGGTTGTGAGAAGCCGTGGATAGATATATTTAATAACACATGGAATAGTGGAATAGATAATTGCAAAGAGATAATGATGGAAAGTGGTGAATAAATGGATTTTTCTTTGGAGGAAAGTTATTGGTTAAAATGGAGAACTCGATAAACTATCTTTTCAAAGTAAAGGCTCGACAAGACCCCTCATAAATGGTTCCACCTATCCCAATGGTACAAAGGACCCACTACCATCTAAGAAAAAATTGAGGACATTAGAAATATATCTATAGAAATAAGAAGTGAAGAGGAAGATGTATTTTGCACATACCAATACCAATCGTACAATAGAGGGAACATTTGCACCTTCCTACTCACAACTCTTGCACATAAATGTAAGGAATGACAAAAAAGCATCCAAACATGCCATGTCACCTTGATAGGAGGATAAAACTACCACCACGGATCAAGGTAAGGAAAGATAAAACTTAATTACTATGTATGGATAATAAATTAGTAAACTAGATAATATAAAGGAAGGTATAAATATGTTTATGATTTAGTAATATAAAAGGAAGTGTAAAGGTCAAAATGATACAAATATATATTGAGATATCATGCAATAATAGCTTATTAAATTATTAACTATTAATCATATAAAATGAAATGGTTAATGAGGAAAGGGTTAGGTAGGTAAGAGGGTAGAGTTGATCCCTAAGGGCCCGTTTGGTTGCAACAATTGGACAAGAATAGGAAAATATTAATATCTGCATTAGCCAATTTGTCGTTTGTTGGCAAAATACAAAACTAGAATTAGAATTCACTTATTCTAATTTAACCCTAAAATGGGCATAGTGGAATTCCAAAAAAAAGATGGAATAGGAATAGCCTATTCTTATTCCACTTTTTATTAAACCCAATTTGATGGGTTGTCGGGTCCGTGGCTGTAAAATAGTTTTGCTGCTCAAAATATTTCTCTGTTCCCATTTTCTCCATAGTTCAACAAAGTTTTCACATTTTCTCCATCGTTCGAGTAGAGTTTTCATGAGCAACAAATCTTCATCCAGCAATTGATTGTGTTTCAAACAAGGTATTTTGTTTTAGTTTTACCAAGCCATGGGAAATTTTTGGAGTTTTGTTTTTTGAAACTGATTTGGGCTTTCTTGTTTGAGCAAGATTTATTTTCTGGTGTAGGGTTTGTCTCTGAGAAACCAAGTATGTGTTCCATCATGCCAAGAATGTGCACGTTTATGGGTGTTAGATTATTTTTCATTGCATTTGATTTCTTTTTCACTGCATTTGATGTTATTTGGGTTTTTACTTTTTTAAGTTTTTGATGCAATGCTTCTAATCCCAAGTTGTATCTCTTCATTCGAGGTCTAATGAGTGCCACTTCTTTCTCCCCACACAAACAAAACCATGCTTTACCATCCATGTAGATCATGTAAAGATAGAAGTAGAAAGAAAATGGTTGCAGTATTATTGAAATTGGTTCATGCTACACAAATGATGAATTTGTCTGTAATGGAGTTCAGAATAGTTCTACAAAGTCGAATAAGTCCAAAAAGAAGAGTAGCAAGTACAAAGGAGTTTGCAAGGGTGAAAATGACCATTTTGTTGCATCAATCAGAGACTTGATAACTAAAAAGAGATTTTGGCTTGGAACACCGCTGAAATAGCTGCCACTACCTATGATTTTGCTACAAGAGCCATCAAAGGAACCAAAGCCACAATCAATTTCATCTCTTTCAAACCATCCAAGCTCAACCCAATTGAAGATTTCAATCTCCCACCATTGTTCAACTCTTCAAATCTTTCTAATTCTTCTTTTAACAAGCATTTCAATTCCTCATTTTTCTCCAAACAATTGAATGTTGATCACCCATTTCCAAGTTCTCTCACAATTCCATGTTCAGCTCCTCACACCCAATCCTTCCAAGTCCCTTCATCACCCACAACTTTTACCCTGAATACCATCTCCAACACACCATCCTTATCAAATCTAGGGTTTTTATCACATTATAGTTTTCTTCCCCACGAAGAAGACCCATAGATCATCCTCGTCACACAATTGTCAAAACTAGTCTTTTCACCAATGCAAAGCTTTCTTCCACATGTAGCAGAACCACATACCATCTCCTCCACACCATTCTTGCCAATTCTATAGTTTTCATTACCCCAATCTCAACAGTGCAGCAATACTATTTACAATGCTTCTACTATGAATAAAAACACCAGTACATTACTAGGGACCATCCTTACCAAATCCATTATTACCATCAATTCATATGTCTCTTCCACATGTAGATGGGATTCCTTCTACACCCCAATCTCAGCAAAGTAGTGTTGTCACTCCCTACAATTCCATGCACCTTGCCCCCAGGGCAGTGCCTGAGACAATCTCCACCACACAGTCCTTTCCAAATCCAGTGTTTGCCTTTGATATGAAATTGAGCAGTTGAGCAACACCCAAATGCAAGGCTTATGTGGATGGCCCGCTAAGTCTAATTTGTTTCACAAATTTGAATCTTAGAAATATACTTCCACTCATAGTGCCATCAATGCAATCTTGGAGATCATCTCCACCACACAATCCCTCCCAAATCTGATGCATCCATCACACAACAATATTTAAAGACCTCAACCCTAAGAAGTTATTAAACCTCTACAATAGAATACTTGCACCTATAAGAAAGAGCACATACTCAATTTTACTCAAGCACCAACACTTCTATAATTAAGCACCTACTCAACTAGCCTGAATACAAAACTCATTGTTTACATGAATTATGATCAATTACAAACATAATGAATCAGAGAATCCAAATTACCAAAATAATTCCTTTTATTTTTTTGTCAAATGACTTCAATTTGAAAATAGAAGTCACGCAATAACAATAGTAGTCTTCTGTATTCTAAGTTCAGTTTGAAACAGTGGTCAATACTTCTACAAACTGAGTTCAAATAGAAAATAACAATAGTATCTCTGTGCTAATACAATCAAGTCCCAATACAATTTGAAATAGCCTATAACTTTGTAAACTAAATGTATTGATTGTTTAGACAAATAGTCTTCACTGTTTAGTATAGATCCGTCGAGTGCATCATAATTTAATCACTGTAAATAGAATATTTTTGGTCAAATTAGATTACCTTCCTTCAACATCAAATACTGATGATTGAACAATATGTCCTTTAAGAGAAATCTACTTCATAGAGGACTTCCTTTTAACATTTTATTATTTTAACCATAACATTTTAAGAAGTTATCCAATCTGAATATACAAAAAAACCTATATGCAAACAAAATAGAGCAACTATTTAGCAACCAATATGACATGGAAAAGGAGTTAACAAGCACCGAATTGCTAAGTTTTGAATGGCTCACTAATTCTCAGCAATGCAACACTCCTATTCACTATACTAGTTCATCCAATCTAAATATGCAAAAGGATGTGTAAAAATCAAAATGAGAAAGAAGACACCAATCAACATGACTTAAAAAAGGAGTTGCAATACAAAACAGAGGAGCTGAGCAGCAAAGAATTGCTAGATTTAGAGGAATGGTTACTCAATTGATGTCATCTGATGCAAAATTTCTGCCTGAGAACATTCATGTGACCACTTTTCCTCCTTTGGATTGAATAGTAACATGGTTTGTATTACACATCAGATTTCTATAGTTTACAATAATTCTATTGTATATTTTTGAATCCTGTTGTTTCATTTTTATTTACAGCAACACTAGAAACTTCTTGAATTCTATTGTGTCAATTTTATTTACATAAATAAACACAACATAAAGACACTTTAGAAACATTCATCATAAAAGTCTGTAATGTTACGAACATTTCTATAAATGAAAAATAAATAGTTATACTACTTAGTAGCTATGTACTTACCATTTTGTCTGCTCATGTAACTTCTTGGTCATTTGATTAATATCTATGCAAAAATTTGGTACAAATAGTTCCCTTCAAGAAAATTGCTCACTTTTCCTTTTCTGGTATTCTGAGTGCTACTTAGTTTCTTTTTGCAGTTGAGGATGGAAAACTTGGTGAATGGGTTCTATTTTTATATTTTTCTTCTTATGTGTTCTTATGTGTTGAATCTAAAGAATTAGTTTCTAAGAACCTTAAAGGGGTAGTGTTGTATGTCATGTATGGATGTATATCTAGTTAAAAATGTACTAATGAACATACTTTTCCTTTGTTTGGTAGAGAAGATATTATTTCACACAGTTCCATTACTTCTCTATGTTAACAAATATAGTATAGCCTTTCCTCGAACACACTTGTATCTGTGATAAAACCCACTGGAATGGTTGTATGCTTTCTCACTTATTTATACTTGAGGCAAAAAACAAGATAACAAGAATCTGTTTTAAGAATCAAAGTGTCTATTTATATATGTCACCTTGTAATGCAAACAAATGCCTAGTTTAACATCCATCAATATGAAAAAAATGTAGAACTAGGAAGGAAATGGTTATGGTGCTATTGAAATTGCATATGCAACAAAGGAGATAAGTGTTGGTTGTGTTGGATGTGCTACTTCTACACAATCAGACACTAGGAGATCAACATCAAATTATGTATAAAGAAAGCAACATTAAATTATGCATAAAGAAAGCAACACCAAGTTATATCAATATGCTTTCATCTGTATATATTAATAGAGCTATAAACATCACAAATCAACCTCAAATAAGTTTGAAACATCATCAAATTAATCCTAAGGTAATGATTTGCAGAGCCCTTCACTTTCTCATTTTGGTGGTTTGGCGAGCCCTTCACTTTCTCATTTTTTTTGATGTTGTGATGATCAAACCCTTAGCCCTTCTCCATGTATTTAGATTTCAATCTATCAAGATCATCTTTATTGAGGTTCTTCTAATGCAACAAATTGTTGGATTGATAATTTTTTTAGGTTCTACTAGCATCATCTTTGGTTCTAACTTGTATCTAGGTCATTGATGGATATTGCTAATGATCCAAGGGTTCATGGCCTCATTGCTAGGAGGAGTAGAATCATGCTTGTTGTTGTAGTTTCTCTTGTCACCCTTGCAATGTCTATTGCAACATCTACACAAGAAGCTAGGAGAGAGAGAGATGTAATCATAAAAGAGATGAAACCCATTTTATAAGAGAATTATTCATTCAAATGAGACTGATTTCCATGACCAACTTCACATGAGTAGAATAGCTTTCTTTCATCTATCCACTATTCTTAGGTAGAATGGAAGCATTGGAGATTCTTGCAACATCACATTAGAAGAACAACTAATGATGTTCCTCCATACACTTGGGCACAATTTGAAGAATCATAAGATTTCTCATAATTTTGGTCACTAAGAAGAGACAATTAGCAGATACTTCCATAAGGCTTTAAGGGCTATTTTAGCACTCTATGCTGAATATATGTTGCCCGCTACCCTAAACACTCCTCCTAAAATTCTTAGGAAGGATCATTTTGATCCCTACTTCAAGGTAACTCTCCTATTGGCACATGTTTTTTAAGTTGATTATAAATAATAATAATATAAATTTGACTACAAATTTATGACTTGTAGGATTTTCTTGGATCAATAGATGGGATCCATATACCAATTGCTATTGATGTGGACAACCAAGCTAAATATTGTGATAGAAAAGGAAACTTTTCTTAAAATGTTATGGGTGTGTGTTCCTTTGATTATAAGTTTCAATACATTCTTGCTGGTTGGGAAGGGTCTGCAGCAGATAGTCATGTTCTTGCTTCTACTCTATCAAGATCAGATGCACTAGTAGTTCCCCCTGATATGTGTAATCAACTTGTAAATGTTTAGTTCATTTGATTTTATGAGATATGTGTTAAGGTTATATAAATATACTTTTTGTGTGTTTTTTTAGGTAAAAAAAATTTGGTTGATGCGAGATATCCAAATGTACCTGGATTTCTTGCCCCTTATCTATGTACACGGTACCATCTAAAGGAGTTTTGTAGAGAAAATTCAATTAACTCTCCACGAGATTTATTTAATCATCGACACTCCTCACTTTGAAATACAATAGAGTGTATATTTGGCATTTTAAAGCAACATTTTCCTATCTTGAGGCATGCAACATCATATAAAATATTGACACAAACTAAGATTGTCTTAGCATGTTGCATCTTGCACAACTTCATTACGACAGAGGAAAATGTTCCTTCTGAAGTTGAAATTGAAGAGGAAGAGCGTAATGAGGGAATAAATGTATCGATACTTGAGACATGTGGGATGAATCAACAAGATAGAGATGAATGGGGAAAATTTTGAGATGGAATAGCTCGGAGGATGTGGGAAGACTATAGAGCTCGAGCTTAGTTGTAGTTGGAATATTACATTTTCTATACTTTTCAAAGTGACAAATATTTTTGATATATTTTTTTTTGACACTTATATGGTAGTGAATGAATTAATGATGTGTGAAATTTTAAACATGTTAATCTTTGCCCCATTTTTACTATCTTCACAATGTGTTTGTTGGCCTCCTGGCTTAGCATTTCCCTTGAACTTTTGGCTCTATAATTTAAATAGGGAGCCTTCCTATCATGAATCTGTGGAATCCTTACCTCCAACCTTCTTGTTGGCGAGAGAAAAACTAGTCTTGTCGGCAATGTAACATGCCATTAACTTATGAAGAATGTTGTTAACTCATGAAAGCTACATAATGTATACTAAATTTTTAGTTATTCAAAAATTGCAACTTCATGGTACTAGAATTAATTATAATTTATAGTTAGAAGTCACATTTTTTTCACGTACCAGGAACTTATCTACAAATTTCATTATATGGTAACTTTTAGATGGCAATTAGTCTAGAGTTTAAACAAGGATAGACACATTCAGTCAACACACATTCAACTGGGTTTCTGATTGTGAGGCATGAATGTGGCTATACTCATGCCACTTGAGCACAGTTGAAAATTATAATGTCTCTCCATAAATGTAATCCTATCACCTAGGTTCTTTCTATGCCTTAATATTCGACAGTCTAAGGAAATTTATCAAGTTTATTTCCCCTACAATTTTTTGTGTTTATTTTAGCAAAACTAGCAATAATAATAAGTTTGTGTATAGTGCCAAGCTTTTCAATGCCGAAATGCATTTTATTGTCCCTTCTACAATACATTGTATTTGAATACACTTATCGATGTTGTATAGATTTCTTTATGCCTTCATCTAATATTGTAGTGACCTTGTATGCAATTTCCTGTATTGATATGCTTGACAGGTATAATTTTTGTTTGAAAGAATGGAGATTTGTAAATATATATTTTAGCTTGATCTCTTATATTATATTAATATATTTTACAAATAATTACAAGTTAATTATATATTTATATATTTTATTAAATAATTTAATTTAAAGTTCCTAACAAGAGTTGAAGAACACTCTTGATTGGAAGAGTAATGTTGCTTTTTCCTATAATTGTTATGACATTTGTGAATTAATATGATAAAGTGGGTAGCAATAGCTTGTTTGTGAGGTAGGAATAGTCATTGCTCTTGTCAATATGAATAGAAATTGCAAAAATTTTATGAATAGATAAATGATACTGGAATCTCATAGATTCCATGCACTAGAAAAAAAAATGGAGGACTTTAGAAAGTAAATGGAAAAAGTGTAATGATTCTCTTTCTACATTATAACCCAAAGCCACTATCGTCCTATATGTAATATATGTGAAACTGAGTTACAAGAATTGGAGTTTAGTCTAGGAGAAATAGATTTAGTACTTAGCCATGTTTTATGGATTGATATAGTGTTGACTTAGAAATTTAATTTATATAATTGGTGACTTTGCGTCCATTATTTTTGGATGCTATGAATGTTATGTCTATCTCATAATATATTTGAAGAATAAATTAAATTCATTGTTGATGTCTGAGATTGAAAAAGTTTGTATCAACCATCCTGTTTAGAATGCTGATATGGAATGCTGAAATAGTACAGTGTTTAGAATGCTAATATGGAATGTTGTTGTTGTGGAGTTGATGTTGCTATTTGCAGTTTACTTTATTTTGGATATGGCTTAAAAGTTTGTTGTTTTCTATTTAGTGTCATTGTGGAGTTCAATGTTTGCAGTCTACTTTATTTTGAATGCTCACTGTTGTTGTTTTCCTTTACCTACCATTTGCTGACTACATTTTATTGATGGCTTATATTTTGGATATGGCTTACATTCAAAATGAGTTTTTCTTTTATTTGTAGCATGGCTGATAGTATGCAAACCAGCAATGTGCCTTCATCTTCAAATAGGGTACTATGGTCAAGAGAGATGGAACGCAAGTTACTTGACTTGCTCCATGAGCAAGTCCAACTTGGTCAAAAAGCTGAAGGCATTTTCAAGAAAGAAGCTTAGACTGCTATTGAGTGACGCTTTAATGAAGATTTGAAGCAAAATTTGAGCAAAGATAATTTGAAAAATAAATTGAAAACTTGGAAGGTGGGATTTAGAATCATGAAGGATTTGAGAAACACAATCAGTTTTGCTTGGAATGAAGCCACACAATCTATGGATGTTGAAGGCAGTGTTTGGAATGATCTTTTGAAGGTAAAATGCTATCTGAATTTCATTTAAAGTTAAATAAAATTCTATCTTGTAAAGTTAGTATTGAAAGTGAAATAACCATTCCATTCATTTTATCAACATGTAGAGGAAGAAATTTAAAAATGCAAGAGTCTATAAAAGACAACCATTCCAATACTACAATGAGCTAGCCTTTATTGTGGGTAATGACATGGAAAATGGTACTATAGCTAGCACTACTATAGAAATGGATGAAGGGCACATGATGGATGAGGCCCTTGATCTAGATGATGATGGGGATTTTCGTATACCAGTTGATGATAATTTGCATGATGAATTTGCTCAATCCAACCAATCAACTACAACTACCAAACAAATAATATCACCATCCTCTTCAAAGAAGGGCAAGAGGAAGAAGGCAAGCATGGCCAATTCCATGGATACTATTTTTGAAGCCTGAAATAAGATCCATGAGGGCATGTCAAAGCCTTACGTTATCAAAGTGGATCAAGAGGATTCTAATTTAGTTGTAGAGAAAATTTATGATGCCCTCAAACCCATTCCTAGGCTTACTGAAGATACAATGATAAGGGCATATGATGCATTCTTGGTTGAAATAGCAAGAGCAAAAGTATTTTTGATAATGACTATCCTAGAGAGAATGAAATACATATTACTTAACTATGGAAGTCTCTAGAAGCAAGACAATATATTTATGGTTGCTTGATAGCATTCCTTATGACTTTTGTATACAATATATTTTTGATTATATACATTTACAATCATCTTTAAATATGGCTACTTGATAGCATGCCTTATAACATTTCTAGACAATATATTTTTGATCATATACATTTACAATCATCTTTAAATATGGTTGCTTGATAGCATGCCTTACAACATTTTAATTAGTTTTAAATATATCATCCTTTCTTACGGTATGGTTGTATGTTGTATGCTGATTGAACTATTTTGTATATTTTCTATGTTATATGAACATGTTGCCTATGTCATTGGTGGTATTACAAGTTGAACAAGTGGCTCCTACTATGGTTGTAGTAGGTCCTACTAGAATTTGTGTTGATGCAAATCCTACTATGCTTATAGTTGCTACTATGGTTGTAGCTACTCCTGTTGGAAATGATTGAAAAGATCATTGATTGAAGAATGATGGAATTGGTAAAGAATGTTTTCAATCATTATTTTGTCATTGATGTCAAACTTTCTATTTGTAGGAATTACAATTGCTTAAGTGATCCAAATACTATCACTTAGTTGATTAACAAGGAGGAGTTAATCAATAAGATGTAACTAGAGCACCTAGAGAAAGGTTGAAGTTATGTTATTATAATGAAGTATAAGGATCAACTAAGACATTGATGAAATAGTGTATTGATGACATACTCTAAGACACAAAGGTTAGACACACTCATATACATTAGAAGTGCAAGGTGCAACTAAGTCAATTTGCAAAGCCTAACGAAGTTAATCTATGAGTGCCAAGCAAGCTAGTTGAAGCCAAGAAAATTCTTAGTTCAAGCCTAGCAAGTTTAGAATTCAATGTGTGTCGAGTAATCTTCAGGTTCTAAGAAAAAGTCTTCAGGTGCCGAGTGATCCAGGAACATTCATGTGCCAAGAAATACAGGACACAACAAGTGCTGAGCAAACTAGAAAAATGTAGTGGATGTCAAGCAAAATTGTTCAAGTGCCGATCAGTATCAGTAAAATACAATTGATGCTGAGTAATGTAGTATGTGTTGAGCATCAGTATTTCAATGGTGCTGAGTTGCTGCATTATCAAAAAGTTAAAAGATTTTCCAAATAAGTAATGATAAGTTTGTTACATTAAATTCTGTGAACTAGTTGGATGATAAGGATGATGAGCTGGTGTCATAGAATTCTATGCAAACCAATTTTAGGAAAATACTAAAGGATTTCTCATGATGTTTCTAGAAGAAACAAATTGGAGGGAAAAAAATATCATTTTCTCAAGACAATTCAAGTTGAAGAGCAGGAAGAATTGAGCAGGAAATAAAGAACAGAACTTCTTTATAAGGATTTACATGTCATAGATCAAGGGTGGTCATGAATGGTTGTGTGGAAGCCAAGAGAAGGCTAGTGTGAAGTGTTAATAAAAGGACATAGTGAGGAATAACAAAGCTTAGAAGACTTTGAATTGATCAAGTGACCATAGTGAGATGGTTGCATTGGCATAACAAGCAGAACACTCAAGGAGACAGATCTTGAAGGGCAAACAAGTTGTCTAAACTGCAAGGAAGGAAATCCAAGAAAGGAAGAAGAATTGAAGTGTGATCTAAGATCTGCAAGGTTTGAGTTGTAAGTGGTATCAAGTCAAAGCTTTCTAATACTTTCTTACCATTGTATTAGATATCGAAATCCTATATTGATAGGTTAGCTTAAAAGCTAGTTGGTGAAGCCTTTGAGAAGGTAATTGAAAGTCCCATGGAGTTGGGTGCGCTTAATAACCTTATGTAAATCCTTTAACAAGGTGACATTCCAAGTTGAATGCTCTTAAGTCCTCTAACAAGGCACACTCCTTACAAGGTGTTGAAATCCTTTGATAGGATCACATTTAACAGTGTGTTTTGGCCTTTAACAGGGCATCACTTCATAAGGGTGAGAAAACAAGGTAGCATGTTACTGGTGGTTTTCCCAAATTGGGTTTCCATGTAAATCTCTATGTTATGTGTTGATTCTATGTGTTTCATTACTAAATGTTGATTTACAGTAGCTTGCTAAGGTAAAGGTTAAAGCTTGGATGAATAGTAGAATGCATGGGCCTACTATAGTTTGATTAAAAGTTTGAATTGGACATTATTGGACCTTGAATAACTAATTCACACCCCCCCCCCCCTCTCTCTCTTAGTTATTCTAAAGAATTCTAACAGCTCCTACTTTAATCCATGTTGATGTAACTCCTAGTTGTAGCTCTACATTTACAGTCATCTTTAAATACATATACAATTGATTATATACATTTATAGTCATCTTTAAATATGGCAGCTTGATAGCATGCCTTATGACATTTTTATAAAATTATAATCAACTTTAAATATATCTTTCTTTCTTACTGTATGATTGTGTGTTGTATGCTAATTGAACTATTTTTATGTTATATGAACATGTTGCCTATTTCATTGGTGGTATTACAAGTTGAACAAGTGGCTCCTACTATGGTTGTAGCAGCTTGTACTAGAATCTGTGTTGATGCAACTCCTACTATGCCTGTATTTACTACTATGGTTGTAGTTGCTCCTACTATAATCCACGTTGATGCAAGTCCTAGTTGTAGTTGCTACTATGGCTATAGCTACTACTTTGGCTATCTTCAAAGGACAATTTTTTTATGTTTTATAATGAGAGGTCCATTCTCATGCTACTTTTTAGCAATTTTAGTTCGTACCAAAATAATAGATGTTACTTTCCTTGATTTTTACATTGTTTGGATGCTTGAAAAATTGAATATATTAGTTTCTTTCTACACATTAAGACCTTCAAATCTACTGTGTTATTTTATTAGTCACCAAGAATAGTAGTCGATGTAGATATTTTATTTGTCACTTTGATTTCTTATTTTCCTTGGTCTTGTTTGTTCATAATTTTATTTTTTGTGTGATTAAGCTAATTGAGAGTGTGTACATTGAATTCAGATTGATAGCAGTCATTCACACACTAGTACATTTGGGTTCAATTTTTGACCTTTATTGGTTGAATTTTTGACCCAAATTTTGACCAAATTTGACCAATCCATTGGTCAATATTTTTTTGGTCAAAATTTTGACCAACTATTGGTCAAATTTTTGACCAAATTTGACCAACCCATTAGTCAATATTTTTCTGGTCAAAAATTTGACCAACTCACTAGTTGGTCAAAATTTTGACCAATCTATTGGTCGAAAACCCAACAAGCCATTATCTAAGGTCATGCAAGAATTGGTCAAAATTTTGACCAACAAAGGTAGAAAAAAATTTAGGCGTTGGTGGAAATTTTGACCAATGAAGGTGGAAATTTCAACCAACAGAGGCAGAAAAAATTTTAGGTGGTGGAAATTTCGACCAATGAAAGTGGAAATTTTGACCAATAAAGGTAGAAAAAAAATTAAGCATTGGTGGAAATTTCGACCAATGAAGATGGAAATTTTGACCAACAAAGGTAGAAAAAAAATTAGGTGTTGGTGGAAATTTCCACCAATAAAGGTCAAAAAAAATTTAAGCGTTGGTGGAAATTTCCACCAACAAAAGTCGAAAAAACCCAAGCATTGGTGGAAATTTTGACCAATGAAGGTGGAAATTTCCACCAACAAGAAGGTGTAAATTTTTTTTAGGCATTCTATAAAATAGTTCACATGTATTGCCTATGATACGACATTTTACATGCATCCTAAACTCTCTCATCCGACTGATGATGGATTACGCAAAGTGATCTGAAACCATGATTCTAAAAAACACACATAATCAAATCCAAAATGAACTTGCACTACAAATGGATTATGGAAATCTTATATTGTTAATTTTACATGCATGTCTACCAAGACAAATATATGTTTAAGTTGTGATTGTCCTCGTAGACATGCGTGCAATTTTACCAATATCATATTTCTACAATCCATTTGTAGTGCAAGTTCATTTTAGATTTGATTGTGTGTTTTTTAGCATCATGGTTACAGACCACTTTGCGTAATCCATCATTAGCCGAATGAGAGAGAGTAGGATGCATGTAAAATGTCATATCATAGGCAAGACATCTGAACTATTTTATAGAATGCTGCAAAAACATCAACAATAACTAATATGAAGAATATATAATTAGTTATACAATTGAGAAAAATCATGTACCAGTGAGTTGGTTGAAATTTCAAGCAAAAAAAATTTCACTAATGGGTTGGTCGAATTTGGTCAAAATTTGGTCAAAAATTGGGTCAAAAATTTGACCAATAAAGGTCAAAAATTGAACCCAAATGTACTAGTGCAAGTATGCTCGCCAAGTTGACTCTTTGAGTTCAGTCATCAATTCACCCCACCAAAGTGCCTCATCAAGGTTAGTCTTTAGGTCAGCTCATCGAGCTTTCTCACCAAGTCAGCTTGCCATGTCAATTCACCAAGTCAACTCGCCAAGCTGACAATTGAAGTATGCTTGCCAAGTCGACTATTCAAGTGCGTTCGCCAAGTTGACTCAGAGTTTGTTCATCAAGTCACCCCACCAAAGTGCCTCATCAAGGTTAATACTTAAATCTACTCACCAAGTTAGCTCACCAAGTCACGTCACCCACATGTCCCACCAAAGTCCCCAAGTCTGCTCGCCAAGCCGACAATTCAAGTGCGCTCACCAAGTCAACTCTTTAAGTTTTCTCACCAAGCCCATCCCCTAGGTTAACTCTCTAGGTGAGCTCGCCAAGTCACTCCCACCTAGTCATCTCAATGAGTTGACTCTTTCAGTTAGCTCACCAAGTCTATTGTTCAAGTATGCACGCCAGGTCGGGTCACCAAGTCGATTGTTCGAGTACACTCACAAAGTTGACTCTTTAAGTTCACTCATCAAGTCATTCCACCAAAGCACCTCATCAAGGTCAGTCTTTAATTCAGCTTTCCAAGTCACCACACCAAGTCGACTCACCATCTCACCTCACCTAGTGGACTCGCTAAGTCAGCTCACCAACTTACCCCACCAAGTTGACTGTTCAAGTATGCTCACCAAGTTGACTCTTTGGGTTCAGTCATCAAGTCACCCCATCAAAGTGCCTCATCAAGGTCAGTCTTGAGGTCTACTCATTGAGCTTGCTCACCAAGTCATCTCACCATGTTGCGTCTCTAAGTGGCCTCACTAAGTTGGCTCACCAACTTGCCCCACCAAGTTGCCACTTTAAGCCCACTCACCATGCTTAATTTTGAAAATAATGTCTAGTTACCAAAAATTGACATATTATGTCAACGATTAAATGGAAAACAGAGTAAGAAGGTATAGAAAATACCTTTTGTCCTCCTATTGATTTGATACTATGTAGACCAAAAAATTTAGTGATCAATGTGCTTTCATAAGCATGAACATGATTATAGTAATTTGGCAGCATACGAAGAAGTACTTATAAAATGGTCACACTGGTAAATAATGAAGAAATGAAAAACAATAGGATGCTAAAACCCTATGGAACATTAAGGCAAACTGAGGAATCCCACAATATAAAATTTGTGTACCTTACAACTAGCATTAGTTGGCTACCACACCTAAATTTATAGCTTAAAGGACTCGTTTAGTTACAGCTAGCATCTTAAGATACAAAGATTCATCAATTTCCAAGGATGTTGACAAAAATTGCCAAATAAACTAAGAACAATAACTCCCACTTTTTTTGACTAATTGCAAAAATTGCATAGATGAGACTAAATTAGTATGTATGGTGTTTAAAATGTAAATCTCTTGTACACCCAAAACCAAGTGTGGCAAATTCAAAATTTTGTGAATCCAATATGTCGAGGGACAAACACACAAACTCAATAGTATATTTCAATACAATCTTCTTCAATAACAAGAAATTGACTAAAAAGAAATACACATTTTAAAATCATATTGTTTTCATCATTCAAATATTACACATATACATTTTTCATTCTCTTGTTAGTCTAACTCTGAATTTCTTGTTAGCAAAATCAATAAACATTACAAGGCATATCCATATAAATGTAAAATATTGAGCAAGTCACTTGTCATATGCATGAATATGCAAACTTGATTCCCCAATTGCAGATTGAGCATTAAGTCATAATTTTTGTCCCCTTTATAGATAATTTCACCCGATCTCTTACTTTCATTTGGCTGCCATTTATGCCCTCTTTTCATAGCCTTGGAAGGCACATTTATTCTGGATACCTCATTAATCAAAACTCCTTGAACATATTCTCTCTTGACAGCAGATTGCACAGGAAAAATTTTGAGATCACAAGTTCTGACACCCTCGTCATTATCATCAAATTCCTCAGTACTTGAGCTTCTTATCCCATCAAAGGAAAAGGTTCTTACTATTCTGGATTCGAGGTTTTTTGAGGATGTTGTTTCGGAGCTAGGTGCATAAGAAGTATTCAAATAAACCTCAAAATTAGACATAGAAGAGCTTCTCTCCTTCCAACAAGATTGGTCATCAACAGAGAGATCGTCATGCTAATCCACATTGGAAGGCAAGGATTCCAAAAGGTGGCATAGCCTAGTCTGATTGCCACATGTAGGATAAAATGTACCTTTCCCATCTTTGAGCCCCTTACTCTAGGTCCCCATATAACAACTCCCATCTTCCCATATATAGACTCCATGGTCATGATTCAACCCATCAGGCCATTACCCATCATATTTATCCCCATTGGTCTGACTCATAATCCCCATTTGATCATGGGTTTCCACCATATCTTCTAACTTATCATAAAAGGCAACAAGGTTAAGCCTGCTAAGGTTGGCATGAAAATCTAGCTTCTCTTTTTCTTCCTTGAAAATCACTTCTTTGAAGGCATCATAGTATACAATATTCATCCTCACACATCTGTTTCTATACTCTCTTAGTCTTGCCATGTGTCCTGCTTCCTCCAATTTCACCATTTCTTCCTTTAGCTTTATTGATGTTCTCCATGAGCTTTTCCTCCACCTCCCCTGCCACTCTCAAGAAAAGACTAGCCTGGTAAGAAATAAAAAGAAAAATTCTCAATACATATTAATTTAACAAACAAATTGTGCATCACAAAGCTTTTCATAGTTAAACTCAGTTTCATATGTACCGATTTACTATGGACTGATGTTTTCTACTTATGTATAAATACATTCCAACTATAAGACAATTATTAGGATTCAATAATATAATTTTTGAATCCAATCTATTGATTCATTTACATGAATAAATGATCGGCTGTATATAAAAATCTATGACTTTTTAGTTGAATTTATGAACTCATTTCTCATGAGTAGCTATATACAAGAATCTCTCTCATGAGAATGATGGTAGTAGATGGATGCAATAAAAAGACAAATAAAGAGGAAGGTAATAAATGGACAAGTTATTATGGATCAGTTAAGTGGGTTCTTATCACTGATTACTTATGAAAAATAGACCAACAAATTTAACTAAAAAACTACAAAATTAAATTCTAGTTCTAGAAGTATCATAATTTAACTTGCTGTGAAAAAATATCAAAACTTTACATACGAAACAGATAAAAGTAGTTTTCATTTTAGAAATTATAAAAAATAAATTAAAATATAGATCAAAGTCTAAATGCTAAATCCGCCATTCACTCTTGCAGGTTACGTCATGGATCCAATGATAGGCTTCCAAACCTGATTGCTAAGTAATCTGTAGTTCTCTTCAGCTGGCTAAATTAACAATTTAACACTAAATTCTATTCTTCTAGACCCAATTCTGCTCTTCTATCGAATCAAGCAAGTGAAAACTAAATTCTATTTAGGAAATTGCATTATGAGTACAATGAAGGATTAAAAAGTTCTTAAAAAACCAAGCAAGATGACAAATTAGAGGGCATTTTGAAATTGGCCTCCATCTTTGCTTTTTTGGCTTGCAACTAATTAAAAAGTAAGATGAATAATTTCAAGAAGCTTAATTGAATTCCAAGCCCAAGAGCATCTAGTTGGACTTCCATGGCAAAAGAAGGTGCACCTTGTGATAAGGGAAGCATAGAAAGCCCTTCCAAGTTAACACTGCCTGTGTCAGCATGGAAGACTACATCATACCCAGTGTGATTTGAAATATTAGCCTGATCTTGGGTAGTAAATAGGGAATTCAATAAGAATGGTTGCAAATATAGAATTCAAGAAATGAATTTCATTGATATGTGTAACATTTTAACTAATGATAAAAAACTCTATAAAATTACCAGGAGTAAAGGAACTTCCTCAATAGGAAGCTCTACTCCAAGATCCCCTTGAGCTATCATAGCCTAAAGAAGAGGAAGGAAGAGACAACTGTTAGAATCCTAAACAACATACAAATACCATATAAAAAATCAATACATGCATAACTTGAATGAGTGTGGCTAAAAATGAAGGTGGCTATGACCATTCGCATGCAAGCAATGTGTAAATGCTTGTCATAAATAAACTAAATGAAAGAAAACATTCAATAATGTCCAAGGGACCACTAGCATATAAATATCAAAAAACCTCCAATGAAGTACCTTCATAAAACTGTAAGCTTATACAACTGTATATTGTAGGTAGTAGCAGATAGAAGAAAAGGGAATAGAAACATAGGAACAAGGATCCAAGAAATTTTTTATTCTAGAGAATCAAATGGAGCACTAGCATTCAAGATGGATGCTTCTGTAGGACAGAAACTAGGACAAAGACACACAACTTGTATTCACCACTACAGGTCACTTGCACAATATTTGGGTGCTCCAACCTTGTATGGCCATCAGAAATGGACACTTGCATTAAAGAATGGTGCCCTTCCCTCTACAAATCACAAAACTAGACACATGTACTAAAGAATGGAGATCTTACAGACTAAGAACACAAACTATTTTTTAGAAACACTACTCCATGACAATTCTACACTCTGACACTGGTGTCTGGAAAAATAGTTTAGCCCTGAATACTAAAAGATGCATGATCATTCACAGTTTACTCAGAATGACATATAAACTGTTATATGGACTCTGGACATCTAGAAAGCTAAATATTTACTTGAATAGGGATAAAAGACAAGGGTGTTGTTGTTTGGGAGACTATCTTGGTCAGTCATCTAGGTGGTATCTTTCAACCTCAATTGAGCCGATTGAATATTTGGGTGTGTGAGATATGCTAGAGACTAGCCAAATACTGTAAAGTGGTGTTTACGAGAGACAAAACAACAAATCTTGGATACCAAGTTCAAAAGAAGGTTAAAATTAACAAAATAATAAGATCATTGTTTCTTAGCTGTTGAAATCTAACTTGTAAGACAATGTTTCTTAGCTTTTAAAACCTAGCTTGTATCCTATGTATTCAAAATTTGGCATCTCATACCCAAACAAAAGATGACAAGATGGAATCAGAGCTAGAATGAACCTAAAGCTAACCCTAAATTCTTCTCAAGGCAGCACTAACAAAAATTATGGCAAATAGAATATCTTTTCCCATGCATGGTATGAAAGCTGCACAAAAATACCCATAGCCCTTGCATGCCACAACATCTCTGTTAGGAATTGGAAAAGCACATTTCCTCTTGCAGAAAAATGTTTCTTGATAGTTCAAAACTTCTAAGACCTTTGTTGTGAAGCTAAAAGATGGAGAGGACAAAGATAACAAAGACATAATTTATGAGATTGAACTAATGTCAAATTTATGAATTACGACAATAGAATCTGAAGAGAATGCCATGTTTAAATACATACACTAAAATTTCATAAGCATAAGATACCAACAAGTCTTGCATGGTAATGTACCTAGTACAATCAATTATGAAAGTTGTGATGACATAAAAATGCCCATTAGAAGCAAACAGTCTCAGAATGAGGAAGATGTCAAGATTTTCACAGTTGAGAGTTATGCCATTTTAACCAACTTATGTCGCATTTAGAAAAATCTCCAAAGGCTATATGGCCTCATAGATTTTACTCACACAGGAAAAAAATAACATTAATTTATTTCATGTGAAAATTATAGCATAAAGAATATATCTATCCCTCCTTTCAAAGTGTCAATTTAGATATTGTTGTCCACATTTAAGTTTTGCTCTCTCATTTCTTGACAGAACCATCTTGAGCTCTATGAGGAAACTACAATCTGAAAACTCAATAGCTAGGAATCAATTAGGCAGCTAGCTGATGGTCTCATTCTAGTTAACTTCACTGAATGATAGACAATCAAAAAAATTGATTTAAAAACATCTTTACTGAAGCTCATAATCCTTGCCAACAATTTAAAGAAGATTATAACATATTCACAAGTAAAGCTTTTATATTTTGTATTTTACATCAAAGCTATACAAAAACCATCAAAAACCAACAATGGAAAAGCACCAACATCCAAACAAATATATGCATGACTAAATAGTAAACAAATTAGCATGTGCATTTAACTTTATATATAATGCTTGACAAGCATGACTTCACATAATTTATTAACCCCATTCAAAGCAATATCACCAATCATAAAGTAACAACTTACCCAACTAAAACCTCTAATCTAGGGAGACTGTACTTACCCGATCTGATGCAAAAAGAATTGAATGAAGATTTGGTATTGAATTAGCACTTTCAATCTTCACAGTCACATGGATATCCGCACCACAACCTTCACATAATTAAAAATACAAATGCGTTGATATTTTATCACATTTTAAATTCTCATTTAAAACATAAATTAAGGGATCATGCTATATCAAGCCCAATACTATCTGTAAAGGAATATATTACATTGTAAAGTTAAAAAATTTCTTCAAAGGTTTACTTTTAAGGTAATCTTTCAACTCATGCACCACCTTAGCATCTTTAACTAAGGAAACAACATAATAGTCTATGTCATTCTCAACTCCAAATTTAATATCATCCCAATCTTTATCTGCGAAAAAAAAAGACAAGAAATAGATTTTATCAAATACCAAATTAAGCTATCTCAGATGTTGTGTTGGTCAAAACAACTCATTACATATACAAGTAACAACAAAATACAAATATTACACATATTTCAAGATTGATAAACATATCATTCAATTATATTCTAGGTAACTTCAATCAATCAATATTAGGTACAAAAAAGGGAAATCACAATGAAATCAAAGTCCCTAAGAAAGAAGCAGATTGAGATGTACATTTCAATAAGCAACAAAAATCTAATTTTCTATGCATGTCTGAGAGTTGATAAAATGGTCTTAACCTGTAATGGAAGACAGGGTAGCACTTTTTCCATGCACATTTAAGTGTCATCATGATTTAAGCTCTCCTCCATCGATTACTTCACAAATTATAGAATCTGATGTTTTTGACTTCACTTGCAGTGACATCATCCCCCCTAGAGAAATTCAAATAACGATAAGAAATACAAAGTTATGAAAATGTTGCAAATAACATAGTAACTCTATTCTTTTCAGCTAATAAATGAATTTTCAAGCCAGCACAAGAGAACGTACCATCAACAAGTAGTGTGTCTCCTTTCTCCACATCATTCACAAAATCATCATAATTCACGCTTACACAGTCTTCAGAGCCCACTCCTCTTTTGATTGTGAAAGTAAACTCTTGGCCTTTTGTGAGCATGATAGGATGTGGTAGATCTCCACTTCTGACTTCAAAGCCCTACAATAAAATGATCTTTTAATTTATTGTTTGAGCAAAGGACTAACTCAAAAGAAATATCAAAAAGGGGGTTATCTGATAAATTGCACCTAAAACACAAAAAATGACTATTAATAATGTAGACATATTTTAATATAGGATGAAAAAAAAGTGAAACAAATTTCAAATCTACATCTTTTCTGATTGGCTAACAGTGTTGCAATATGAAAATAACCCACATTATGATGTTTTCAAACAGTTAGTTCTAGCAACAACCTGTATATAATAAAGGAGTTTCAACACCTATGCAACTCTAGATGAAAGCAAATCTTGTATGATCTTAAAGATTTCATGCATATTGATAATATTCTCCTATTATAAGATTTCATGCATATTGATAATAATAAACTTAGATATCATTTATAAAACAAACTCTCAGACATTAGCGGTAGAAAATGCTTCCTATTTAAATTACTTGCCAACAAAATAAATGTCTCACATTGCAGATCAAAGCCTAGAAATAGTTATAGCAAATGCATAGAAACAGATCTGAGCCTAGATCAAGATAGCTCAAGTCCATATGAAATGTCTCAATGATTGAGTTTCTATATATAGTTATCTTATTTTAGGGCACCAAAATGGGTTTTATCCCCTCACACAAGTAAATGATATATTAAAATATCCTAGATTTGTAATTATAAAGCTTTGCTTCAAACAAAATGCCACAATCAAATTGTGAACTAGAGAATAGTGGAAGACCACACAGGCAATTACTTCCCACAAATACTATGATAAGAAAAGATAATGCTCACACACTACTTGAGATCTGAAATAGAACAAGCTTCAACAATACATTGCAATATATATATATATATATATGGATCTTTTGGCACTGTTACTAAAATCGTTTACCTTCTAGGTAAGAACATAAGTTTGTTTCAATATACAAATCTTCAAAAGGAATTTCATATCAGAAAAAAAAAGTAACAAGAAATAAATTAAATTGCAGTGCACTAGGAATAATATAACACATAATGAATACTAAACCTCAATTGAACAAAAGACTATACAGTGGCTTCAATAAAACTGATGCTACACCTAAACCATCACTTGTAGCAAGCTACTTCAAGATATGTAGTACAAACCATCCCAGAGAACAACCTCTAATTTTTAAAAACTTTCGCTTTTATTGGGTGAATTTTTAATTTTTGCCTTGGCAAAATCAACCAGGTCTTCAAACAATTGATCTTCAGGTTTAACTTATTTGCTGGAAGTCAAAGATTGTTGTGGATATGCATCATTGTAAGTTCCATCATGAATGCAGATGAAAGCCAATTTGCCTGACTAGATTCTTATAATGAATATATGAGAGCACTTCAATTTCATTTTTGAATTCTACTACACTGTGCACTTGTAGAGATCCTTTCTTGTTCCACTTTGTGCCCACCACTTAGCCCACATTATTGAGTGTCCTATACAAGAAATTCTTAAAGCAAGAAATTTACCCAAGATTCTTGGAGTTGTTCCACTATAAGATATGATGAAATCATGAACTAATTTCCTATCATTTAAGAAAATGAGAAACACTATAAGACACTTTGTAGTGTTGCAATAATAGCCAAATCACCAAAGTAGGCATGCTTTTTGTATAATATTCTCTCTTAAACATGGATGTAACATGCATTTTGGTTGCAGGTGATTTCTAGGAGCTTGGGGTTCACTATCAATTCCAACACCTTCGACTAAAATTTTTGAACAAGTCAAAAGTTGTTCCACTATAATGATTAATAATAAACTTTATCATTGTTCAAGTCAAAAGTTTATCATTAGCAAAAATGGTAGATAATTTTGTTCATGGTCTCAAGGAAAACAAAGATTGCTTGACAATAGCAAGAAACAACACAGATGACTTAGAAATAGTCTATCACAATGAAAGACATATTTTTCCCATCATAACACTAGCAGTGCTCTACTATCTCATTTTTGGTAACAGAGACACCCCCCAAACATGAAGGATTCACCCCCCAAACATCTTCAAATATGAAATGATCCACTGTCTATTAGACTGGTGTCTAATCCAGGCTAAACCTCCATCAACAATTACCATCCAACATTGCACTTACACCAAGTTTTCCCACTCTCCTAAATTTTGTTAATATAGTACAAATAAATTATCACAACCTCATTATCTCCCACTAATAACAGTGACTACAAGTGGTAGGAGAGAATCTACATTGGAAACTTTAGAATAAGTACAGTTGACTATGCCTAACCAATCATCGGTTTGAATGCACCAGTCTATTATTCCTTACTCAACCTGCAATAAAAATTAAAAGAATGCATGGAAAAGATAACAAAAATAATAAAATGTTCTCACATTAAATATTAGTTAAAATGCATTTGATACATCATAGGAACTCATTGTTCCATGGGATAGAGATTGAATTACAGAGAACAGGATTATTTTATTGATTAAAAATTTTTCACAATGCCTTGTCTCACCACCCCAACTCTACTTCTCCCCCAAACACTCGACAAATCCCTTCTAAATAACTAAACAACAGTAAAAAACCACTGTTGTCGAACTATCTGACTGTTACCAGTTAGTTATAAATTGAAATTTGTTGTCTAAGTTGACACAAAGTGTCAACTTTGACAACTTACAATCATATATGCCTTTAATATATTTCACTAACCTTTTCAAAGGTTTTATAACTTCACTAACCCTTCCAAAGACACCTAAAACCCTTACAAGCTTTTCTTTACATTTTTTCTACATTTGATACTTTTCTTATAGGTGGACATGTCTATCACAAACATCCAACATGTCTGTCCTTAGACTTCATGGCAAAAACCCTACAAACAACACAAAAAAAATAAGGACATGAACCATCCAAACATCTCTAATAGCTTATGGATATCCCAAAGATGCATAAGTGCATGACTTGTGAAAACTAAAAAGATAAGACTAACTTGTATAACAAGCGAATAACCAAAATGATTTTATGTCTGTGTTATGTTTGACAATGATAATGATATTTGGATTCAAGTATGAGGAAATTTGTATCAATCAATTCATTAAATATCATTTGAATACAAAGAAGATTTTAAGAGATTCCAGAGCATAATTATAAGCCAAATTTGTGGAAGACCTAAATCATACCTAAGTGAACAGACATGTGAAGGCTTATTTTGAATATGATGAGCAGATCTAAGGTAGAATTTTTATGAAGGTATATTCCAAGTTTAGAGCATTTATTGAAAAACACTATTTCAAATCTTGGTGGATTATTCATAAGTATAAGGCAAATTTGTTGAAGACCTCGAAGGAGATCTAAGGAAAATATACCTACATTATAAACACTTTGCATTTCAAAGGTCAGTTCCTTCTGCATTACAGGATTTGAGGTTGGTGTCTCTTGCTAATTGAGTCTACACATTTGTTTGAAGTTATATACATACATACATATGTGTGTGTGTGTGTGTGTGTGTGTACATACACACACAATTCACCTACAAGGATTTCCATGCTAAATAGTATATGCATCTTTTCTTCTTTTGTTAGACATCAACTATGTGAATGCTTTCTACATTGCTTTTAGTTGACTAAATATATATAATAAAATATGCAGGTTTCTATGCCAAACTAACTCCAATGTGAACAAATATCTAATAATTGGGGTTTAAACTAAGCAAGAACTATATGTTCAAGGAACCAAAAGATGACTACAATGAGACTATTACAAGTGAAAAAACTTTAGTCTCATTAAAGAGAATTGGGATGTGTGTTTGAAGACTTAAAAAATTTGAGCCCTTCTATATTGATCCCTCACAGTCTTTATATGCTTTGCTGCTCTTTTCAAAAGTAGGCCAGTGTCAAAAATGTTTTTCCCAAATTTCTCCTCAATGGATGCAATCAGCTAATTTTTTAATTCCACAGCTTGTAAATTCCACCTTTTTAAAAACAAATAGATTGTTAGATTAATAACTTTAATATATTACAATAAATAGAAGAAAACAAAAATTATGTAGCAATGATATGAAACTATGTACCTTTTACGTATGGTGGGTCCATATAGTCTCAATGTCATATGAAAAAGATGTTCAAAGAAAGCATTATTACCTACAAAAACATAAAGGATTTATCAGCCCAAAATGAGTAATGTAAAAGTAAACTAAATTTACACTTTAAATAATATCAATTTTAAAGCACCTGGAAGCTTTTGTTCTCTTAATGGAACCATAGTTTTCTTATTCAACAACAATGTCCCTCCATACGAACTAGTACTAATCACACGAACTGCTCTAAGAAATGGATCAGCTTCAGTAGTACTGCTCTCTATTGCTCTATCAACTAAAACATCATACAATTAAATGACAATTTTAGTACTGCTCTCTTTTGGTCTACCTCCCTGCCTATGTCCATGTCTCTCTATGTATGGCTATATATATATATATATATATATATGTATGTATGTATGTATGTATGTATGTATGTATGTATGTATGTATGTATGTATGTATGTATGTATGTATGTATGTATGTATGTATGCGTGGTGTGTGTATGCATGTGTTTGTGTGTATGCAAGCTTCTGTAGATATCATTTAAGCACTAATATGCTACTTCATTGTTCATCAACCTGTAGAAAGACATTACAAAATATAGCAAAACAAGGTTTGACCAGTTCTACTAGGCATAGAAGATGATGTTTGCATGGTCCTTGTTGCTGACAATGCAGCAGACAATAGTGGACCGCCAACTGAAGGAGGAGTCTGCACTTCATCATGAGCTGAAGAATAGAATATATTTAGCAAAGACATTTGCAATGGATAAATATCAAATGGGATACTAGCAAGAAACATCCACACAAAAAAAGGTAAGTGTTATAATGTTGATCAAAACAAACAAAGTGTTACTTGCACGAAGGTACTGCGCAACAATCCTAACCATGTTCACCATATGACCTCGCAACTGGTACATATGTCTATACAAGAACACATAAAATTAGAGATCATGATCCATAAGATACTATAAAAGATTAATATCTATTGAACTTCTATTACTGCTTACTTTCAAAGTTTGGATTCTGTAGTCCAATTCTATTCTCAGTGCCTCTTTCTCCTCACTTCTCTCACCCTTGATGATAATTTTAACAAGCTCATCAGTGTATCTTTTCATAATTTTTTGGGTGATGAATAGAAGGTCAGCACTAAGGCCAATGTCATGTAGATATGATGCTCGTATTTTAGATTGCATTTGATCAGCGATCATTGTAGCTTTTTCCTATCATTTGTGACATCAAATATTCGTATACTTTCATCAAAATAACTCCAAAACCATAAAGAAAAGAACATAATAATATGACATTTGTTTCTATACTAACATTAAAATTTACAATAATTAATGTTTACCTCTATTGAAGGTGTTTGAGATGGTGCATCCATATCGCCCTATGAAAAAATTAATAAGTCTTAGAAATCAGCAGTGAAATTAAAGTAGTAGACTTACCCAAAAAATATTAATAATAAAGTAGATTGTATATGTAAATCATTTGTCTTAAGTTAAACATTTAGTGTAACTAATATTTATATCTAAAAAAATATTTGACATGTTCTACTTAATGTTTATATGTGCACATATGGTTTGGAAAGAAATATTTGGCCATACAAGACCCTATCATAGTTGACATTGATTGTATGTGAAGATTTCATTGATCATCATGATCTTCATCCATGTCGTCATCATCATCATCATCATCATCAAACTTCTCACTTTGATCGTCATCGTCACCACCACCATCTTCATCACCATCATCATCCTCTTGATCACTATCATCATCATGACTATCATCGCCATGATCATCACCATCTTCATCACCATGATCATGATCATCATCAGCATCATCATCATCATTATTGCCATTATCATTAGCATGACCAAAATCATCACCATCTTCTTCTTCTTCATCACTGGGTAACTATTGTTCCTGATAATCATTTACTTCCTCTTGTGCTTCTTCAATATATTCTTCTTCGATCACATTATACTTTACTGGCCTTCCTCTTGGGTCATGTCTAACAACAAATAACCAACCTGGTTTTTTTGAAACACCAAAGTAAAATACTTACTTGCATTGACTTGGAAGAACATAGGGTTCATCTCCGACTGGCTCAAATGACCTTGTATTAATCATAGTAAATCCATTGTCGTGTTCAATAACAGTCCTATTGGGATCATTTCGATTCAGTCGTAACCTAAACCATTTGATGACAAATAGAACTATTTTGAAGGAATCAAATTCGCACTCAAGTATATCATCCAAAATTCCATAGTATTAATTTTCAAATTGTTGAGGATGTATGTCAGTTCTAGATGAAATATTGGTTACCACGAAGACAGCACTTATCCCGAAATCACACGTTTTCTTTGTTTCATCTAACTTTTTGTGTGGAATTTATAGCCATGGTAGTACATAGCTTTGTGGTGTTTGACCTGAATTTATTCAAACATGTCAAGAATCTTCTCATTGATCTATGAGTTGATATTAAACTTATGTCTCCTGATTAGTAATCTTATGCATACCTTTGTATCTCTTAAGCCATATATTAGATCAAGTACCATTGGTGTAACATTGGAATCTCCATTACGATGAGCTTTTTTAACCAATGATGCAACACCATCCCATGTTAATGAGCGACCATTTTCTTGAGACTGTTCAATCCACACTGTCATCCAATCAAGATTGTTTGCAATGTACAAGTGTAGTGCATCCCACTCACAACCAACTATAAAGAAGACAATGACACCAGTTAGAAACAACTTATATATATTGATGATGGATAAGAATTGTTAAATTACAAAAAAAAAACTTATAATTACCTCTCACCCTCCTCAATCTACCTTTCCCCATTAGGTACTCCCCTTTGAATTTGTCATTACAGTTGAGATCCCAAATGTGATCTACATGGATACCTGCTGCAAAATTTGGAAAATATTCATTGATATACACCATGATCTGGTATATCATATATCCCTCTATCATAGAACCCTCAGGACATGCTCTTTGTCGAGCCCTTCATAAATTTCAAGTGCCTCTCAACCATCCACATTGATCTAGCTTGTACAGGTCCACACAATTCAATCTCCTCACACATAAGCTATAGAATTTTTCTCTTCCAATATTTTATATCTTTTTTATCAATTTCTTTAGATGATAACCACCTAAAAGAGATTCAACATGCAAAAACACATAGAGGAGATTTCAAATAAAATTATACAATAGATTTCAAATAAAAAGTTACAAATCTAAGAAAAAACACTCTTTTAACCTCATGTATTTTCCAAGATCATATATAACTTGTTTAATACTATTGTCAAACTGTTGTGGAAGGGATAGAGGTAGGATGAACTACAATCATTAAAAAATGATCATTTCAATATATTATTAAATAATGCAACTGGTACTACATTTAATCTTACAAATATACTATAAATAGAAAACATGACTTACCTTGAGGAAGGTATTCCAATCATGTGTCTTCAACCCTGGCCCAAAATCACCTTTCTTTGATAGAAGAGTGCTTATATTTGTAGCAAATCATGTTGGAAATTTTGTTTTTTTTATGACTTCTTTTAATGCATCACTTTGTTGCTCCGTTAATAACCAAGGAAGGGCACTTGTATTTATGTGGTCTCCATTCCTATTTGATTCAATGAAAACTTTTAGTGCATGATTAGATTCATGAATGCCAGTACAAATTTTAGCAATTTGTTCTCTATCACGCCTTCCATCCAACATTTTCCATAGTGTCTCTATTACATTCTTTCCAATATGCATAGCATCAAACAAATGCGTGATTGGGAGATCCTTGTAGTATGGTAACCTACTAAATTGAGTAGGATAACTTTTCATTCCTCTAGGAAGTTGGTCATTGATGCCTTGATGACCTTCACGAGCATCAATTATAGCATTAGTAAATATAAGACAATATCGAAATACAAATTGTAAACTTCAAATGACAAATTGGACATTACCTCGACGATTTAGTCGATCGTATTCCAACTTCCATAAATGAGGTGTCATTCTTCATGGCCTTGATGATGTCTCTTCTTTCCCATTGAAAAGATGTTTTTTGGAAATTCGATACTTATGATTATGGTGGAGAAAGTGTCTAAACTCATCAAACACTTGCTTTCCTAAACTTCTCGAATGACGACATTTCATCTTCAGACCACAAACTGGACATGCAAATTTTCCTTTTGTCTGAAAACCTAAAAGATCATGTATAATTGGATCATGTACAATGATTGTGTGCAACTTAAGCATTTGATAGCAATGTGTAAGCACTATAACATACCAAAAATATGTAATCTTAACAATATAACATACCATAAAAATGAGTTATCCCAGGGGCACCATGTATTGTCCATACAAGCATTGCATGGAATTGAAATTGTCGATGTCCTATCAGTCTAGAGATGTCATACATAGTGATGCCATTCCATAACTTCAACAACTCGTCAATTAGGGGCTCAATATACATGTTCATATCTTTAACTTGGTATTTACCTAGCAATTGAATGAACATAAACATTACATAATTATTATAACCATTTTCATGCACTATTTATAAATTAATTTAGATAACTATAAAATAAAAAAATACCTGGCACAATCATTGACAACATTATGTGCTCCCTCTTTATGGACATCCAATGAGGAATGTTATTGTTAATAACAAAAATAGGCCATACTGAGTAAACAGATCTCATATCTCCATATGGATTGACACCGTCCGCCGCCAATGAAAGTTTTAGATTACAAGGTTCTTCTTTAAAGTGTGACCATGTTTCTTCTATCTCTTTAAATGCAAAACCATCGGCAGGCATTCGCATAATGTCATCCCGACTTCTATTGCGTGCATGGTAATCCATAAATTAATCCAAGATAGTGCACCTAAATTACCATTCAAGATGTGGAATAATGGGAATGTACCGAAGAACCTTGTGAGGCACTTTTTTTGTTATTTGATCTTACCAATATCTACTAACATGATAATTAGGGCATTCTATTGCAAATTCATGTTGTTTATGATATAGAATGTTATCATTGGGACATGCATGTATTGTCTGATACTTCATTCCAATCTTATCCATAATGATAGATAATTCTCGGTACGAATGATGGTGGTAACAAAAACTCACTAATCAACCTAAAACAACAAATATGCATTGTTAATATAATGAATAGTAATTGTATGCTAACATTGAAGATGACAAAAATGGCATACCTTAGCATACGTGACATTGCTACATTGGATATACTATTCATAACCTTTAAGTTCACCAACAACACTATAGCCGATAATAGAGTTGTTTGGGAGACTTCGTATAAGGGCTTGTGTGCCTTCTCAAGTAAAGGTATATCAAGACCATCTTCATCATTATTATCAGATTTGCTAGTACCATCATTGTTTGCCTCAATACCATCTTCTTCAATCATGTCCTCTGGCACATTATCATCTTCTTCCATGGGAGTGTTATCCTCAGCTTGGATATTCACACCTCCATGTTCCTCCAGTAGGAAATCCACATTCAGTAATGGACAAAAATCATGGCCCCCTTCAACATGACCATATTGCCTACAATGAATCTAGGCTATTGTGATTAGAATTCTTCGATTCTTTAAACCCTTACACTTTTTACAAGGACAATAACATTTATCAAGTTTTCTTTGGAACTGAGCCCACAATGTAGCCATTGTCTCATTATTTTGTTTTGGGTTCATATTGTCAGGCATGGTCTTTCTTCACAAGAAAATATACCTACAAATAAATTGGACATGTTGTGATTAATGTTTATATCTGCACATATGGTTTTTGTTAATTAATGTTTTCAAATGTAACTAAAATGATTACAAACATATCAAAAAGGACTTTCACAAGGTCTTATTACATCAACTGTTCTAACATAGTCATGTTAGTTATCTTGAGACCTTAATGTCTTCTCATGCCTTCAACCTTGACCTTGATGCTCCTACATCATTCTCCCAAGGATCAAGGAAAATTGGATCATCATGGAATTGAGTAGGCAAACCTTCTAGGAAGTTGCAATACTCCAACCTTGTAAGTGTCACGTCAATGCAATGGGTACTAAACAAACAATTTAAATTGATGATAAATAGTTGTTATGAATTCAAATTGTAAGCGTCACCTCAATGCATTAGGTATTAAACAAACAATTAAGCTGATGAGTATGGGTTTTTATGAACCACAACTCATGAAATATGCATTAAGTCCATACCTATTGTTTATAATGAGTATGGGTTTTTTTTCTAAGAACATACTTGTTGTTTACAGTCAGTAAGTTTCTATATCCTCTAAGAAATTTGAAGCAATGATCCAAAGTCACACGGTTGAAGATGATCATTGTCCCCTCAAAGCGCCATCGTTTGATAAATTGTTGCATTGAAATATGATCTAGAAAGGGCCTTTCCACATAGTATGTTGGCACTATTTGGCAATCATCGATCATGTGGTTATTGCAAAGAGGCTAAGGACCAAACATGGAATCATGGAGATAGTGCATAGATGTACAAGGAAAATTTGTTACTCTTTAGCTACTAATCTTGTTTTGTTCTTGTCAATTAAAACATTATTTTTAAACTTTATCTTAATACTTTTTATAATCAATGGCTTTCTTTCCAATGTCTATCTCTCGACTCAACACATTTTTTCATTTTTCTTTCCTTCTTGCTTCATCATAAATACTTGGTTCACAAGATCTTATGGTGTTATTCTTGCTAAGATTATGAAGTGGACAATGACTTTCAATCTAGATAATCAAATGTTTGGCTCAACTTTTTTCGGTAAGTGTGATGATATGTAGCGCATTATAAATTTTCTCTTCAATGAAAGGATTAGCACCTCTAATTTTCAAATGGTGATCAACCAGAACTAGGTAACAATCTAACCTTAAAAATACATTTTATGCCAAATTCAAATCACAGTTAAAGACATTTAGCTATTGGAAAATGGCAAGATTATGTCTTATTTCAGATATGAAATAAAATGGGCAAGAAATGTGGAAGAACGTTAAGTTTTTATCCATCTTTAAAACATGAGTAAAATTGTATAAACTGAATGTATTTTTAAAAATAATGTCAATTTCCTTCAAAAGAAATATTTTGCATGCAACTTAATTGCTGAAGATATTTCAAGTTCAGCAACTCTTTAATCACAGGATGCACAATAGTTGGAAGCGTTGACCTATCTGTCAGCTCTGGCTTGGCCTGTAGCAACAAAAAATTCTTAGTATATGCATCTCAACATTTAAAAAATACATCAAGCAATTTAGGTCAGTTTTAGTTTGTAAATTAACTGGCATTTGTTTCTTCTTTAACATATTCAACAATCAAGTACAATTAATAGGAATACAACAGCAAAACTTGGAATTCTACTAATGTCACCAATGTTAATCTTGGGTACTAGTACAAAGCCAGTAAGAAATCTGCAGTTGCACCAACCAACATATTTACAAGACTTGATCACAAAAGGTTCATTTAGCACAAAACAACTTCAAAAATATTGTATATATACACTCTTTGACACTGTCAAAGGGAACAATTATTTTAATGATGTTTTACGTAAGAATTGCTAGAGGAAATGATAAGCATGATCTCTTTGCTTGGTAGAATCCACCATTAAATTCCCTTGTGATTCACTCTCATTATGTCTCCCTTTCCACCTAGGATGATTTTCTAGATGTACTCCTAATTTATCAGTATGACAAGTCTTGTTGGAGCTGCAAGCTTCACTACCATGAACATGTTCGATTGGAGATCTCAATTCAACATCTTAATCATGCTTATGTGAGAAATTTAATGGGAGTTCATACATCACCATGTCATTTGAAATGGTTTTAACAACTACCTACTCTTATCCACTCCTAATGTTGATAGTAGAAATTTCCTTTGAGCATGCATTATCTGGATTGGTATCATCTGTAATTATCTTCAATGATCTACTTGTGAGAGAGATGTCTAAACCTGTCAACAAAAGTCAAAGATTATGACAATTTTAAGTAATATCTTGCTGAGGATAAATTATTTATTTCAATAATTATTGGTGTCTCAAAACTAACAAAAGACACCCTTTTAAAATGCATCTTTCATTTTCCTGAATCCATAAGTGACCTTATATGAGAGAGAAATTATACTAGAATGTACAAGGCCTCTATATACATAATATTCTTGAACCAGGTCATCAAGCATTCACATGTTCAGCTTCATTTGGCTAAGTTCATTCTATGAGAAGAAATACACATAAGAAAATAAATTCATTCAAAAAACCTATGACAACTTATCATGATAGACAAAATGGAGATGATACCTTCTATTTGGAAAATAAGTAAATATCCCCAAGGAAATACCAAATTCAAACTCATGCTCAAGTTGCATTTGTCAACATTCCCCATCGACCTTAGTCGTAAGTCTAACTAACTTATCAAGAGTGTGTATCCCACAAATGAAATTGGTATAAATGTTACAATCACCAAATTTGGAGGGCATGGAAATTTAGTCATCACTATCCTATGTAGTACACTTAATTTCATATGTTGGAATCATTTTGTGACTTGTACACATGATAGTCTAATAGTTTTTAATGTCATCTTCATCACAATTTTTCTATGATAGTCTAATAGTTGCAGGTGGCATCTTCGTCACAATTTTTCCATGATAGTTTGTTATTCATCCAAATGGAAACCCTTGTAGGGAAGACCTAATTGCAATGAAACAATTAAATGTAATGTTGAAATATAGGAGAGAGATTCTTTTGGTTGAACTAGAAGATAAATCATCTTCTAACAAAATGATAGAGACTTTCGGTGAAGGATCCAAAGTACATCAATTAAATTATAGTCTAGTAAATTTAGGTGCCATCTTCATCATAAGTTTTTGAAGATAGTCCAGTATTTGTAGGTGTCATCTTCATCAAAAAATTTCCACGATAGTCTATTAGTTTGAGGAGTCATCTCCATCACAATTTTTCCATGGCATACTTGTAGTTAGAGGTGTATTGAAGACCTTTTATCACTACATGAGCTAGTAGTAGATGGTGATTATTCATTATCATCATCATCATCATCTAACATAGAATCACATGAATATCATGTTTTATAGCCCACATGGCCTAGGTATTGAGGGTACAACTCCAAGCATAAACACACCAGATTTCAAATTATTAGCTTTATGTGTTGATGTTTAAGTTGAATGTTCTAGAGTTGAAGAGAGAAACACACTCAAATTTATTTTCTTTTTGTTCTTTTTTTGAATATGAAACTGTTGTCTAAATGATACAATATAATTATGTATTATTAAAACAAAAATACAAGAAAAATGTGATACCAACACAACTATATTTATAAAACAAAAAATTTGTCATTATTATTTCTTCTAAGCTTTTACAACTACAGCTTCTACATATACATTTCCTTTCTTTTCTTTCATTACTATAACAAAAAGTATAATAGTTGTTACAATAGACCAACATTCCAAATGATAAATCTGCATCTACACACTTTCAATAAAATGAAACAACAAGTACATTACATTCTTTTTGCAACTAGACTCTTTTTAACACTTATCATCAGAACATCACTGAGAAAAAACACTTAAGTGGAGACTCTCCCATTTATATTACACAACAATGGCTGAACTTTGGCATAAAAAATAATAATGACAGTAATAGTATTCATGTCCATCTTCAATATTATCATAAAAACCTACAACAAAAATACACATGTACCTATGGAAGTATGCTCGAAGAGAAATCCCTCTCCTTGACCACTAGAGATGCAGGTGTGATTGGAGGTCATGAATGGAAGAGCTTTTGAAGTTGAGCACAGCAGGAAGAATGAAAGAAAGACAATATCGAGAGTTTCGAACTACTATTCTACCCCCCCTATATTGATTCAAATGCAAGGCCCCCTTTCATATTATTCCTAGGGCTAGTAGGCATCATTAATCAAGTGGATGGAGAAAACTTGAAATGAAACTGGGCTCAGAGAAAACCATGCAAAAATGCAGAGATAACCATGAGAAAATGCTCCAAAAAAGTCAAATGAAATTGGGCGTGAAAGACATAAAAGGGAAAATGTTTTTTTAACTTTGTGGATGTATAAGCCTTGTGTTGGTCAAAATTTTGACCAACACGGGTCTTATATGTAAAAAAATGAAATTTTTGCCTTTACATTTCAACCACCCTCAATTTATTTAGTTGATGGTCAAAATTTTTGGTCGAAAAATGATGTTAAATGTAGTAGTGAAGGTCTGCAAAAACAACCAAAGCTGCAATTTTAACAGAACTATGAGGAGGTACAAATTCATGATTTTTAGCAAGTTTGGTGATGATAATAGTACATGCAAGAAAAAGGCACAAAATGAAGTTTGTGATTGCCCACAATAATTTAGGGCCTGTCCTGTGAGCCATAGTTTCTATCATCAAAGAAGTTGCTCCTAGCATTATTGAATTTAGCATTAGGCCAAATGATCCTAATTTGACACCTTCATCATATAAAATTGGAAGAGGTTCAAGACCAAAAGGCTTTCCCTTATAAACTTCTTCACCCATCCAATCTGTGTCAAAGAGTAAGAAGGGGAACCACGCAAGCCATGTCAGTGCAGTTACAATAAGTAAATACAACATTGGAGAAGGGAGATCTCTGAAAGCACTAAATAGCTCCCATATGAATGTCTCTTGGGTTGCTTCATCAGCCTCCTGCTCCTCATCATCTTCATCATTTTCATCAATTGGATTATGAATTTTACCTCCCACTACCTTTGCCCTCGCTTTTTCTTCTACTTGAGCCTTTGACCATCTTTTTTCAGGGGTGGCTATTACACTAAGAATGGTAGTAGCCACTAAGAGGATTATTGCTATAAAAAATGTAGACTTTAGATTAGCACAGCTGACACCGTAGGCCTCTGTTCTTGTGAACAGAAGAATTTTATACCATTTACTATAAGAACCACTCAAAAATCCTAACACATTCCCTACTACCATAAACAGTGAGAAAAAGGCATTGGCACTCTAGTTTGTCTCTGGTTTTTTCCTGCCAGAGGAAAAGTATTTAGAAATACATATGGGTGGAGCTTCAAGAGGTGCTAGAATTCAGTAAAATATTTCATTCATCAAATTAAACTCCTATTATCCATTTCTCCCCCACCCCCTAGCCAAAGATTTGAATTCAAATGCCCAGCCTGTCCAATGGCCACTTCCAGTTCAATATTATTTAATGCCCAAGAAATATCAAAAAATCAACGATCAAAACCTTAGGTTATTTCTTTATTTCCTAAGTGACTGTGCTTTAACATTTATGCGGACCCACAACTCTCCTGCCATTGGATCTCCTCAAGATCTACAGCCCTTGCCATGTCGCTATGAGAAAATTCTCGACCTTTAACTCTAGTGACATAGCGAGTGTTTGCCACGTGAATTGGTGTGCCCAATTTGGCAGTAGTGGTGTTTTGTTTCTCTGGTGCCGAGTTTTGATAAAGCCTCGGCACTCACTATATCGCTATCAAAAAACTCAAGTATCTTGCCGTTAGCAACACAGTGAGTCACCATGAAATGAGTGTTTGGTGGGACCTCATGCGATGTGGAAGGGTAACAAGATACAAGAGGGATTCTGACTGTCGGAGCAATGCAAAATCAACAGTCCTCACTATCTCGCTATGAAAAGTTGCAAGTTGTTTACTCATAGCGACATAGTGAGTATGGGACCCACCAATCTTCAAAATGCCTGATGTAGTTTCTTCACCCTTGGATTGACCTCAGGTTAATGGCTTTCACTATCTCACTATGGGAAGTTGCTTGAAAGATATGTATAGCGAGATAGCGATTCAATGCCGCATGTCCTTGTGGGCCCAGGTTTGTTCCATAAGTCACAAGGTGGACCCCAAACCAGTGATCCATTAGGAATGAGTGTACAGATTAATGACACATTGGCAGTTGGTTGATTTCTCATTGGCTAGGGCAATGACAGTGCAAAAAGTGGGCCAATCCCTTCAGTGCATCTTTCACTATCATCAGATCAACATGGATCGATGTTCCTTGCTAACTTTCTATGGGAAGATATGCGTTGTTTAGGTATAGCGACTTAGCAACCTGGTGACACATGGATTGTGGGTCCTATTTCCTTGCGAGCTGCAAAACATAGGGCTACCTAATAGATTTTATTGTACTTTTAGGGTTGTCAGATGGTGGCAGATCGATGGTCCTCACTATCTTGCTATGGAAAGGTGCTCAAAAGATATGCATAGTGAGATAGCGACTCAAGGACACATGTCCTCGTGGGCCCAGGAAGGTAACGCTAGGTGTTAATAGTGAGGGCTAGCAATTAGCGAGATCGTCATAGTTAGAGTTTGACGAGATGCCGTAGTTAGTTAAAAGATGTGGTCAACCATGTAAGACTCCCACGAGGTGGCAAAATAAAAGGAGGTTATTAGCCCACATGCCCCATTTTGGATGCAGAGTTTGGTTAACTTGTTGACCCTATTGATTCAGGCACTCAAGAATGAAGAAGTCAGGATTTTTTATGTGATCTGATCTCTGTAATCAATCCCAACCACCAGAAGTGAATGTGAAACAAAGAAGAACACTCCACTGCCCCCAGTTGATCCATCTACCTAGTCAGAGTAGCTTAATGGTGTTGTTTCTATCTTCTCAAGGCATTATTTAACACAAAAGATCAAATTTCTTCAAATCCCCATGATTGTTCTCTGTAGGAATTCAATGCAGTGGTTGTAGAATAACTATAAGTTAAAGGACATCTCAGTTATGCCTGTACTATAAAGGAAAATTTTGTAAATTTTGTTCAGGTCGATCATTCTTTGTTGTTCTCTGTTATTGCTCTGCAATTCTAGTGTAACATTCCCTTTGCCTCTGAACTACATGAATTTTGCCTTATCTCCTTCAATCATTGGTGTGAAAGTGCAAGAATCCTTGCCTCTCATTAATGTTTTGTGGATATCTGTAACCTACATGACTGTAGCTCTTTGACCTATGACTGATAATATAAGTAAATCTCTCTTCCTTATGTCATTCATTCTAGTTTTTTGATCTACATGTGATTATTAGATCTAAGCAAGTCTAAATGTGTATATCCTTAGTTTCATTCTAGTTCAATAGTGCATATATGGGCAGAGATTGGTCTGAACACTCTAGTTTGGTGCATCACCTCTTTAGATTAGATTAGGTAGATTTTCTTTCATGCTGTCCTTCTCTCTTTTCCTCTCTAAGAGTAGTTAGGTGCATCCTAATAGTAAGAGGAAGCTGGCCTTCTTCAGAGACTCAACCTCATAGTTCAAGTCCCACAACTTGGAGGTTGTTTCCATGTTTCACTAGGTTGTCCTCATGCATAAGCTTTGGACAAGGGTGCAAACCTAAGTGACAACAAGTCCTTCATTTAGCAAGAGAATACAATCTAGAGTTCATTTATGGTTGCCTAGTTTTAATTTCTTGTGGCTATTTGTGAAGAGAAAAATTTGCTCATGGAAACACTATATTGAGTCCTTGAATGATAGGGAGATTCAAAATTCTTCCCTCAAAATTTGCACTACTTAGCCCATGAAAATGAACTTTTTCCTTGGAGTGAAATTCCCTATGGTCTCCAAGGAATGTGAAGAAATTAGACCTTTTTGGGATACAGTCAATGAAATATAAACCAAGTATGGATGTTCTTTTTGGCAAGTCTCTCCATTGAGAAAAGAAACTGCATTTGCAGTAGAGGAGTCTTTAATGGGTACACACTAGAATATAAAAAATCCAAACCTATCTAGCACTACCTTTGATGAAATATGCACTCCTAATAGGAAATGCTCGACATAAGATAATGGGATATAGCTTTTGATGAGCATAATTATTCAAATTACAACCATCAAGAGCTAAATTTTAAAACTCTATAACCATTAATGAAATCTAATGATAAACCATAGGAAATTATTGGCTTCAACCAAAGCCTCTTTAAATGTGGTATGGAAACAATTTCAAAGATCTATGATGAGCTATAGTAACGAAATATTTTTCTTGACAAAATTTTTGAAAGCAAAAACAATTGGTACATCCCTTTGTAAATGGTAAATAAAAATTATCCCATAGGTAAAACTTTCTGCAAAGGGAATAAATATAGTTGATTGTGGATTAATATAGTAATAGTTTCATGAATCTAAACATTAGTCTCCGTAGATTAAAAATTAATCACCTCACCATCCTGTAATGGCTAATCTTAACAGAGACATTCTATAAACATATACTCCCTTCAAGGTCTATTTTCTACATGGCTAAGCTAAGGAGGTTTTGCCAGACAACCCTTCATGGAAAAGTCTTGAACATTGGGCATTGAAGATTGAAAACCTCGAGAGGTGGGAAATGTCAAAGTTTTGTATTAATCAAAAAGGTTTCTTTCTCTAAACATTTGAGTTGTTTTATACATGGTACTTTTTGTTGAAAATTTTCTATAAATGGTCATTTTCAAGCGGGATTGGAGCTAACACTAACATAGGACAAATGTCTGCAAGTTGAACATTACCTTGAACAATACTACAAGATGACATTGAAAAAAAGAGAGGGGAAAAAGAAATGTAGCTCAAAAAGGTTGTAAGTAAGGCCTTAACCATCATCTTAAACATAAACTTTCTAGATACCATTGCAACAAATAGCAAAACAATATAAGCATGACATACTTGATAAATCTATGAGGATTTCCCTGTAAGGCCCTTGAAGCATATTGTTGGCAAGGTCAAGGAGGAAAAACCCCAAAACAAAAATAGTAATAGCTCTTGGCCTGTATGAGATTGAATCACCAAACATACATCCCAAATCTGCTGAAAATCTAATGAGCATAACTGCCATTACCACAATGCATGCTCCCATAACTATAAATGGCCTCCTTCTTCCCCGGGAGCACTCACATCTATCACTATAATACCCCACTATATGTTGCACAAACATGCTAGAAATAGGGCCACACAGCCATATATAACTATCCCATGTACGAGGAATACCTAAAACCTGCACATATGGCGTCAGTAAGGAGAGCTGCAAAGCCCATCCAAATTGCATCCCTGTTGCCACTGATGCAACCTTGCTAGAGTTCTTAGAGGAACTCCATTCTTCACTTTTCTTCCCACAAGAAAATTTCTATTCATGATTAAAACAATCCCACCAACTCCAAAAAATTGGTATCCGTATGACAAATAACAGCAATTTTTCAATGAAACTCACAGTCAATTACTATGGCAATAAAAGAGGTTTCAAATGACAGATATGCCAATAACATTAACTATTGCATGAACCTAATGATTCTAGATTATATATATATGATGTCTTGTGATTCACGTATGAGCAGGTCACTATAGTCTTTGTGATGTATATTAGAGCTACTTCCTATGTATGTGATGTATGGAAAGCTAATTAACTTGTGTACCTATGATGTGTATGAGAAAAATTTTGTATATGAGACAGGTGCTCATTATAATCACGATGTGTGTGATTTGTGATATGATCCTTATGAATATGTGGAAGATGCTACAAATAATGATAGGTGATGGTAGAGATGGAAACATCACCTGAATGCAATGAGTATCTATATTAGTATCTCTATTTGTGATGGGACTAAGTGTTGTTGTCGCATTCTTTTAGATTATTGGGTTTTTATTGCCCAATCCTGAATAATTTTCAAAAAAACACAAAAATTAAATCTGAGATGTGTGGCAAGATTATCCAACACAATCTCAAATCTAGCTTAAACACATTTGATTTTTATAATCTCTAGTATTCAATAAGGAATAGCAAGCTTGAAAGAAGATACATTAGATTTGAATACACAGAAATCGAATCTTGGAGCCAATAACATAGCAGAAGCTAAGGTTGTGCTCGGGTCTAGTTACCAAAGTCAATCACAATTGTAAAATTGCATTTGGAAGGACATTGTCTTATCATGACAAATGTTGTCCTAGGGGAGATTGTATTACTAGAGAATTAAAAAAGTGATGGAGATCCTCTCAAGTCTACTTGCAACATTCTAAAGTTTCAAAATATTATGGTAAAAAAAGAGGGAAGCATGGATGCAACCCAACTTTCTAATGTGGTCATCGAATCAAAGGATTGCATGCATGCAATGACCCTCATGGACCTAAGGAAAATCAGTGCCAAGGATTGGTGAGAAGATAGGCAAGTACACAAGTCAAATACAAACTCAAAAATGCATTGCTCATAATCCTCTACAGAGTGGTAGATATCTTGTGTGGAAGAAATTGTGATCTCAAAAGGGATACCACATTCAAAGGTACTTTTGGATGCTTGGAGGTGGCTAGTGAATATCACCTTTGCACTAACAATGTTGGCAAATTTCTCTCTTCGGGCCACAAAAGTAATGATTGTATTTTTGGGGAAAGTTTCCTAGAATAGATTGAAAAAAAATGAAATTCAAAACAAATGAAATCATGCATAAAGTTTCCTTTATGTTGGGGGATGACTATCTTATGGCAAAAGGTAGATACCGCTCAAATGTGGAAATTACATCATTGTTTATGGGGTAGTGCTTGGAATTAGATACAACTACAAACATGAGAAGGGTCATTGAACTTAGAAGCAATAGCTAGAAACTATTTACTATTCCCAAGCTATTGTCTATTTGCAATTCTATATTAAAACAAAAACTAAAACTAAGGCCTTACAATGTTACAATGCACTACCTTGCTGTAAATTAACTTTCTAGAATGATGACATGGTGAGTAGACCCAAGTGGGGGTATATATTTTACAGATTAAAATGTCCATAACTATCCAAGCTACTATTACAAATTCAAGTAACAGTATGAAAGAAACATTTCTATAAATGCAAGAATGAAGTACGAAAAAGGGCTAGACCTAAACCAGTGCATTCTTCAAAATTCATCATGTCAACAGGAAAAAGATCATATAATGTATCTCACTGAACAGATAAGCATGCAAGCCTGAAACCCAGACATCAAAAAGATTTGGCTTAGCTTAAAAAGTTATAGCACAAGAACACAAAGTAAACAGGAATTTTCTTGGAGGGTTGGAAGTGATACAAGAGTTATGTGAAAATTTGACAATAAATAGTTGAAGAGTTGGAAATCAAGAAATGACCTAGATCTGTGCTCAAAAGCATTCTTGATCCCACTGATCCAGGTAGTAAAATTATTAAGCTTGTACTACTTAACAGTCACAAGGTTTCTAATGCAAAAGTAAAGATCTATAGTATGTTAGTGCCCAGAAGCAATAAATACACCAGCCCATAATAAGAATCTATTTGTTTCGATGTCTTACATATCAGTAGTGACTCACTAACTTATTAGTAGAACATATCAAGGACTACTTAAGTTGATGGCACTAAGTTTGAAAATTTAAACAGAATACCCATAGCTATGTATATAAAAAACTTACAGAGGTTGTGTGGATATATCCATGGAGTTGTTGGTTTCTCAGGTTAACTATGTTGGATAGTAAAAATGTTTTCTAGAATTTTTTTCACAAGTTTGAATCTATCAAAACTAGCATCCACTAATTTATTATGTCAAATCAACGTACCCAACATCTAGCAGATAAATGTGCAATATAATTTGTGTGCTATTCACATTAAATTGTACAAAAATGATCCCTCAATTGAGGACAAAGTATCTTTTAATGAGTACATCAGATATGTTGGTCTGATTTTTTGCGAATCAAATTTTCTTAGGATCATAAAAAAAATCAAATGAGAAGTTTCTGATAAGTCATAGGGCTTTAGGTTTTGGCATAGTATATTTCGATACCTTTGAAAAATCTGTGAAAAGCCTTAGGTTTGTCCTTTTAAGTTTTTCTTGGCACGAAAATTTTAAAAAAAAAAAAAAACAAACAACAAGGAGCAAATATTGTTTTCCTGCTTGCTTGATCACCATTGTTAAGTCTTTTGAAAAAGGAGTTTTAATCTTGCAGTTTGATTTGATTTGAATCTACGGTTGTTGCATGTTCTCTATGGCAAGATGCTCGTATGTTACGCATAGCGAGGTAGCGACCATTGGAGAATTATGTGTGATACTGAAAAGTGGAGTCCGGTGCTATGAAATGTGTTGGTGGGAAGATCTATTGACCATGTACTATGTCCCAGACTAGTCAGTTTCAAGAAGAAAGGCATGTGGAAATATTTGCAAGTGGTGTCACCAGAGTTTAATTTTATCCGGCAATTCACCAAGTCACTAATTGAAAACACTTGCGGCTTGCCGGTGGCGATATAGCGAATGCCCAATTTTTCCAAAGACGATGTCTTTTTGAGATCAGAAGTAATTTTGAGGATCCCAAGGAAGATATGGTGCATGTTTCACTTTTGTCCCTCTGCAAGTTATTGTCTTTTGTAGTTTCTTTTTTCGAGTGTTGTTTTTAAAGTGCTTATCGGAACTCGCCATATCACTAGCTGGATTTGTGGTTTTTATGCCGGTAGTGATGTAACAAATGCTCAAAAAATGGTAATGTAACTGAAAAATCCTCAAAGGTGGGCCCCGAATGAGTGACATGATAAGGTTGAGTTGTGCAAATCAAATTACATGGTGGTGTCCTGTTGAAATATCTTTGAGCCAGAAAACTTTGATTCGTCGGAGCTCGCCATGTCGCTAGCTGGATTGTTGGTTTTTTTGCTGGTAGCGACATAGAAACCCACCTAAAAGTCATAAACACAATGAGTCTGAAGACATGTGATGTCATCAAGAGATATATATATATATATATATATATATATATATATATATATATGTGTGTGTGTGTGTGTGTGTGTGTGTGTGTGTGTGTGTGTGTGTGCCAGCGTGTTGAGCTAGCTCAGCGATAGTGGTATCATGGACCCACTTCCCATGTATACAGTACAAAGATTTTTTATCATGAGATCGAGCCAGGATCAAAGGCCATCATTAGCTCGCTATGAAGAAGTGCTTGGAAGTTATGTATAGCAAGTTGGCGAGTGGTGGCCCACCACTATTGCAGTAAATTGCTGACAGCAAGATCAAATCTAGATCGATGATGCTCGTTAACTTGCTATGAGGAGATGTGCAATAAATAAGTATAGCGAGTTAATAAGCAAGGGACCCACCATTTTGTTCTTAAAGGTTGTTTCAATTATCTACCACACAATTAAAGTAAGATCAATGGTTATCGCTAGCTTGCTGTGGAAAGGTGCTTGAGAGATATGTATAACGAGTTAGCGAGTTGATGACACATGTTTGTGGTCATCTGTGGACCCAGTTTGAAGCACCAGCCTTGAAGGAAAGGTACAAATGGAGGTATTTCATTGGTTTGACTGCCAATGTGTTAAGAAGAAAGCTGAGTTAGCCTAGTTGTCATTCCTAGGTCGTAGGATTTTTCATGGATCAACGGTGCAAGTTTAAAAGAAAATGTGACGCCACTCTATTTTTCTGTCCTACGCATTTATGATAAATGAAAGCTTCGTGTGTGGAAAAAATAGAGTATAATATAGGAGATTTTCATTAATTCTAGTCCCACGCGAACAAAGATTGCAAATTTTTTGAGCACAAGAGCCTATTGATTTCGTCATGTTAAGCTTGGTAAGAATGTGAAAACTATTCCTCAGTTGTTCGAGATCAATTACAGAGGTTTAGAGAAGAACAAGTTCAGCAAGTCAAATAAGTACTCATACTATAACCTCTGTGGCATTCCAGTTCTCTCAATACTATCAAAATGCCTCAAAATGGTCATCTAGACTATTAGCCCCCTTTTCAACATGTTGGCTAAATTAATTTAATCATTTACTTAGACCAAATTGCTAATAATAAATTTATTTGATTATAACCTATAGTTTGATTATGCTATCCTAAGTTCATTATTTGATTAAAAGAACATGTCCCCTTTTAATTAAATAAAAGACCCCATTCTTCTAACCCACTTAAAGTGCACACATAAAGTCCTTTTTCTATTTTACAATTAAAAGAAAAGGCTTTTGAGACTTTTGTCTTATGTGACAAGTCAACTTATATTCTATTGGTTGACTTGTGTGTGCACATGGATCACTCCTATTTTCGAATTCCACCGTTGATCATCCACCATCTTCATTTTGATCTCTACTGTCCGTACGACTTTAAAAGGGAGAGAGCTTTCCCCCTCAAAGGATCCATCCTCATTTTGAATATTTTTATGCTGCAAGTTTTCTAATAGGTTTCTTTGGAGCTTTGTGGAGAATTTTTATTTCTTGTCTACATTCTCTCATCCATGGCATCATGGCATTCTAGCTTAGCTTAGCTTTCATTTTTACATGTATCTTAATATCACATAGCTTAATAATGGTATTGTAACACTCTCATACATGTTTTAGGATAGCTCCACTTTGCATCTCATTCTAGCTTAATCTTCATTTGCATTGCATTCTTGAGGAACTCCTTGGGACATTTGCATTCTTGCATCTTATCTTTGGAACCTCCCATTGCATGGTTTACTAGCAAGAAGAGTATCTCTAAGGCTCATCTGAGAGCCCTTGAACTTGAAATATACTCTCTTGCACTTTGTGGATAGGGAGCTCTAAGCCAGCATCCAAGCATTCCAAACTCATGGAATCGTTTGGATAGAAGGGTTTAGAGTGGGACACTTTCAAGTGTACATTTTTGGCGCTCACCGTGGGGCATGAATCAAGTTTCTAACTCTATTTTCTTTCATTTCTTATCTCTGATTTTTTTTTATAGCAGCATATTGGATCTAATCAAGTTCTTTTTTAGAATTATCACTTTGGTTTTAAGGCCAACCCATAAGTAGATTGGTTTGAAGGCCAAAAATCTAGTTGGTTTAAAGATTTGATCATATCTTTTAAACCGCTTGGATTTTGGTTCTGAAATTTTTTTTTCAGGTTGAGTATGTGTTCAAAATATCTCAGTCTGATTTTTAGAGCATTTTGACATGATTTTTAGGAGTTATGATTTTTTCTTTTTTTTCATAAAGAGTTATTTTTGATCGCAAATCAGTGCATTTTTCAGAAAAAATTACATTTTTAGAAATATTTTTGAATTCTAAGAGGGGTACTCTCTTTGTGTTTTGTCTTTTGAGGTCGTATTAGGGATCAAAAACTCAATTTTATAAATCTGGCCTGTTTTGACAAAATCGATCTCTAGGGAGCAAATTAAGAGATTTTTTTGAATTTCTTGCATTTTTGGAAAGCTCTTTGATTTTTAGTAGGGGTCTCTTTTTTTCATTTCTATTTTTGGATCCGAAATAATAGCAAAAAATTATAATCTTGTTGACTAGATCAAAAGCAAAGAGTAAAAATGAGAGCGTTTGTGATTAGTTTGCCCTTTCTTGGCATACACTTGATTGGAAGATAACTTGGATATTTGAGGCAACTAACCAATTTTTATTGCATTATTTTATGTTATTTCACACTAACTTGTGGTGCTAACAAGTTGTGATTGCAAGTTGCCATCCTTGTGAAAAAAAATTGAAACATTGCATAAAAAGAACGCATGTCAAAGCTTCAAATGCACAAGGGCTACTAATGATTGTTTGCAGGGCTGCCCAATGCATAAAAACTCAATTTTTCTTGTTCTTTACTTTTACATGTGTGGCACATACTAGTTGTTTATTTTTAGGCACATTAAAACTTACAATTGGGATCTTTTTATGATAGGAGAGTATGCTCTTCACCCTTGTGGTGAATCATAAATCTTGACTTGCCATTTGGTTTCAAAAGTAAGAGACAACTGAATCTTCTTGACATGTTTGGGAGAAAATGATTGGAATAGGAGAGTATTCTCTTCACCCTTGTGTTGAATCAAAAATCTTGACTTCCAAAAGTTGATCCACTCTTTGTGTAGTTTAGAATCCTTTAGAGGGCCTGCTCCCGGACAACCTGAGAGGAACAACCCAAGTGGGGACAAGAAAATTACCTAGCTCTTCCAACCCACTATAAACTCAAGGCTATCAAGGACACAAAATTTGGGTAGATGTAGTGTTTTTCTTTGTCTAGTGTGATCGCTTATGGGATTTTGACCATAAGGAGATCACTAGGCAAGAATGCTTAAGGTACTCTTGTGGTCACAAGATCGATTACTCATCACAAGGTGAGGTGTCCCATAATTGGGAGCAAGAGGAACACTATGAACAGAAGCCCTATCTAAACACCCTAAGTTACTAACTACCCTTTTTAGCTGCTCAACTTCTTGGTGCAAGGATCGATCCTAGCGGACTACCCGGATCACCCCAAGATTTACACTTACCATATTTGTTCCCTTGGTTGTGCTTATAGAACTTCCATGAAAAAGCCAATATCTCTTGTGGGAAACCACTTGGTGTGAGGAAAAGGAGCATCAAGTGTGGGCCAAGTTGTTGAGTAATGAACCATGACATTTAGGTAGATATTGCTTGATGTGTTCTTGAATGTGCTATACCTGTGAAAATCTATTGAACATACACATGACAATAGTTCTAAGAATTTATTTTAAGACCTCACATATGCTTGTATCATTCAAGGTTGCTTTGTCTCTTGCTTGATTGTTTGAAGACTACTCCATGTGTCACTATCTTGCTTGGAAAGAAATTGCTTTTGAACATCAAACTTGCTATGCTATCAATTATTGTCAAACTTTGTCAATCAAGTCAAAACATCAAGTGCAAACTTTCTTGTGTTGCTTGCTAAGAGGAGTCTCATCATTTGAATTTTCTTTTATATGTCTCTAATTCTTTAACATGCTTAAAGTGACTCTTTGGTCTTAGTGCTCATGGTCTTCCTATCTTCATGGTCTATGTTTGCTTGCTAGTTATATTTTTTCTGAAATGGTTACCTTGATTTCTTGACAACACTCTTGGGTTGGGAAAGTTGTTCACTCGTCACCCTGCTTGCTCTATCTATTTGGCTATTTGGGCATCTTGCCTAGCTATTGACTTGAGTCATTCATGTCATAAGTTTCTTGGACATATTGTTTGATGAGTCACTTTCATCTCTCTCTACTATCTTGGCAAGTGAACACTGTACCTCCTATAGTTTCATCATCAAGTTATCTTCTAGGCTCTTTTATGCTTGGGTTTGCATCTAAAACTATGGGATCTAAACCTTGTGCTACCAAACTTCAACCGAATCTAGATGATCATGATATCCTCCATGTCACTAAAGAGTTTCAAGATCTATATGCACAATACAAAGAACTAGAAGAGACAAATGATCTTTCTTACCTTCATCTCTCTAAGTGCATGACAGAAATGAAGTCTAAACTTGAGAAGTGGTTAGAGGAGAAGATTGCATCATTACATGAATCTTCCTTAAGGTCTTTACATGCATGTGAGTCACCTTCTTTGAGGTCATCCTCTTCTTCTAGTTCTACATGCTCTACTTCAAGACATCAAATGTCTTCATCTTCTAGATCTAAAGACCTTTGTAGAGAACAAGCACTTGAGCCTATGCCAAAATTTCATGATGGACCTATCTTTGATGAAGATAATGATGAAGACATGAACGCATGCTATTCACTTGAGAAACAACAAGAAGATCCTAGACATATTTTTTAGAGGACTTTTACTCCCTTGGAACATTCTTATGATGACATTTTGCAAACACTTCTTGAAACTAATCTCGTCATGTTGCCTAAGTCTAGCTCCTATGAAAATCCTTTCTTGGATGCTTATTGTGCTTATCATCAATCTAATGACCATGCTACTTTTGATTTCATTGAGCTAAAACATAAAATCCAAGATCTTATTGATAATGGAATTATTCATACCTCTAATGATTCATGTGATGAGGATACTTTTCTTGAGAAAGATCATATTAATGAACCTATGTCTAGTGATGGTTTCTTTGATACCTCCACTTCTTCCAATACTCATGCATCTCCCAACACTTAAAAGCTTTCCAACATGCCTCCATCAAACAAAAAACCTAGTGCTTTCCATATTCAATATGCGTACCCTCAAGGGCTACCTCTAAAAGAAACTCAAGCTAACCTTCACTTGGATACAAACCTTTTCCATGCTACTAATCCTAAACATCCTCAACCTTCATGCACTACTATGCCTAATCCAAGAACTACTCCATTCACTCTTCATTCTCCCTTGTCCTTAGAAGTGGCTCCATGTCAAGAGGACTCTCAAAAAGAAAAAGCTATAAATGTCAAGAAAGATCAAGATCAAGCACCCTTTCATCTCTTTCAAGATTTTTCCCCTCCATATCCTATATCTTGTCCACCTCCTAAGTATGATGAAGATACCACTTCCATTATCTCCCTTGAGCTTAGTAAAAATTATGAAAAAAGTTCTCTTCATATGCTATCCAAAGCTACTTGTCAAGATCAAAGCATCCCCTCATGTTCTACTTCTCCACATCCACTTCAAAATTGTGCTCAAGCTTCAAGTGCTTCTATTAAAAATGTTGTTCCTATGAAAGGTACTCATGAGTCTATTGATGGCTTTGACCATCTTGCTCACTCTAAAGATGTTGATATCCCTTTCCACTATCCCTTTTCATCTTCTAAATCTATCCTTGGTCCATATCCATCTAAGCTAAAGCATTCAAAACTTCCATCCATATTGGGGCCTTATGTTCCTCCATCTCCTACATTCACTCCTAGCTCATTCCCTAGCTCTCCTATAATACCTCAAGATCAACAAAGACACTCATCCTTGATGAATTTCCACCCATCTATACATCTAAACCAATCATATCATCCTTATTCATCCACAAATCCCAAGTCCTTTGGAAGTGAGAATGAACATAAGAATCCATTGAAAAAGAAAGATCATTATGTCCCATCTAGTCGACATGTGAATGCTAAGAAGGAGAATGCACAAAAGAGACCACAAAGGTCCACTATTCAAAGAGCTAAACCAAAGAAAATATGGGTTCCTAAATCCATCATTATACAAATGCACTCTCAAGCACCTAAAGAACAAGGAAAATCTAAAGCTATGTAGATTCCCAAGTCTCTTTTAGAAGACTTGAATATTGAAAATACTTCAAAGTTGACATTCGAGCTTCCAAAGGCTTCCATTCCATCTTCTTCCAAAAATCTTCCTAAAATTATTCCAAAGCCTTCCACTCCACTTTTTTCCAAATCTCTTCTACCACCTCATACATCTAATCCTCAAGCTACTTCATCCATGATTCCTCCATCATTCCAATACCCTTCAAGGTGCATGTCAATGTTGATCTTGTACAATATTTCAACTACCCTCATGAAATCCTCTAAAGCTTACACTAACTTTCTATACATGAACTATTATCCTCCATAGACTCTTCCTACTACCATTTCTCTTTCATCACCCTATCAACATCTTTGAGCATACCTTTCTATGGTCTCGGCTTATCATGACTTATCTTTTCTATAGGAGCATTATCTACATTCAAATAGCTTCAGCTCTTTCTAAAAATTCAAAAAAAAAAAAAAAAAAATAGAAGAAAAAAAAATGAAAATGTGCCTTGGTGAAAACCACTTCTTGTGGCACCTTGGTAGCAAAAGTAAAGAGAAATAAATTTATCCTATGGTGAAAACTACATCTTGTGGCACCTTGGATAAGTATCATGATGAAAACTTAGTAAATAGGCATCATGCGTAATTCTTCCATCATCCATCTATCCCCTCTTCTCTCTTTGATCTTGACAATGTTAAGCTATCTTTGCATATTGGCTATCTTATCCATGAGATTCTCTATTTGTGCTTTCTCATTCCCTCATAGCCTCCATCTTGAGCTTTATTTTTATTTCTCTATCCCATCGCTATCCTATCTAGTTGACCCCTTGGTCTTGATCATAATAAACGAAACATGGTTCTCATAGGTCTCTTGACATGGCTACTCTTTTGGACTACACACTTCATGCTATCTCACTTGTTGGCTTCATTGCTTATCCTACATGCTATCTTTCTCATTACTTCCATTGCTTATCCAAAATATGCCTATTTCACCTCTTTCCCTAGCTTGAGTACTCTTGAGGAGTCAGTCTTTGAGGATCACTTTCACTTGCTTCATACTCTTTTTTCATCCATCTTTGCTTATCCATTGGCTTGTTGATCCATCATATCCTATACCTTGCTAGACATTGCGAGAAAATGATGTGATCTTGCTTGAGAACTAGTGATCTCTAAACCTTCTAAACAATCCAAAAAATCATATATTATGCTAAGAAAAATCCTAAAAATTAGAAAATGTCCTGAAAAAATGATCATCTTAGTGAAAACCTAGCAATAGGTGCTTTGATGTGTCACCAAAAAAAATCAAAAATTCAAAAATACAAAAAAAAATTTTAAAGTCTTGAAAAAATCTATCAAGTGGTGAAAATCTGGAAACAAGTGCTACTTGAGACCCTTGCACCTTTGTCTATCAGTCTCAATCACCTATTTTGCTACACATTTCCTAGCTTGGAATTGTTTCTTGTCCTCGTCTTGGGGGCACAACTTCTTAGCCTATTGAGGTATTCTTGTGCATTAGGGTTTCTTGGAAAACTCACAAAATAGTGTTTCTCAACACTTCCTCCACCTTGACATCTAGTGTTTTTCAACACTTTTCAAATAGTTTACCTACAGTCTCCGATGCCATGATATTTCTCACTATCAGAATCAAGTCTTGAAGAAATGGCCAAGTGACTTACACACACACACTTTAATACTTAAACGACTGAGCTATGTTAATCTTTATCTAATTTTTGTGATGTATATGATGATTCCTTTACTATATGTTCCATCCCTAATAGTCTTTCAAGGATGTCATTGACTAGAAGACTGGGGGCATGGGGCATGTTTTCTTGATTTCTGCTTGTGGGTATACTTTGTTTGTCTATAGTGTTGTAATCATTTATGCTTGACCTGTTCAACATTTTGACTTACAAATGTATCATCTTTAACTATTTTGCAAGACTACACTTGGGGTTTATCTTGGCACTTATGCCTTGATACAAGTGTAATCTTGCTAAATTAAACTTAGGGAATCTAATCACGTAGTTATCTTGACTTACATGTCTCTAATGCTTATATTGGATTTCCACATACCTATCTGATATCGATCATATTCATATCCTCATAGTTATACTAGTGATGGTTGTATGATCTCATGATGTCCCTAATAAATGCTCAATGATGAAATTAAGAGTCTAAATGTTATGCGCTTCTTGCTGGTAAACCACTTTTCATATTAGCTTGCATTTTAGGTTCATTTTTCTAGCTTAATCCTATATTCTTGCATATGGGGAGAGCTCTCTCTTCATCTTTTTGTGGACATATCGGCTAACTCCTTTCATATATTTCTTTAATTTCTTCTTGTTCATGTCTTTTCACCTTCTTAATCTATCGCTTCATCTCTTTTCTATCTTATCATCACATTATATAAAGTTTTGACCTCTTAAATAATTTCAACATCCTAGATTTATTTTCAGGATTGAAATCCAAATTCGAGTTCATCTTGATGGTCAAAATTGTCTTTTAAAATTCTACTTTCTTCTGAGCAGTTAGCTAACCTTTTAAGGTCTAATCTCTGAATCATCATTGGCGCATCTTCATTTCTTCATGTCTTCATCATTTCCATACTTCATATCTACTTCAATTCACTGTTTCATGTCTAAAATCACCTTTCTACTTGTTTCGACCTAATTTTTATGCTATATCCTTCAAGGTCAATTCTAGTCAAACTGGGGCATTTTATCATTTTTTTTTATAGTCATTCTTGGGTTCTAATCATCTATTTGTCATCTTGGACATTGCTATATTCTAATTTTCTCATGTCTAGCTAGTTTTTGCATCCCCTTACCTCATTTCAATTTCAATCCCGAGAGGGCAAAAATACTCTATCACTGATTGCTACAACTATCTATTTCTTAGGAGTATTTGTTTGATCTTCTCACTTGTTCTCGATCTATCTACTTTGCTAAGTGTCAGCATTCTTCTTGAATTCTGACATCATCTTTTCCTATTGTTCAGTACTACCACTATAAGGCTGTACATTTAGGACTTGCTATCTTTTTCTACATTTCGTTCTTCAAAATCAAATATCTATATCTATCACCACCTACTTGGCTTTCTATTTTATTTGACATAATGTGTTCCCAGATCGATCACACATTAGTCAAAGAGGGGCAAATGTAATCACCTAAAAATGGTCATCTAGACTATTAGCCCCCTTTTCAACATGTTGGCTAAATTAATTTAATCATTTACCTAGACCAAATTGCTAATAATCAATTTATTTGATTATAACCTATAGTTTGATTATGCTATCCTAAGTTCATTATTTGATTAAAAGAACATGTCCCCTTTTAATTAAATAAAAGACCCCATTCTTCTAACCCACTTAAAGTGCACACATAAAGTCCTTTTTCTATTTTACAATTAAAAGAAAAGGCTTTTGAGACTTTTGTCTTATGTGACAAGTCAACTTATATTCTATTGGTTGACTTGTGTGTGCACATGGATCACTCCTATTTTCGAATTCCACCGTTGATCATCCACCATCTTCATCTTGATCTCTACCGTCCGTATGACTTTAAAAGGGAGAGAGCTTTCCCCCTCAAAGGATCCATCCTCATTTTGAATATTGTTATGCTGCAAGTTTTTTAACAGGTTTCTTTGGAGCTTTGTGGAGAATTTTTATTTCTTGTCTACATTCTCTCATCCATGGCATCATGGTATTCTAGCTTAGCTTAGCTTTCATTTTTACATGTAGCTTAATCTCACATAGCTTAATAATGGTATTGTAACACTGTCATACATGTTTTAGCATAGCTCCACTTTGCATCTCATTCTAGCTTAATCTTCATTTGCATTGCATTCTTGAGGAACTCCTTGAAACATTTGCATTCTTGCATCTTGTCTTTGGAACCTCCCATTGCATGGTTTACTAGCAAGAAGAGTATGTCTAAGGCTCATCTGAGAGCCCTTGAACTTGAAATACACTCTCTTGCACTATGTGGATAGGGAGCTCTAAGTCAGCATCCAAGCATTCCAAACTCATGGAATCATTTGGATAGAAGGGTTTAGAGTGGGACACTTTCAAGTGTACAGGTAAGAACGTGAAAACTATTCCTCAGTTGTTTGAGATCAATTATAGAGGTTTATAGAAGAACAAGTTTAGCAAGTCAAGTAAGTACTCATACTATAACCTCTGTGGCATTCCAGTTCTCTCAATACTATCAAAATGCCTCCTAAGAAGTCATTTTTTGGGAAAATTAACTATATGAATAGGAATGTCCATGATGATTTATTAGAATTACTCCCAGAGTCTACTGTAGAGCCTGCACAAGTTAAAATTTTGATTTCCTTAAACCCTAGGCTTAAAATTGTGGATGGCCTGTATGACAAGGGGAATTGGGTAAGGGATGCAACAACTACTCAAACTGGTCTTATCCTATTTAAAAAGTGGTTTTCAAAAAGGAATTTGTTTGCCCCGCATGCTAATGTCTGGAATTTTGATTTGGGAAAGTTAGTAGTCCCAATTATTTTTATGGATTATGATTTGCTTGAAGCCATTGCTAAGAATTATGACCAAGCCATTAGGGTTGTAAGAAGAAAGGATGGTGTGCCTCTGGTCTCAATTACTCATGAAGAATTAGAGAGGTTTTTCACCTGGAACCATTATTAGATTACCATGTGCAAATCAATCTGCTAGAATTAGAGAATGAATATAAAGCAAAGAAGGATGTAATTAGGGGAGGTGCACTGAGGGCACATATTGGTACAATAGGAAATTTGTCAGTAATTATTGTAGCCTCTAGAGAGCCTTTTAAGAAGAGTCTTTTTACTTCCTGAGTTGTAGAGATATACAGGACCTTATTCTGAGTTTTTGGTGAAGATGAGAAAGAACTTATGCCCATTGGTTTCATGTACATGATGGTTCAGATTGCTTCCTTCGATGTAGATGTTATTTTTTATTTTGCTTCCTTTTTGGCTGAAGAAATTCACATTGGTTTAGTTGGGATTGCGAAGGGCAAGGTGGAAAAAACTTTTGGTCACTACTCTCTATTAATGCATATGTTTTTGTTCAAAGGAGTGACATATTTTGGTAATGAGATGGAACTAAATAGAGAGGAGAATGGGGAAATACTACTAGTCTAGTTGTGGAGTGCAGGTATGACCTGGGATGCAAGTAATGCTAGTTTTGTCATATTTGATAGATATATTTGCTTCTAAGATGAGGTGCCTTATATTGAGTGACAATCCCAGAATCCCTAAAGCACTAATGAGTCTCATTAGGCCTATGAATAACCCCCATGACTTGAAAGTTTCACATAATTGGGGGAGATATCATCCCTTACTATATTTCTACTATTTTCAAAATATATGGTTTTAAAGGGAGTCCTCATGTTTTGCCTTACCAAGTACCTTTGAAGGTAGGAGTGGCTGAAGTTTTGTTGTAGTTAGGGGAAGTTGAAGAAATGTTTTTGTTGAAAAGGCAATTAGGGTCAATTTTCCCTACCTGCATAGTGGCCCATTAGTTTGTGATTACAAAAGGGGGATGGCTCTTTTTGCATAAAATTTTGGAGCAGTATATGATGGTTGCCTCTCATCCCCGTTTTTGTGATTCTGAGGGATTTTTCAATCAGATATTGAGGCATAGAATCAAGTTGGGACCGGTCAAGCACGATTCTTATTATCTAGAGGACATTATAAGGAATGAATTCTCATTGCTAGAGTAGGAAACTAAAAAGGAAAAGTGGAGAGTTTATTCCTGGGTCTTAGAATTCATTCATTGTTTTGATAATAAATATGATCCTTTAGATAATGTTGTTACAGAGGCTGACAAAATAAGTAAACTCATGAATACCTTCCCTGAAATAATGGAAGTCATGAATGAAAAGAAATAAAATTTTATTGATTCATATCCTGATAAGGCCAAAGAGGTCATAAGGAGATTGGCTTTAACCCCAAATGTGGGAGCTGGTAAAATAATTGTACAAAAGAGGCCTTGGGTATACTATAATTCATAATAGAAGGGTTCCTATAGATAAGGGCAAACAAATAAAGGAATCCACTAGTATAGCCCAAGAGGAGAGACCTGATGAGCCTAGTCCTAAGAGGCAGAAGGTAATAATAGAAGAAAGGCCTCAAGTTGAGGAATATTCACCCACTCAGTCCCCTCTGAGGATTGGAGAAGAACATCTCACTGGTGAACAGATCGAACAGATGGGATCACAGGGAGGTATTTTTATTACTCAAGCAAAATTAGATGAGGGTAACCCTCCAGAACCTTCCCTCCCAAGTTTGGATCTAACTATAGAATATTATAGTGGTAGGGAATTGGACCCTGTGTTAAAGCAGGCAAGTCATAAATTTTTGACTGATGACAATTTTGTTAAATCTAGGGCTTTTTAGCAATTTGCATGGAGGGAAAACATGAACATTTTTTAGGAGAAATGTAAAAAGATGAAAACAGAGCATCCAAAAATGAATGAAACTTCCATTCAAAACCAAACTAAAGAAGAAATGATAAAAGAATTGCAGAATATAAGCCCTGAGGAAGCGAGGAAAATGGTCAAGGCATCTAACATTTTATTGTTGCCAAATTGGGATATTGCTAATGCTTTAGTTTTTAGTTCTATTTCAAATAAATTGACTTTGCAAGACCAGAATAAAGAGAACTTTCAAGGCACTGCATTCATTGAAGATCAAGCTGCATTGGTCAGTTGGTCACTGAGAAGAGGATCCAGACCCAGATCATCGCAATCAGATGACTCTAGCTTGATGGGAAGTTTAATTGTGAGAAGAGTTGTTGATACCTCACATGTGCAGGAAGCATCTTGGAATGTGGAATCTTCCAAGTTTCTTTTGGATACTGCAAAGAAGGAGGAACAGGCCATGTCTGAGTTACTGGGTAAATATGAAACACTTCTTGAGGCCTATAATAGGGAGGTAAAAAGGAGAATTGAACTTGAAAAAAAGGTAATGGGGAAGTCCACAAGGCCAAGAATAACATACCCCCATCCTCCAGTGGAACCTTTTAAATCCACCCCCCTTGTAGAACTACTAGACACACCTCAAAGGCCAAAATATTATACAGCTAAGGATTTTGAAGAAGAAGAAAATAAGCTATGGGCTTTACATGTAGAGTTAAATACGCAATATGAGGATAAGCTTAGAAAGACCCTAATGTATTTGGTAGATAAGATTGAATGGCCCTTATTTTTTTATCAGTTGGCAAGAGTAATAAGTATATGGGAGCAACTAAAAACCCATGATGAAATCCTCAAGCCTATTGTTAACAAGTGGGGAAAAAGGGAAAAAGAAATCACCCTTTTATGTTATTCAGTTATAAGGTCTTCAAATGACCATATTGAAAAATTATATGATATTGCTAATGACTTGACAAATTTTGATAATAGGAGAGTTACTTTGCAACTGAAAATTGTTTCTTATTTGAATAAATAAAAGAATCAAAAATTTGATCTGTTTTCTTGTGTTTTGGATAGAAAGAACCAATTGAAAAATAAGGATGAATGGAGTAAAGAACTAGATGACCTTTTCTGCATAAGGATAAATAAAGTTGTTAATGAAAAAGGGCATGCCTGGTGGGCCACCACGATAGAGGAATTGGTTAAAGTCCAGTTATTTTTTGATTCTTTGAGGCAAGAATTTGTTGGTTTTGAAAAGGAGGCTGATTATATATTAAAGAAACAAGATGCTATCCTATGGTTTAGCTGGCCAGATGACATACAGTTTAACACATGGATGGCAGATATTCCTTTGGACTAGTAGTTGGAGGAAGGCAGTTCAGATAATGATAGGGAACAAGAAGATGAGGTGCAGGTCATTGACACATCAGCACCAGAATTGAAGGAAGAAGAAAGTAAAAAGGAAATAGTGCCTGCTCAAGGTGAAAGTAGTGAAAACCCATAGGAACAAACTAATCTGAAGGCATCACAAGATCACCCCTCATTGGCTAGCCTAGCAGCCATGTATTCTGAGGATCTAGAACAATGAGAGACAAATCAGAAGTTGATAAGTACAATAGTAACAGGAACGGGCCTACCTAAAAGAATATTTGATACGCTTGGCATTCTGTTGTGACCTTTTTGTCTTTTGTGTAATGTTTTGTTCCTTGGACACCTGTCAATCACATTTTCCATTTGGTTGTTGCAACTCATATCTATATAAATGAGTTTTCAAGGCATTGTAATGGTTTGAGACTTGTGTAATTTTTTGTTTTCTTTCAAGAAGAGTACATATACAGTCGGTCCAATAGTATGCAGGGGTTTTGAGTTTTCTTCCATTGTACTTTCTGATAAGAAAATTGAAATGATAGAAATGGCAATCTATTCTAGACATTCAATTGGTTTTCTATTGGTTATTGTATTAGTCATATGAAAAGGATAATACAATAGGGTATTTACACTATATCTGTGTCATCAATTTCTGTCTCCAGTTTATGGGTTTGTTTACTTTGAAGTCATTTAAATAAGGTTTATTTGGCTGAATGCAGTCTGGATGGGTTGTATGTTGGTTTTATTGTTGCTTTTAATTCAAGCAATTATATAAATGCTTCAGTAAATCAGCAGGGTTTATGAGTTCATAAAAGGGATATTGCATAAGAATGGAGATGGGTGATTGTAGTTGATTAATTCTTATACAAGTTATTTGAATTAGATCTCCCACCAATAGTCAATTTCTTGCCCAATGGATAAGGCACTGGTCCTATAAATTAGAAGTAAACAAGGATGAATTCTGTTGTTGCATTTCAAGTCGTCTTATAAAATCAAAATTATTTCAATCATGTTCAAGAATTATAAATGCTGGTCTCAACTCATTTATATCTAATTCCTGAGTCTTAGGTAGCTATTATTTCCAGGAATATTTGTAAATTTTAGGAGAATTATGACCAAATCTGTTGATAAGGGATGTGTATAAGTTTGAGAGCATTGAAGAATTGAAGTGAGTTATGTATGTATGTGAAGGTAATAGATGAGAATCAGAATGAGACTAAGATAATTTCATATACAGTTGCATTAGAATTATCCCTAGGTATACCTACCTTGGTTTACCAGAGCTAGAAGAGTAGGAAACCATCATTTGGTTTTGTTGAAGTTGGGTTATAGTGATTCATTCATATAGTTGATATTGGGAATTGGCTAATCCCTAGATTGTGTGAGTCATTTCATTGTGATATTAAGCATTTTGTTTCTTGATAGTTTCAACAATTTGAAACACCAACAAGATACACGCTACTCCTAATCATTAAAAGCACAAGCATGAGGGAAAAAATGAATAATTATTTATAGCAAGACTATCTATGAGAGAATATAACACAGCTTCAAGAGTATGAGTTGCGTCTTTAGCCAGAGATGATAAAGCAAATTGCTTCTTTTCTTCTTCTTTTTCCTCCCACACAAGCATACCCATCTGCACGTCATCTACTAGAATCACTAAATTACATTTTCTATTTTGGAGAAATAGTTCCTTAAAATGGTACTTCTAGATTGCACCAGGAAAGCTTGTATAACTTATAACAATGCATCTCATATAGTTTCCTCATAGTATTTACATTGCTGGGGCTCCAAACTCTACAATGAAGTTCTTTTGAAAACTTGCAAGCTAAGCTTCCTTTCTTCTTTAAATAAAGTAGTGAAAAAGACTCCTGACTCAACAAGGTCATGTTGTGGATGCAAGCCATACAGAAAGATGAAAATAAACTACTGGAATGAAGAGGAATGAAGAGGAAAGGAATGCAGATACAGATGTTCTACAATATATCAATCCTCCCAAAGATTGAGTTCTTGTTTAATGTCTTGCAAAGCAATCTACAATAAAATGGCCACAAACCTGTGTGAATGGCTTTGGATCAAATTCTATTAGAGGTAATGCTGCTAATTTGAGTGAAAAAGAAAATGGGAGCAGCTATGGCATATTACATTCTTTGTTTTCGATCTAGAGTTTTCCAACACCAAGACATCTCAAGATTCCCTGCATGCAAAAGAAATACAAAAAATGAATAGTGCATTATATCAGAAATATAAATTTTCCATAGCTTTATCCTTGCACTTAAATATATGCTAACCCTAAACCTAAACATCATCTATAAAACAACTTTGTGACCTGAAAGAATTAACAGTGGCTCTATTTTTTAAATTGTGATGAGTAGAAGAGAAAGAGAAAATTTAAAAGCATTGAATAGCTTTGGAATTTTCCTCTACAACTTTTTGATAGATAACAAACTTGGAATGATATCTAATGACTAGATTCTTACCTCCTTTCTCCTCTCCTATTGACCCTGCACCAAAATCCCGCCCATTGCAGTCACGGTGTGCCCTAAAACAAAATTAACACTACCGTGACCTTTTTTCTTATGTTCTGAAGGTTGAAATTTAAACAATTTTACCATAGTCAAAATTTGGTTGAAATTTCGACCATATCAGGCCCATTTTTTCAAAAAAAAATGAATTTAACAACCCAAATAGGCCTTTGGTCAAAAATTTTGGTCGAAAATGGGGGCCTTATGTACTAGTGACAAGATAAATGGTGGCTAATCTATTGACATCAATGTGAGAATGAATTAACTCTATTGATGGGATCAATTGGATTTTTTTTACAAGGAGTTGTACTTACTATGGGACCTAGCTACACATCCATGGTTCAGGAGCACTAGTAGAATTTGGGAAAATAAATTACCATGTGACTAAAAAATTTAGTCACATGACTAAAAATTTGTAATCATGTGACTAAAAGTGATCAAATTCTACTAATCTTTTGCAATTCAAAAGTATAAATGATTAAATGAATGACTAATTTGGTCACCAAGTATAGCCATAAGGTCAAATGAATTAAAATGACTAAATAAATGAGCAAATAAATGACTTTAAATAATTAGTCATTGAGATAAAGATGGCTAAATGAATGATTATTGTTTTTTACACTAACATTAGATAATTTTAGGATAATGATATATATGTTGCAACACAATTATATCAATTTCCTCAACTTCTCCTACCCTCTTTCAATGTTATTTTTAAGATAGTGAAGTAACTAAAGGAACTTATTAAAATGATCATTGATTGCTACTTTTAGGCAAACATTATGATGTTGATCATTGACTAAATTATGATTTGTTTAATTATTGATTAGATTGTCACACCACTATTCTTCATTACATGATTTGATATTGAAATTTTATTAAGCAGGGTTACAGATATATTAAAATATTTATTTTATATTGGGATTCTAAAATAGGGTATGAGACATTTGTATAAGGGAATTTGTAACATCTAAGATCATATAGTAACCTATTATTAGTATATATTTGATAATTTTATGACATCATACACATGAGGTATTGTTGATTAATTTTTAGTTAAGAATTTTATGATGGTCATGGAAGGTGAGCATCATTGGAGGGAAGTTATTGAGATATTATTTTAAAAAAATTATTTAGGAGCATGGTATTGAAATTAGGGTGCCTAACATAGCCTTCACAAACCTTATATCAAGTTATGCTAAAATATTTGTACTATCATGACTTGAAAAAGAGGGGTAAAAATTTATTAAGACAGAAAGGAATACAACAAGGAGAGCTCAACAAGGAGCTTGATCCTGAGCAACAAGTCATGAAATTCTTGCACCATCTCAAAGGAAAGTTGCCTCCTATCCATAATATTCCAACCCGGATCATGACTAGAAGCCCATTTGGCTAAACAATCAGTAGCTCTGTTCCATTCACGAGGAATATACATGAACCTAATGAATTGAAAAGAGGTAGAGAAGAGAATAATCTAATTAACAACAGTGGCTAGCTGCTAACTAACATTGTCAAGCTCCTACGAAGAAAGCAAGTTCACCACCACCTGGGAATCAGACTCATAGATAATCTTACACCATCCCCGCAAGCAACACTGTTCCACAGCATATAAAATCGTCTGAGCTTCCATGAGATTGTTAGTGAAATCACCCTTATGAACTAAGAAAAAGAATTTAACATCATCGAAACTACAGTGAGCCACTCCCCCAATACTAGCAAGGCCTGGATTTCCTCGGAAAGAACCATCAGTGTTAATTTTTAGAACTCCATAGGGAGGAGTCGTCCAATGCCCATCCCTATTTACCTAACCCTTCCTCTGATGTTGAAGTTTCTTGGACATAGAAGGAAACCTTTGAGCTATAGCCCCATCATGACTTGGCTCTTGAATGAAATAATAATAAAATTTAATAAAGTATTTATTTAATTTAATTTAATAAATAAAATTATTATTTTAATTAAAATTATCATAAATAATATTCAAATTATTTTATAGAGCCTTATTCTCCCAAGTAAAAAATTTAAAAAAAATGCATTTATTTACTTATCAAACATCTTAGCCTAATAAAAACCCTAAAATTGAAACATCAGTCACATTTCTCACATTTGGTTTTTACAAGGTTTTGTTGCTAGGGGAGTGCCATGGAGACTTAGGGCTTTGGATTTCTCAAAGAAATGAGATACTTTCTTAATGTTCTCCATGAATTTGGTTACAAATCTATTACATACACATAAGCTCATCTCTATACAAGTATGCTTAATATATTGTTACAATAGAATTCAAAACTATTAAATAATTTTAAAATATTTACAGCTATTCACAATTTTTATTTTTATGTTTCAATTACTAATTATTTTGTAGTTTAATTTAATTTCCAATTAAATTTATATATAACCATAAACTAAAATTTAAGAATTTACTTTAAGTTTTTAGATCGGTAAACAACTAAAGCCTAGATTAATTATTGTTATTTGTTGTAATTAAGCTCATAGGACATTGAATGAAATGAGAAAAAGAAATTCAGTGTCATTAAATGTGATAATTACTGCTTATACAAGTTGTGGGTTTAATTATTTTGTGAAATGATTCAAAACTGACCAAATTACCTTCACTAGCGCTCTCCCAGCTTGTGCAAATTTGGGAGATCTTAAAGTAGGAAGGAACTCCACCAAGAAAATATTAGCAGGGGATTTCAATTTGATGTATTCATAAGGAATGCACTTATTGATATGTATGCAAAATGTGAGAGTTTAGAGGATGCACGGGATGCATTTGACAAAATGCTTAACCAAGATTTGGTTTCATAGATTCCATGGTTTCATAGATTTGGTCATGCATAGAATGGTCTTATAGATGAGCCATTGAAACACTTTGAGTAAGTGCCTCAATGAAATGTGAAATCTGGGATGCCAATGATATCTGGGGTTTTTAATCATGGTTACAGCGAATAGGTTCTAAAGATCTTTTACTTGATGAACCAAACAGGTATGAAAATTAGTGTCCAAAACAAGGTGATAATATTCACAAATATGTTATTATATAGGGATCTAGAGTCAATGATTTTATGGGAAACATTCTTTTAGACATGTATGGAAAATGTGGATGCATACAGATTGCATGCAATGTGTTTGACAGAATGCTTAAATGAGATCTTGTGTCATGGAATACAATACTTGTTGGATATTCCATGCATGGAAATGGTAAGGAGTCTCTACAACTCTTTGAAGAAATTAATCATTCTAGGCTTAATGTAAATTGTGTCCCCTTCATCGGCACTCTGGTTGCATGCTGCCATGCAGGCCTAGTTGATAAGCAGTTGTAGAATTTTCATCACATGAGTAAGGATTATCACATCAAACCTATAATTGTGCACTATGGATCCATGAGAAACTTCCTTGGTCATGCAGGCACACAAATTCATCAACAGAATTCCAATAGAACCTGGTGTTGCTCTATGGGGAGCTTTTGTTTGACCCTACAAAATTCATAGAAATTTGGAAATGGCACAACATGCAACACATCAAAGTTTTAAGCTAAACCTAATATGGTTACTCCTTGTATAATGTTGTTAATAGTTTACATGAAAACTAGTAGGTGGAATTTTTTTGAAGAGGTACAGGAAATGGTCAAACATGGGAATGCAAAAAAGAAACCTGGGTGTAGTTGGATTGTGGCTAACAATCAGGTAAATGCCTTCATTCTAGGAAATAGATCTTATGTAAAAAGTAAGATAATTCATGAAAAATTTGGCTAGTCTTATAGACATAATAATTGGATAGATAGGTAGCCTAGGTCTTCTTTCTAATCCATGCTCAAACGGATAAGTTCCCCCTAACTATATCAAGATCTAGACTTCACATACATAACCTCTTAGTCATGTAAATATATCATAACCAGGGTATATCTTAATTAGTTTAGAAATCTACCCAATCAACAATCTGACTAGTTCTTTTGGCAAGCTACTTAACTGTTGTTGTGTTATTGATAGGCCAATTTTGTGTCAAAACTACTAAGGAAAATGTAAAAAGCTTGGAAGACAGATAACAGGTACCTATAATCCATGGTAAAAATATCTTTTCCAATCTTCCCAAATTGAAGGATTACTTTATCATGATCTTAGGAACCCACTGGCTGCAGGGAGGGTTTTGCAGCTGCAACAAGTTGAATTTTTTTTTTTTTACAAGTGCTACTATCAGACTTCCTTTGAAATTTAGACAACAATACTACAATTTCTTGTGCCATATTGGGGATTTATTTTCTAAGACAAGGGCTCCATCTTATTTTGAATACCAATTTGATTTTTTGTTAAACTAGTACTACTAAAATCCAAACATTGTTTTGCACTTGTGGAAAAAGATAATGAGGAAAGGAGTCCTCTAATGAATGATTGAATTCTGAAGGGGTTGATGCTTAATGTTGCATAATAGATAAAGTTGGAATTGATCCATTTAATCCATATATTTTCTTGTTATTTCATGAGCTTATGATGTTTCTGATAGGGTGGATTTTATATAAATGTTTTAAGAGTTGATATTATCTTAGCAATTGAGTTCAATCAGAGTAGTGAGAATTTGGTAGCTAGAGATCATGGTGGGCGTGTTGTACTTTTTGAAAGGATAGATGGAAAAGATGTAAGCTTGATAGAGCAATGAGTGAAGACCTACAATTAATCTTTTCTTATCACTTTGATGGTTACAATTTTTCATTGCAAAAAGAGATTTGAATGATAGTATTTTGGTTTTAGAAGTTTATTTGTTTCTGAAAATAAATTGCTTAGTTGTTTCCCCAATTTTTTGTTTAACTGGTAAATGATGGTAGAAACATTTTCAAAGGACTACAATTATATTTCTATAATTGAATGCCTTGTAGCTACAATCTCAAAGTGAGCTTGAAGGGCTAGATTACCCAATGTCTAAGCATCCTAAATATAGATATAAGACTGAATCTCAGAGCCATGAACCTGAGGTAAATACTGAATATTTGTTGGTTTGTTAGTATTATGAACATATCAATAATAATTATAGAAGTCTATGTGATCACTTTGCAAATATTAGCCAGTGGTTTGTGTGTTTGTGACAGTTTGACTATCTGAAAAGTTTGGAAATAGAAGAGAAAATAAATAAGATCGGGTGGTGCCCAACTGTCAATGGTGCTCTGTTTCTTCTTTTGAAAAATGACAAAACCATCAAGATATGGAAAGTACTCAATACTTAATTATATTAGAGTGTTTCCATACCATTTTTTTTATTTTAGAAAAATAAATTATATTTATGTACATGAATAACCAAAATAGGTCAGTGGATCTTTATAGAAAGCTCAATAATAATATAATGTTGGAGTGAACTTCACTCCTGAAAGAGGCTTTTTGTGGTGATCTCAAATGCACAAATTCAGTTGAAAATAGATCTATTCAATTTTAAGCTCATATGTTTCTAAATAACTAATGTTGATCTTGATTGATTTTTAATAATTGGAATCAAATTCCAGACAACTAGCTTTAATCAAGATAAATTAGCAGAGGTTGGTCAAACTTTGTTATTTTGTGGGTTTATTGTTATTCATTTGTGGAATAGGTTCAGGAGAGAAAGATCATAAAATTATGTGAAATTAATGAAGAACCTATAAATCAGTTGGAGAATAGAAGTTTGCCAGGCACTAGTCTTGTGGTAATTCAAAGGACAACTTCCCCCTCAAATGGCATTCATTCTCAATTTATATCTGGTTAGATTGTAATGTTAGTGTAGCACCCTTTATGCATTTTCCTGCATGCTATTTTATAGTTCTATCTCCACTCTAGGTGCCTCTGATTGGATCTATGAATTTATTTTGTAATAATATAATATATTGTATCTCTTTTCTTGAATCTGAATTGTTGACAATGTATGTGTACCATGTAGAAGATTAAGCACAAACACAGGAAGGAGAAGAAAGAGAAAAAAAGGAAAGAAAGGGGATGAAGTCCAGGCAAATATCTTGATAGAAAAGAAGGATAAGAAGAAGAAGTATCGCAAGCACAAAAAGGATAAGAGAAAAGTTAGGCGTGTAGAACATGATGAGGATATTAAGAGAATTGGTGTTACATGTGACAACCCCACAAGGGAAGAGACAGTCTTCTTCAATTTTGTACATAGAGATAGACCAAGTACGGGGAGTTGTAACAAGGTTATGACTAAAGTGATGGGATAATCAACCAAAACTTCTTGTTGATTATGTACAAGCAATGATGGATTTGTTTCATTAGTGAGATCTGATTGTGGTCCACCATAGTTCTTGGTTGGGGAAGCCTTTTCTTCAAGTGGGTATTCCACACATTCTTTATCTCATTATGTATTCTCCTTGGTAGGTGTGAGGCAATGGAAGACCACTTGGATCGTCACATAACATCAAATTGGATGGAAAAAAAAAAATATTTAATACTTTCTTGCTTGTCTAAACATAAAATTCAATTTTTGTACTTTTTTGAATCAGTATTTGATTTACTTGTTATAAAAATTGTATTTTTAACAACATTAAAGTTAGTAGAAATTGGATATTGAACAAACCTATTGCCAAAAGGCTTGTGAAGTTCAACAATGGCTTCCACCTCTTCCACACTAAAACTTCCCAGTTTAATGTTTGGATTGAGATTATTAGTCCACCTTAACCGACAGCTTTCCCTGCATCTCAAAAGTCCTACAACCATGTAAGAACCATTGTTAGCTTCTTCAAATACAAAAAATTAAACCATGCAATGAAAAAAATCTATTGTTTTAGAAAATCAATTGAGGAATATGGATTATAACCTGCTTTCTGAGGGAGTGCACGCCAATTATCATGGCCATTTCTATGAATATAATCAATGAGTATTCAATCCTCCTCAGTAGTCCAAAAACCTCTCTTTACTGTTATTTTATCATAGCAAAGAGCTTGACCCATTCTTTTCTATGTTTATTTCTAATGGATATAGTAATAGAGCCTTTAACTCTCCTTTATATGGAGAAAATTGAAATATGGTGTAGCAGCAGATTCTATGTTTGTCATCTAATAAAAGCATTTTGGTTAAAGATTGGAACTTTCTAAAGTTTGATTGGGTCAAAATCAAGTTTTTACGCATTTGACAAGGTGTATTTTCTTGAAAGTGATTGCAGGAATGACCATCTGCCATTCATAAACTTCAAATATGTGCGGTGATTAAAACATGTGACTACTAAAGTACTAAAGCTCTTTTGTGTAAATTTGGTCTTAGAATTGAGATTAAGTGTATGAAGAAAATTTTAATTATTCTGTGTGGTAGATAAAATGTGGACTAATGAGATATGATGTTGTCATTGTCAAGTTGTGAGCAACTACAATATTGTACTCAACAATTTGGCTATTATAAACTGTATAGAATAGAAAAGCCATTGCGGGTAAGGATAATGAATTTTTTCATATTGGACAAGTTTTATTAGATTGTCCATGTATCCTACGGTTTCTAATCTAAGTTGCTAATTCAAATTTGGGTTCGTCGAATGCGGGCAATGAATCAGATCCACATATTTGTGATTTTTTTCTCCCCATTATGATTCATAAGAGTTTCTTTAGCATTATCTATTTAATGTTCAAATTTTTAACCTTCCAAATTTGATGCATATTTGTTGTGCAGAATGAGGATGTGATCACTTTGTTTTATAACATACTTTGGCAAGTTATACAAATAATTGGTGGACAAAGTATCACAAGAAAAGATAATTGAAAGGTATTTCTCTTTTGCATAGCACTAAGGATGGATCTGCACCACATCATAGCAGTTTTCTTTTGAAAACTATTTGGGTGATGTTGAAGGATGAAGGGTTGGCTATCTTTTCTAAACTCAAAGAACGTGATTTGGTATGTATGGTTAAGGCAATAATTTTAGTAAATAGCTCCCCTATATTTGGTTTCATTACTTTGTACTCCACAAGATAAGAACTAATAGGCATGATTTGATAACATTTTTTTTCTTGAATCTATAGTATATATTGTAAAAAATGTCAAATTTAAATAATACATTTTAGTGAGTTGTTTTCTTTACTACATTTTTATTATTTTGAAAGTGTATTGTTGTGAATACATCAGGACTGAAAGAAAGAAACATAATTAATGACACATGCATTACTAGTGCACACACAAGAAGATTAGACCATGAGAAAATTACAAAATAATTTGCATAAACTTTAACTGTCTAATTAATAACAATTAATAAAAATTTAACTAGAGCTTATTTTGCTCATTTTTTTACGGAAATGGATGGTGATATGTTTGATTCTAATTCAAAATTCAAATGAAGGCAATAATGATAAAATAGCAAAAAATTAATGTAAACTGATTCAAAGTAGCAACCTCACCCAAGCTTTAAATATTAACGAAAACTAGTAGTGTTTACAATTTGAAGTCTACAATATCTTCATGTATGATCTAATTCCCTTCACACACCCCTCTTAATATCTTCTTATGCCTCATTATATTTGGAAAATGGTGACCTTATGGAGGGAGATATTCATTCAAGGATTTGTGTCTTGTAATAACTAATTTCGAATAAAGATCACACATTGTGGTTGCTTAATTATTGTTATTCCTTCTCATGCATGTACATGTTGATTGTAATAGCAACATTTATTTTTCCTTTTCTAATCATCTCTTATGTGTTTCATAATTATTAAATTTTAGTTTTTAATTGCATTAAGAATGTGTTTTTACCTCTCTGTTATTCTTCCATGTTCTTCAATCTTTCGCTTCAATACTAAAAGCCTTACACTAGTGACTTGAACTCTGGTACATTGCTTCTCTTGTTGAGATAGTATTCTTTGAACAAAACTACTTTGGTTTTTTTAGGTTAATAGTTTTCTCTCAAATAAATTATGTTTGTACTTTATCTTTTAGCTACAATGTCTCTTATGTTTTTCACTTGCATATTGTTTGTCTCCATTGGAAAATTGGAGGGGTGGCATATGATACATGATATGTTTATTAGTTAAAGGGCACTAGCTCAATGGAAGAGCACCTATGTTACAAGTAGGAGGATGGTAATTTGATTCCATCATGCCCTAATATGATTATATTGATTATTAAATTACTACCAAATATACTACCAAATATACTATCAAATAAATTACCAAATAAACTAACAAATGTACTACCAAATAAATTATCAAATATACCATCAAATAAAGTACTAAATATACTACCAAATTAACCACCAGATCAACTACCAAATATACTAACAACACTACCAAATAAACTACTAGGACACATCAACAAATGACCAAATCAATGATTAAAATATTTTAGTCATAAATTTGGTTGTCAAGTTAATGATTGGAAATAAACTACCATTGGTCATGTGATCAAAATTAGTCATATATCTACAAATTTTAGTAGTTTATTTAGTAATATATTGTTGTTTTTGTACTAGTGGAGGTAGACCATGACTAGAGTTGTATAGGCAAGAATATTAATCCTATGGTCCATATCTTAAATATAAACAAGTTGTTCAAAAGAAACAAAAGTGAACAATCTTGATCTTCAACTGATGTCATGATTTCCCTTCCTGATTTCAATTGAATGTTTAATTTTCTGAATAATTTCTTTGTGTTTTTACTATATTTGAGTATAACCGATATAGATTCCATGAAGTAAAGAGAAAATATGATTTATCAATATTGATTGATGCTAATATATTTAATGTTTTGTAGGGTTGATGGCTTTAATGAATGTGCCAACATGTCGTTGTGGTGTTGGCCCATGTTTGTTAAAGACCTCTAATACAACAAAAAATCCTGGGCAAAAATTTTGGTGTTGCTCAAATAGAAAAAAGGTGGTTATTATAATTAATTTTTTAAAAAAAATAGCGTAATGAATAATTAATTATTATGCTAAGAACTAACAAAGATTTTCTATTGTAGGGACATGATGGATGTGGATTCAATGGTTGGGTCAGTGATGCACAAATGACAAGTATGATGCATGATGAAGGAACAACAAGGCATGATGAAGGAACAACAAGTACAGTGCGCGATGGAGGAATAGAGTGCAAGTGTTGCAAGTCTCAGAAGGCTGAAATTTACTTTTTACAATGTTTACTTTGCCTCGTAATTGCATTTATTTGCTGGGACCATATGCAAAAAAGTCCATAAGTAGAACTTGTATAGGATTTTTATAAAATGACAAAAAAGACTCATCCCAGATTTGAGATCTTTTATCAACTTTTACAAAATTATCATTACAAATAAATCTTTTATCTACCTTTTAATTAAAATCATGTTGAAAGATCATTTAAATATGACTTATTTGTATTTTTAAAAAATATTTAAGTTTTGATTTTTAATATTTTAATTTAAACTAAGTTGAAATGTCACGTTAATGCTAGCAAAACTATTTAAATAATAACTTTTTGATTTTTTAAAATAATAAACCAAAATATTTAAAAATCAATAATAAGTAAAATTGAATATAATTTTATTTGATTTTAAATACTTTCAAAGGTTGTGTTATATATTAACATCAATTTTATATTAAAAAAATATGATACTTTCTTTTAAAATAATTCACAAAAAAAAAAGGTTTTTAAAAACAATTTTTATTATATTTAAAATATAACCAGACCTCAAAAAAATTAAATTATTAAAAAAAAAATTTAAAGTATTCCAATTTTTATTTTGATTGTTGCAACCAAACAAGAATAGACATCTTTTGACTCCTCTTCCAGGACAACCAAACATGTTCAAATGTTATTCCAGAAGTTATTTTAAGAACGTGCAAATTTCAAAAGAGGGTTTATTCTTGCATTGATGAATGTCGCATTCAACAATTCTTGCAACCAAACAGGCCCTAAGGCAAGAGAGAGATGTATTCCACTCTTGGGTTTAGGCTTATCGAGCTACGGGACTCCACTACAATACTCAACTACTCCACTAATACAATCATTAAGAAGTAATGATTCTAAAATTATCCCAATGTTATGTTAATCAATAAGAAACTACATGGGTAAGATGGTAGGGCTAAGTCCTAAGGCAAGAGGGGTATATACCAAATCTTGGGTTTAGGTTTATTGAGCTATGGGAGCCCACCACAATGTTTCGAGTACTATGGTATGGTATAGCATTTAGGCATGGTGAGGGATGAAAGGTATCTATTTAAAAGGCAAGGACCAAGGTCTCGTTAAGCCTTTAATGTGATTTCCTTGTCCAATCCCCAGGTGACCTAGCCAATACATACAATTTAATCAATAGGATATGAATATATTTTTGGTCTCAGAATGGTTTTGACATTCGAGTGTCAACACACTTAACCAATTTTACGATACATGCCAAGTACACTATACATGTCAAGCTATAGTATGTGCTGAGCCAAAATTTCAATAGGTGCCAAGTGACTTCAAGTGCCGAATGATCAACAAATGCCGAGTAATATATAGGTGCCAAGTCATAGTTCATGTCAAGCAAGCCTGAATGTAACATGTGCGGAGTAAACCAGAAATAAACATGTGTTAAGAAAGACAGTGCGTAATAGGTGCCGAGTGAACCAAGATAGTATATGTGTCAAGCACTAGTAATCCAGTATATGTCGAGTAACGTAGAATCAACATATTAGTTTATGCCTTCACAAACTAAGATGAAAAACTATTTTTGGATTATTTATGAAGGGATAAGAAGATAAGATCAAATATTTTTATTTACCTATGTTATCATCATGTAGCCAATCAAAAAATTGGAGACAGCATGCAACCAATGTGTTAAATCTAACATTTGAGAGGGAATTTTGAGTTCATGATTTCATTGTAAACCCTAAGTCTACGAAGTCTTTATAAGAAGACTTAGACACCATAACTTTGAGTTGTTGAAGGAATTGTTAAGGAAGTTGCTAAGGAGGTAGAAAATTGTAGAACAGAGAAAACAACAAGGGTGTCAAGGACTTAGATAATTGAGCAGCAAAGACACATTAAGTTGATCAGAACAAGACAAGAGATAAGAACAAAGATCAGATCAAGCAAGGATTACATCAAAGAGAGTAGATCTAGTGCCTAAAACCAGCAATAGAAGATTGCCTACTATCAATTTAATGCTTCTAATACTTTCTAGCAATTGTATTAGATGTTGGAAATCCTATACTAATAGGTTAGCTTAACAGCTAGGTAGTAGAACCTTTGGAGAAGGTAATTGAAAGTCCTATTGAATTAGGTGGGCTTAATAGCCTTTTGTAAATCCTTTAATAGGGTGACACTTCTTGTAATGTGTTTGTAAATCCTTTAACTAGGTCACTATTGACACAATGTAAAGTCTTTAACAGGGCAAACCATCAGAAGTGGTCAAACAATTATTTTTGGAGTGATTTTGTGGGTATCATCCCCACACCAGTTTTACCTTATTATTCTTGGAGGGTTTTTGGGTTACCAAATTCCTGGTGTTATGCGTTGATGCATGCTTTTACTCTATGTTTTTTTATATGTTTACATGCATGCAGTTTACTATCAGCTATGTGTTTAAAAGGATTTTAAGTGGTTAAAAACTAGTTACTTCTTATTCACCCCCCCTCTCAGAAGTACTCTTCCCATTTGAATACTCCAACAATTGGTATCATAGCTCTGATTCTCACAAGGAGAAGCCTAACATCTTAGAGAAAATATCAAAAGATGGAAATCTTAAAAGTCGAGAAGATCATAGACAATCAGGTGATTGATGTGCACCTTGCTCTACACAAGTTGGAGGAAGCCAGAGAGGAACTGAGAAAATCCTTGAAAAGAAGGAAGGACATAGCCATAGCTGAAAATGACATACACTACAAGGAGATTGATACTACACAATTGTTTTCTAATGGATATTCCCAAGAATTTGATGCAGCAATAGCATAACTAATGGAGAAAAATAGAGCCCAAGTAGAAGAGATAAGATCTCTTAAAATGGAACAAGAATCACAAGCCATGATGCTATGTGAGATAACTAAACAAAAGAAAAGAGAAATTGAGGATAGGACCATGCTTGAGGATGACAAAATAAATATTGCAAACAAACTTGAGGAGAAATCCATAGAACTCACAAAGATCTCCAACATGCAGTTAGATACCCTCAGCCAAATGATGAATGCGCATCATGAGCTAAACATGAAAGACATTGAGATCTCCACTCTGAGAATGCAAAATGAACAATTTCAAAATGAATTGAAAAGAGAAAAGGAGATAACAAAGAGCTTCAACAAATAAAGTTAAGCCATCAAGCACTTTGAGCAGTACTAAAGAAGAAGAGACATCAAAGAGTGCTAAGCAAAGGAGTGACAAAAGTAAGAATTCTAAACACACTTGTCATTTCTATGGTAAAAAGGGACACACAACTAATGTATGCAAGAGTAGGAAGACCAATCAATAGGATAAACCCAAGAATAAGGGTCATTGTCACAAGTGTAACAAGCAAGGACACCAGACACAAGATTGTAGGACCAAGACCATGAGGACACCAAGATTTGATGGTCACTACTACAACTGCAAAAAGTATGGACATAGAGCTTTTGAGTGTAGATCAAATCCTATGTGGAAACCTAATAACCTTCAAGGAGAAAAAATCATGCACACCACTGCAACTAGGATTACAATACCAGGAAAAGTTGTCATTACTATCAAGAGTATGGTCAAGTTCCTAAGAACTGCATAAGAACACATTTTAGAGGAAACTATAGTAGGTGGTTAAGCCAAACCACATGTTTTAGTTGCTTGAAGACTGGACATATTAGCAGGTATTTCCCAACAAGGGCCAAGGCACCCAAGCCAAAAGTTAGCAAGGGTAAAGAGAAGGTTGATGTGGAACACATCAGGGCAGAGATGAATAGGACATGGCAAAGAAGGGATGGAGTAAGCACATCCAATGGAGGGATCACTTCACCCAAGAGATCAAGTGGTCACACCTCACCCAATTAAGCAAGGATAGGTGTATGGGACTGATATACAAAGCTATATCATACATCAGTCCCAATAACAAAGAAGTACTGCAAAAGAAGAAATCAACATGAGCAAAGATGCCAAGTCAAAATTTTGAAGAAGTTGTTGATTTCCCTTAGATGCCAAGTAGAGCCCGTAGTGACCGAGTTGATAGCTAATGCCAAGTTGGAAATGTTAGTGAATGCCAAGTGAATGAAATTTAATGAATGTCAAGTCATGATGAAACCTTCAAGTGCTGAGTTTACAGCTATATGCATTATGCAATAAATAATAGGTTTTGAATCATATAAGACTGAATTTCACTCATTTTTACGTCATTTGAACATAGATCAAAGATGAGAAGAGAAAATAAGTGATCAAACAATAACCTTACAACCATTTGAACAAATTTCAACAGCAATTCAGCATAATTTCATCAATCTAAAGGTATTTATCAGGTGTTGAGCTACGCAATTTTAAATTTTATTATATATTTAAATCTAAGTTTGGTAAAATGGCATCTAGTTCCAAAAAACCCAAAGGAAAGGAGAGTCATGAGGTCCAACTAGTTAGAAACAAGGTCAAACAACCTGAGTTCAGACCCATACCTAAAGTTACATATAAAAATGACCCTGTTGGCACGTTGTTTGTTATTCCATCGAAGGTAGTCATGGTGCAAGATGTTATAAAATGCTATAACTACAAAATTAGTGCCATAGGTGACCTTGAAATATTCCAAGGCTATGACAAGCTGTGTGATAATGGTATACTGAAGGACGAGTTTCAAATTGTTGAGAAGAAGGATTTGACAAATGCCCTAGTTTTTCCTACAGTATTCAAGATAGAATGGATTAGGATTGTTTTGAGCCAAATCGATGATGGATTTTTGTGGGTGGAGATAGGACCTATTAAGATTACTAAGAGGATAGTCCATAAGGTTATGAGATTCCCAACCCTAGATCGGCCAAAGACCTTGAGAAGTGACAATAAGGAGGCTATTGAGAGGAATATAGGAGCCAAGTGAAACAAGAGGAGTATGACCATTGACACTATAATAGAACCCCTACTTGACTTTGTAGTGAGAGTGATTTCTCCAAATTCTACCAATCCAACAGATTGAATAGCCTACCCTGCATAGTTGTGGATGCGGCATATAAGTTGGTGAAGAAAGATCATACCTATGATTCAACAGAACTAATGCTTTAGCAAATCAATGAAAATTTGGGAGTTATAAGAAGATCTAAGGGAGCACAGTGAAAGTTTGGATCAGTATTAGTCTACATATTCTTCTATGTGATGGAAGAATTCCCTTTAATTGGGAAGGTAAATTGGAATTCTAACAAGTCTACAATAACATAGATTAATGATTACATAGAGTAGATGGGTGATAATTTTGAGGCCCAAATGACCAGCTACTTTGAGGACTTTAAGAAGTCCATGAAGCAAAGGATGAGAATATCGATTTCATTAGTAGAGCAACATGTCAATGACATATGCTTTTGGTTGATATTGACTACACATACATTCAAGCTACATTGTCAAGGGTAAGATGGCTTAGGCCACTAGGTTATGAGTTGGATGTGGACCAAGCATCAATTGCAATCACTACACTACTTGGAGAAGATATTGACAAAGCTACCAAACCTTTTGGCACATATGATGTAGTCAAGTCAAGGGTTGAAACAGACTTGAAGATAGCCTTTGTAGTAAAGAGGAAAGAAAAACTCGTAAGAAAAATCAAGAAGAAGTTTGGAGCAAGTATTGAGGCAGTAGGTACAGCAATAGATGATGAAGAAGAAGAAGATCAAGGGCAAGGCCCTATGGAACTCACACAAGGCCTAGGAGAAGATAAGAAGGAAGGTGTTGAGGAAGAAGAATTTGAGGAAGCACATACACAAGCCAAGAAAAAGAAGAGAAAGGCTAAAACTCAGCCTTTAGCTTAGCCCAAGGCCAAGAAGGCAACCAAGCCCACTCAAGAAAAACCAAAGAAACCTACAAAAAGAGCATCAACACAAAAGGTCAAGGAGGAAGTAAAAGAGAAAAAGAAGGTCATTGAACAAACTAGTGAAGTGCAAAGAAAAAGGAGAAAATATGTAGCATGGCCACATTCTGATGAGAAGAGAACAGAGTCAAAGGACAACTACCAATTTTGAGTGGTAAGCCATCCTCCTAAATCTGCAATAGATAAACTTTTTGAAAAGATTAGGAATGCATATTTAAATGATTTAAAGAATCTTGATTTCAATAAGCTCAATAGGGAAAAGAAAAATAAAGTAGAGGAATCTATGTATGCCATGATGGTAGAGTTTAAAAATACACCTCTAGAGCTTGACAATATGATGCCTAAAGAACTATATGAGATAGTTGAAAATAAATGGCACTATTGTCTGAAAATGGAAAAGGAGATCAAAGAATCTACCTTAGCCCAAGTGATGCTTGACCTAACAAGAGGTCAAATAACAAATGCCAATAAGAGACATGGTGGAAAATTTTCACCTAAGTATAGAGCCTTTAGCATCCTATAGAACAAGATTGAGGATGTAGTGAATAAATCCACATTATTGTGGAAATCAATCTATAAGTTGACTGATGATGAAGATGAGAAAGAAAATAAGGCAGAAGCCAGTGAAAAAGAGAAAGAGGAAGCAAAGGAAACAAAGAAGTAGGAAGAAGAAAAGAAAGAGGAGGAAGAGGAGGAAGAGAAAGGTGAAGAAGAGAAGAAAGGAGAGGAAGAGGATAAGAAAAAAGGAGAGGAGGAAACACAAAAAGGAGAAGACATGGCAATAGCTAAGCAACAAGAGAAACAAGAGGAACAAAGTGTGCAAGACACACAAATGCCACCTCCTAGCCTTCCTTATGTAACCATCACACCTCCAAAAAATAAAAATGTTAAGGATGTTACTGACACATCATGTCAGAACATCAATTTTCCTAATTGTAGAGGATCTCTCAAAGATCCTTGACCAATCTACACAACAAGCTAGGTTATGCACAAACCATGTATTGGTCAATGTTGATGAGATACAAAAGTTAGTAGCTAATACAACTAGAGTTAAGGTGAATCCACAGGAACCACCTTCTGTCTCTAAAGCTACTTGCACACAACTTCTACTACTTCCACCACCAAGTGCAATAAGTGACATTGTTCAGATGTCGAGTGCAAAAAAAGGGGAAGACAAAGGAAAAATAGGACAGACTTCTACATCTGATCCCTTAGTACAGGTAATAGGTACACCCCCAAAAATTGTGATTGATCAAGGTAAGTCAGATGAGGAAAAGGAGGATACAGCAAAAGATGAGGAGCAGGCCACAATCCAAACATTGATTGAATTACCTAAAACTGGCACTTCTACACAAACTCTTCAGAAGTCAAGCACTAAAATGATATCATTGCAAGTTCATACACTAGGCTCGAGCTCTACAAAGGTTGCCAGGATACTTCACTATGGAGATCCTAAGCTAGATGAAGAGATTGTTATACCTCCTTATGACTCCATGACCATAACCATTGAGCAGATCACTCAGATGAAAAATGCACTGGATAGGAGAAAAAGATAGGAAATACTCAGAAAAGAGTATAAACATAAGCAAGCATTGAATGAAATTAAGGACATCTTCATGGATGCCTTATCTTGTAGTCACCAGATGAAACAAGGCCCATAATGGAGCAACTATCAGATATAGTTGACCAGGTGACCAATGAAGACTAGGACACTAATGTTAAACTCATGGAGTGGTCAAAAAGAAAGTTCCAAGGGAAGGAAAATGAGAAGATATCAAGTGATAGAGCACTTGCACAAGTGGATTTGGCTAAGAAACTTGAAAAAGTCAAAACTATACTTGAGAACATTTTCTCATTGTACAACAAACTGTGTGATTTTTCCAACTTCACACAAGAGACCAGCCAACATATATTGAGCTTGGAGAGAAATCTTAAGATTTCTAGCATGTAGTTACCCTTAAATATAGTTCAAAATGAGAAGCATTTTGCTCAATCACTTCGCACTCAAAGAGAGTTAGTTGTACTTATAGTAGAGAAGGCCAATATAAAGGCTAAATTAATGCAAATCCAATCCTCTATCAGCCCACATCTAGAGGTCCTCCACAAAGAGCAAGCATATGCAGAAACAATCCTAAAAAAAGATCCTAATCTTTCTACACTTGATGGACTTGTACATCTTGTTGCAAAGACTTCCATCCAGCACAAGTCACTTGACATTGCTTTGGAGAATTGGGATGCAGCTCTAAAAATGCTCATGGAGGTAAATAGTAAATTTTTGGCTAAATATCATATTACTCCTTAGAACCCTTTGACATAAGTGTCAAAAAGGGAGAGATATATGTTTTGGGGGAGAATTAATAATAGGGGAGACATAATGTTTTGATGAAGATATAACTAAGGGGGAGAATACTATGTATTTTGATTTGATCACATTCTTTCATTCATTCATTTGGTGAATAAAAAGGAAAGTTTTTAGATAGCCAAAGGGGGAAATAAGTAATAAGACAAGGTGTGGGGGAGATACAAAATTTTGGGAATCATATGGAAGATAGCTCTGAAATAGGAATTCCATATAGCTCTAATACAGAACACAGGTACAAAATACAAGAACAAGGCAAAAGACAAAGAGTATCAAGCACATCAGCATAGAATTTTGGATACAAGAATTAACAAGACACAATTAGCTCAGGGGGAGTTATAAGGTATATTGTTCCTTATAAAATTTTGGACAAATTTTTTAATTTTGCATATATGCCGAGCAGAATGAAAAATGTACTCATACAGTCAATTTAATAATGCATAGTTAAGTGTTTTTGACACTTATGTCAAAGGGGGAGATTATTGATCTTAGAATGGTTTTGACATTCGAGTGTCAACACACTTAACCAATTTTACTATACATGTTGAGTACACTATACATGTCGAGCTACAGTATGTGCCGAGCCAAAATTTCAACAGGTGTTCAGTGACTTCAAGTGTCAAGTGATCAACAGATGTCGAGTAATATATAGGTGTCGATTCATAGTTCATGCCAAGCAAGATTGAATGTAACATGTGCCAAGTAAACTAGAAATAAACATGTGTCAAGCAAGACAGTGTGTAATAGGTGTTGAGTGAACCAGGATAGTATATGTGCCAAGCACCAATAATCCAGTATGTGTCGAGTAACACAGAATCAGTATATTAGTTTGTGCCTTCACAAACTAAGATACAAAACCATTTTTGGATGATTCAAGAAGGGATAAGAATATAAGATTGAATCTTTGTATTTATCTATGTTATCAGCATGTAGCCAATCAGAAAATTGGAGACAGCATGCAACCAATGGGCTAAATCTAAGGATTTGAGCGAGAATTTTGAGTTCATGATTTCATTGTAAACCTAAGTCTATGAAGTCTTTATAAGAAGAATTAGACACGATAATTTTGATTTTTTGAAGGAATTATTAAGGAAATTTCTAAGCAGATAAAAAACTGCAAAATAGAGAAAACAGTAGGGGTGTCAAGGACTTAGAGAATTGAGTAGCAAATACACATTCAGTTGATCAGAATAGGACAAGAGATAAGAATAGAGATTAGATCAAGAAAGGATAACATCAAAGAGAGCAGATCTAGTGCCTGAAACCAGCAATAGAAGATTGCCTATTATCAGATTAATGCTTCTAATACTTTCTACCAATTGTATTAGATGTTGGAAATCCTATACTGATAGGTTAGCTTAATAGCTAGGAGGGAGAACCTTTGGAGAAGGTAATTGAAAGTTCTATTGAATTAGGTGGGCTTAACAGCCTTTTGTAAATCCTTTAACAGGGTGATACTTCTTGTAAAGTGTTTTTATATCCTTTAACTAGGTCACTATTGACACAGTGTAAAGCCTTTAACAAGGCAGACCATCAGAAGTGGTCAAACAATTATTGCTGCAGTGATTTTGTGGGTATCATCCCCACCCCAGTTTTTTACCTTCTTATTCCTACAGGGTTTCTGGGTTACCAAATTCCTAGTGTTATGCATTGATGCATGCTTTTACTTTATGTTTGTTTATATGTTTACATGCATGCAATTTACTTTCAGTTATGTGTTTAAAAGGATTTGAAGTGGTTGAAAACTAATTACATCTGATTCACCCCCCCTCTCAGAAGTACTCTTCCCATTTGAATACTCCAACGATTGGTATCAAAGCTCTGGTACTAACTTGTATTCTTTTGGTGCAAAATTTTTGGGTAAAAGGGCAATGATGAATCATATTTCTCTTAGAATAATCTTATTAGATTTTAGGATAATATTTTCAATATGTGTATACATTGTGTATGCTTCATGTCTTCATGCATTAATGTGTCTTCTTCTTGTATGCTTCATGTCTAAAAGTACTCATATATTTACTTCATGCATTACGACATTAATTGCATGCATACTATGCATTATTTCATCTTACTATGTAACTTGTATATTGTCTTCACAAGAAAGGTTTAGTGTAAATGGTCATTGCTTGAGGACAAGCAATTTGAGGAAAGGTGGACTGTCATGTCCCCAAATTATGGTAATATAGGTGAATGAAGTAAAATAGTTTAATTATTTTAAATAAATAAATATATTAAATTATTAGAGGAAATGACTATATATAAACATATAATAATGATGAATAAATATACTTATAAAAATATATTATTATGAAAGAATAAAATAATATATTATTGATATTGTGATATTGCTATTAGGATTTAACTGTGTGATTTTGAGTCAAACTCATTGACCCATGTTTCATGAGTAGTGGTTCAACATGTATCCATCTCTCATGAGAATAAATGGAACACTTAGCACTCATTGGATCTAGTTGATGCTCACAGGGGTGAAGCACCGAGACTTCTCGGGAGGTCACCCATCCCAGTACTACTCCAGCCTGAGCGTGCTTAACTACAAAGTTTCCTCCATAGTTAAGTGTGCTCAGGATGGAGTAGTACTGGGATGGGTGACCTCCTAAGAAGTTCTGATGCTTCACCCCTGTAAAGGGATTAACTATGGAGGAAACTCTGTAGTTAAGTGCGCTTAGGTTGGAGTAGTACTAGGATGGGTGACCTCCTGAGAAGTCCTGGTGCTTCACCCCTGTGAGCATCACCTAGATCCAATGAGTGCTAAGTGTTCCATTTATTCTCATGAGAGATGGATTCATGTTGAACCACTACTCATGAAACATGGGTCAATGAGTTTGACTCAAAATCACACAGTTAAATCCTGATAGCAATATCACAATTTGACTTACTGTGGAAATTATCTCCTACTTATTATTGATATGTTATTAAAATAATATATGTTATAATTATAAATATAATATATCTTATGATATTAATTAATATAACTAAAATAAATATATAATTAATATAATTATATTATTATTAATATAATATTATTATTATTATGAAAGGACGGTGACTCTTTGAAATACACATATTTATATAGAATATCAAACAATGAAAAGGATATCATACAAATATTATTGAATTTATACAAATTAAAAGGTAAATAAAAAATGTCCTAAAGCAATTGCAAATGCACATAGGAGAGATAACCAAGACCACAAATAGGTCCACACAAACCCCCAGATCGAACCATGTCATGATCACGTGCTACATGCATTAAATGCACCAAGAACTCCAATCAGCACCAACATACTGTTGAGTGTTAGCACACTCCTAAGCATCACTAAGCTCCCACAAGCATTGTCGAGCAACTAATACATGTTAAGCACAATAGACCATGTTGAGCTCCATAGTGTATGTCGAGCTTCCTTCAAAGACTGAGCTACTTGGCCAACACTAAACCCAAAAGTGACTAAGCACCACTCCTTCTTCAATCGAGTATCAGTCCAAGCACCCTCTAAAGCAATTATCGAGGCTCCTCCCATGAAATCCAAAGTAGTCACCAAGCATACCCAAGATGCTCCTACATCATGAGAAAATATTGTAAGCACTCTTGTTCATCAATTAATATTGGCCCCTTCACTACTTTGGGTTGCAGTATTCAAGAGGAAGCATTGATCCATAAGAATGTGAGTTTTTTTTAAACCGTTAGTTGTGAAGTATTTGCACATGTAGATTATGAAAATAAAACCAAGTTTGATACTAAATCAAATAAATTCATATTTGCACATGTATATTATGAAAATAGAACCAAGCTGGATACTAAATCAAAGAAATTCATAGTTGTTAGACATGACATTCGATGAATTTGACTACAAACTTTGGGATCTTGACTATTATAAAATTATAAGAAGCAAAGATGCCATATTCAATGAGAAAATATTGTACAAAATTTATTCCAAAAATATGAGAAGGAATAAAATGATTAGGTTAGATTGGATGATACTCCAAAGATGAAGTTTTAGAGGTCCCTCATGCTCTGCAACAAAAATTAAAAAAAATATCACAAACTCTAGAAAATGTTAGACAATCAATAGGGTTTAGTAGACCTCTTGAAAGGTTCTCTCACTATTTGTATTCTATTTCATTAGAAAATTCATGTGAACCAAAAGGATATGATGAAGTTATATAGGTGGATACAAAGGTTCAATGAGAGTCTACAACAACATAAAAAATGGACTCCTTGCTGGAAATTTTTAAAAAAAAAACTAGGGTATTATGTAAGTTACATATAAGTAGAGGGATTTACAAAATAAATATGTTTATAGGCTAGAAGAGGGGGATAGAAGAAAGAAAAAATTTAAAGCCATGTTAGTTATAAAGGGCTTTGCATAGAAAAAGGGCATTGATTTTGATGATATTTTTTCTTTGTTGTTAAAATGACTTCTATTTATTTTTAATGTATTATGGCTACTAAAGATTTGCATCTGAAAAAACTTAATGTTAAATCAATTTTTTTTCACGATGATTTGGAAGAGGAAATATATATGGAATGACTATAGAGATTTGAGGCCAAAGGTAAGGAAATTTTATTGTACAAATTGAAGAAAAGATTATAGGGCTTAATGCAAGCATCAAGGCAATAATATATTAAATTTGATAACTTTCTTGTTGAGCATGACTACATTCATGTCATTTAATCTTTGTGTTTATTTTGAGACGTTGAATAATGGAAATTTCATTATCTTATGTTTATATATAAATGATATGTTTGTAGCAGGGTCTATCATGGATCATATTAAGGGGTAAAAATAATAGTTAAAACATTCTTTTGTTGTGAAGGATTTGGGAGCAACAAACCAAATCCTTGGTATGAAAATTTGCAAAGATTGGAAGAACAAAAAAAATGACTCTATCTTAGATGGATTATGTTAAAAAGGTGTTGGAGAGATTCTATATAGCAAATAGAAAAGTTGTCACCATACCATTCCCTAGTCATTTGAAATTGACTAAGAAGATGTGTCCCAAGAAAAAAGAGAGGTAGATAAAATGTTAAAAGATAACCTATGCTATAGTTCTAGGTAGTTTAATGTATGCCATGGTATATAATAGACCAAATATTGTACTTATAGGTAGTTTAAATGTATGCCATAGTATGTACTGGACCAAATATAGCACATGTTGTGACAGTTGTTAGTAGGGATACAAGTTATCCTGGAATTAGACATTGGAATGTTGTAAAATAGATTCTTAGATACTTGAGAGATGCATTTAGCAAATGTTTACATTTTGGGGGCTACAATACTAATTTACAAGGGTACATTGACTCAGTTTTGGCAGAGGATTTAGATACTAGACGAAATACTACAATATATGTATTTATTAATTGTGGGACAAAAATGAGTTATATATTTTCAATTGTTGAAGGTGAATGTTCTATCTACTATAGAGGCAACTATGGAGATGATATGGTTGTATTTTTTTATGGAAGAGTTGGGACACTCATAGACTAAAATTTATTTGTTTACTAACAACAAAAGTGCCCTTCATCTTGCAAATAATTGTGCCTTACATTCACAGGCCAACCACATAAAATTGAGGTATCACTTTATTCAGTCAGTTTTGCATAATGGACAACTAAAGTTTGAAACAGTACATACATATAAAAATCCAATAGATATTTTTTCAAAGTAACAAGGGATAAGCTAAATTTCTCTTTAACTTTTTTTGGCCTTCAAGACTAAAAATAATAGAAGGAACAATAGAGTCCAAGGTGCGACAATCTAATGAGAGCTCTAGGGGTAGCGGTGTTACTATAGAATCAGTCTCCAAGTGGGAGATTGTTAGTTTATGGTATCTAATCAAGAAAGCACTAAACACTTACCATGTATCATAGGGTTTGGTGCAACAACCCATTTTTATTGGGATTAATTCATCAAGTGTTTTTAAGTCAACTCATTAAACATTTCCCTAGGTTGACTCATCAAGTATGTTTTAAGGTTTACTTGTTAGCCTAAATTGATGAACCATCTAAGAGACTATAAAATGTATCAAACAGTAATTTTATTTTTGCTTCCATGATAAGATTTATGTTTGATGGATGTAGTCCCAAATTAGGTGAGCCATATTAAGTCTTTATGTCTTCTACCATACTTATGTGTACTTATTTGTTTGTATTATTAATTATATTTGCATATAACTATTATATTTCTATATTTTATTCCTAACAACATATTGATACAATAAATAATTATTAACAAGAGGTCTAATGGAGCTAGAGTCCCTACCTTTTTTTGAAACAAAGAGAGATTTGTTCTATGTTTGAAGACACATGGCCAAAGACTTATAATTATAGGGTTTACTTAGATAACATTATTTATTTATTTTTTGGCAAAAAGTGGCAAGCCACCATAATATTTTATTAATCTAATTCAAGAGGTCAAGTGGGAAAGAATTAGAGAAGAAAACCCAGCATCGTCCCTTATATACATAGTGTTTACATGATAGCAGAAAAACAAGCATAATTACAAAAGGTGTATCAACTACCACAAAAAAATAATCCATCACTTATCAAAAATCGATTATCATCACATCCAAATTTTCTATCAAAACTTGATAATCAACATGAGTGAAGTTGACGATAACATATTAGACCAACAAAAAACAATCGTCTAAGGTATCATCCTTCCATGTCATCATATCCACAAAGAAACTTACTATCAATATCAAGCAACCCTTCCCAAGAAGCACTACTATCAAATGTTGAAGCATCTTGCTGACCACCATGATAAACAAATCAAGCATTCCATCCCCCACTATAATCAGTGACAAGTCCCCAACCAGAGCATACCACCTCAGATAAACTATGAGACCAACCCGAATTAGCATGAGGAGCCATATGAGATGTGGGAATTGGTTCAAAAACTAAGTTCCAAGCATTTCTTTCATCAAGCTACAAATTGACATTACCCAAATTTGGCTCCTATGGAATAACTAGATTTGAAACCCTTTGCAAGTCTATAAGAGCATAACTCACCTTCTTAATTTGTTCTTCAAATTGAAAACCTAGAACCCGGGAAGAAGCTTGCAAGGCATTTTTCATGTGAATGGAACTTCAATTTTCTATTGATTTCTTAATGGCTTCAAACAAGACAAAAAATTCATGCTTGACCAATAGCTAAGAATGAGAATGAGAATAATTGTAATTTTTAGTATATGAATATTTTAATAGATTAAAAACTTGTTGGTATTATTAAAAATATATAGAATTTTGAATAGTTTTTGAACTTATTAAGTTTAAGATTCAAATAAATGTATATATACCATTTAGATACCCTTTCTTATATTATAGATTAATAGTGCACATTTATGACTTTATACTATGAATTTATATTGCACATATTTTTTCCTTTATCAAACTCCTTTAATAAATTTACTCTATCAATTTTTTAATAATTTATTTTTCTAAACTATAAAATATAAACTAAAAATGTTTAAAAATAATATTCTTTATTTTTTATCTTTAAACATTTTTTAAAACATTATATATATTTTAAAAATAGCCTAAGAAAATAATTGTAGGTCCCATGAAGTTATGAGAAATGAATTATGGAAACATAAAAAGAGTTAGATAGAATTGTTAAATCTGAGTCTTCAACCTATAAAAGTGTGCCCTTCTCATTTTGGAGATATACATCGGCCAAACATTTAAAATTTATTATTTTGGTGTACTTACCTAAATTTGGCTACCAAACATTTTTTTATTGGAAAGGAATTAAAATCCCTAGGAAAAATATAACCACCAATCATAAAAAAGTATAAGCATAAAGAAAAATCATTTTAATAACAAGAGCTCTGGAGAGCTATAGTCTCACTTTGATTGAGAGATAAAAAATATGAAGAAACCTAAGTAGATGAGGAAAGCATAAATTGAAACAAGGAAGCCTTGCATCTGTGGCCAAAGAGATGAGATCGTATCTTTTATTCAAACCATGGTATTGTATATTACAATGTAAAATTCTCTATATTTGCACACATAATGAGTTGGTCTTGGTTTTTTGTTTGGGTTGGTTTGTGCAATGTGAAAGATTATAAACGTTGGTTAATATATCAATTGTTATGTATTTTTTGTTTTTATTATTGTATTCACATTCCTTTACTGGCATTAGATTATTCAATATCCTATGCCTAGATATTAAGTATACATTTTTTACTAAAATACTAGGTGTAACCACTCTTATGGAAAAATGCTTGTGACCATCATAAGCATAAGGTGGGTGTGAGGTTGATTTGTAATAAAACCTGAAATCTTATTGGGGCTGCAAAAAAGGAATCAAAAGGCTATAAACCAATGGTAAAGTTCACTAACAATTGAATATTTGTTGGTTGTCATTATTGTGTTGGGTGTTTGAATGTAGAAACCATTGAGCTATGCATTTAAGTGAAGAATGGATTTGAGCCAAAGAGTAATCAATGTGAAGACCATTGGAGATTCCTTATATGATTCTAAAGATTCTTAATTTGTCTATTGATTGCCAATGATGATGGAAGGTCTATGAAGAAAATTGAAGTAATCATACACACAAACATAAAGAGAGAAGTGTCAAGACATGTTGTCCAAATAATATTTAAAAAGGCATGAAACCACATGAATCATAGGTAAGAACTTACACAAATTCGTTAATATATATTTGTGAGGTTGTCAAGTACATTTAGACCACCAAATGGAAACATAGTTGAGGTGAAAAAGCCAAAATTACGTTAGTATTTGATGCACTCATTTTAGAGATATTAGGGTTATGGTTGGTTCCTCATTAATTGCTTTATCTGACAACATAAGTCTATGTATTAACTATTATTTTATAAGCGACAAAACTTGTACTATCAAGTGATTTTGAATACAAGTTGTGAGATTTAAAGATTTTAGAGCCTTGAATTCATTGGTTATTTTTGTTTTCCTTTATCTTTTGTCCTAATGATAGTTCACAAAGTGTGACTCGATATATGAATCAAAACTTTATATATAATCTAGATCTAGAAACAATAACAAGGCATTAGTTAAGGATTTTCTTATGCATCTCACAAGAAAAAGAGAAGGAAGCATCTTGGAAAATAGATTTTTTTCAAGATAGTTTACCAAAGGGAATTTTTTAACATAATAGAAGCAACTCCAACAAAGGTTCAATGTAGGAAAGGAGACCATTAGGATATCAAATGGTAAGGCCACTGCATTAAGAAAAAAAATCATCTAACATGCATTTATAAGAATTTGCTTAAAACTTGATATGAAGTTGTGAAGGAAAAAAGAATTGATCATTGTCAAAGGAGAAGACTCCTACAAAGAAAAAGTTTGCAATAAAAAATATTGAAATTTTTTTCAAAAGGAAAAATTAGAAAAAGCAACTACAAAGTATCTACAAAAAGTAAAGCTATTGCAATCAGATGAAAAGGGCAAAGAAGATATCATAGAAAGGTTAATCGAATTCATTTTTTCAATGTAATTAGTCATACCCATAATTCATCCCTAAAACATAACAAACAAGAGCTCTGGGAGAGCTTGAGTCCCTAACTTTTGTAGGGGTTAGGTATTAGATCATATTGAGATTCCATATTAAGTTGTTAGAACATTCAAAATGGACATCAAACAGACACAATTTAATTGGAAAGTTTTATTCTAGTATTTGAGCTTTGTATGTTGATCATAATGAGTGTAGATATAACCTCGAGTAGGAAAGCCCCTTATATTTTTGAGAGTTTGGAAATAGTGTTGTTGTAATTCATTTTTCTAGAATATGTGGAATATGGGCAATGGTTGGTATTTCCTAATAAAACAAATGTCTAAAGTAATCATATAATATATTGTAAAAATATAAGCAAATTCTTTATTAGCTAAGTGAGACAAAGAGTTATTTTGAAAGGAAAAAGCTATTTAAAAGAAAATAATTTGAAGTTGTTAACCCTTTATCTTTCTTGTGCATATTTTTTGTAATTGTTTTTATCCATAAACTTAGTTAATGAATTAGAAAGATTACCTTTTTAATAACTCAAATGTAATTTTTTACATTTTACATTTTCTTTTATAATTTAGTTTTATATAATATAAATAAATACAAACTATATTTGTTTCAAAAAAAGATATTCAATAATCAAAACAAAATAAAGAGTTTGAAAGACATAATCTACCCTCGCCTCCTTTTGTGTCAATTTTGTAGCAAGATTTTTATGTAATTTTTTCCTTACATTTAATTTTTATAATCTAAAATTTGTTTTTTAATGTTTGTCAATCTATAACTATGATTATCAATTATGCTAAATCATATAATAGATAGTAGTTTTCTATAATAAAAGAAACATATAAAAATACACTTAAATAAAGAAAATCTATAAATAATTATTATTTTTAATTTTGAATCAAATTAAATAAATAAAATTATATTTAATATTAATACATTTAAAATAATATATGTAATTTTTATAATTTGCAATGAGAAAATGTATTCCTTAGTTATTTGGTATTTTGGTAGGCTCAATTCTAGAGGATATAAAAGCTTTGTAGGGCACAACTACACATTACATTGAATTTCGTAGTCATATGAATACATTAAGGGTAAAATTAGTTTATCATATTATTGAATTAACCTAAGAAATCAGATTTATATGTATTACAATTTGACTTTTTCTTTTATAATGATATTTATTTAAAGGTGCATTCCAAAATTCTAGTTGGTTTTATTAAGGATTTGAAAGGGGGGCTTTGTATTTGAATATAAGTTTGAGCTAGTCAAGTTTTAGAAAAAATAAACTTTTTACATATATAATCACATCTATATTTATATTTAAGTAGATATTCAAATATAAGTAACATCTAATATTGATTGGTTAAAAAATATTTTTAAATAATATTATTATCTATAATGTTATCATTAAAGTTTTTAATTTTGGAAAATTTACAATACAAACATATCTTCCCAAGAAGAAAAATCAAAATCAAAAAATAACAAAATCTCAATATAAACATATTTTCCTAAAAAAGAAAATTTTGAAAAGAAGAATTCAAAATACAAACATATCTTTCAGAAAAGAAATAAAAAATAAAAAATAAAAAACCTGAAATAATAAAACAAGAACTTTCAAATTTCTAAACATTAGAAATATTTCATCACTTTTATATATGAATTGTTTTATAATTTCTAAAATTTTATGTTTATGTTAAATAAACTTAAAATTTATGTTTATGCCAACCCTGTGAACAAGTGACCTCCTAACTTTGTCCAGTGCAACCCCCCTCCATACTTTTCTATCAACATCTGCTTAATCTCTTGATACATGTCTTCATTCCACTTGGGTGTACCCTCTTCCCTTAGTTGATAAGTCAGGAGCTCAATTGTAACAACATCCTCAATGGGTCCAAGATACACCTCAGACTTCTTGATAGACCAGAGAAATATTATATCATTGTCACACATTGTTTGGGGATTCAAATCTCTTATTTTTTTCACATCCTTCATGGCTTCTTAGAATCGAAACACAGGCACTCTCACTTCAACATCAAAAAATAGAGTCGTGTGCACGCATCAGTCCCGACTACATGTTGTCTCATTTTTATATAAAATTTGGGTGCGAGTACAACTCTCATCAATTTGTTCAGGGATTTCCTCGCATTTACCAGATGTCTGCATGCGATGGTTGAAACCGATGACTAGGTACCTAGTGAAGCATTGCCTGTCATTCAAAAACCCAAGGCCATTCAGGGAAATTTGAATCGTTCGGTTTACAACAAGGTTGCAAATTGCATCCACGTCTACTTTCAGCAAGATTGAATCACTAAAAAAGAAATGATGTACCCAATAATAAGTTATTATTCAGATTAGTCTTATTTAACAAAAAATACAATTGATTTGGCCCGTGCAGAGGCCAACGCAACAACATTTGCTACTGCTAGAAATTTGATTTTTTTTGCCTATAAAATAATTACTAGGAAAAATAGATAGGGCCAATCATATTTTTCTCTAAATTATTCAAAATTTCTTTTAATAAATAATCTTGCTAAACACTTTAGTTTATATATGAATTCACCTTTTCCAAGAGAAATATTAATAGCCATAATTTAGGTGACCTCTTGTCAATGGTGGAGTATATTTCGCTTTCCCCACAACAGATATATAGTCATCATTATAGTTTTACAGTTAATGGTAGTGATACCATCTAGGGTTCAATTCTTACTAAAGTACTACAATTTATTCCTTTTATTTGGTGCCAAGGCTAAAAATTCCATACTAGAGAACAAACATATTGATGGGGATTGTACATTGTCTTCCCATGCAAATGTGCTTCTGATCACTTGAAAGTCTACCAAAATGACCTATTACATAAGGCTAAATTTTACATATTAGAGAACATACACCTCAATGGAGACTCTAGAGAGCCTCTCCATTCTCCCATGACTATCCAAACTTTATCAATGTGGGCTATTAAATAATCCTCAATTTTCCACATTAGAAAAGATACATGTTGATAAGGACTATAAAAGAGCCTTCATATGCACACATATTCCTCATACATTGAGAAAAAAACTTTCAAAAGTTGAGCTTCCCATTAGCTCCCATGGAGTTTGGTACATTGCCCATTGTTACAACTGTTGGATTCAACTCCCTGACACCATTTATTAATTCCAACAACTTCTTTCTACCCCTCTCCAACATGTGTCGCAATCTCCAGATACAATTCACTATCACTATCTCATTCACAAGGAAATGTGAGACCTGCTCATGTCATGAATGCTTTAACAATCTTGTCAAAGACACCATTATATAAAAAGGAAAAAATCTCAATCAATAAAGACTGGCAACTTCTATTTGCAAACAAAAAGATGCAGCAACAAAGAAATAATGACATAGATGGCAAAATAGATGGCCATGATATTGTACCTGAAGATGAAGACAAACCTAAACTTGAATCACTTATACATTGGTTTAATGAATCACATTCAATCAATGACCTTGGTTCAACTATTGTTGAAATTGCACCAGCATAAGGCTTCAAACCTCTTGGCATTTTCTAAGATACCTACTCTGAAGAAATGAACTTTCCAACATTGTTTTTTGGATTTCCACAACCAGAAGAGATCACCAAAAAAATCACTTACCAAAAAATTGCTAAGTGGGAGCTTATGCATAAAGACAATGACTTTTCAACACATATAACAAACATTTTTTTTAAGGCTATCAAAATAATAATCCAACAAATATCGTCGGTAGCATGGGTTTGTATAAGGAAGGTTGAATTAAAAGGTAACAAACTATATGCAAGGGATGTGCGAAACCCTACAAACATAGAAAAAATTTTGAGATCTCCAATAGGTTTTAGATCACTCAAAAGTTTTCGTACATCTCGTGAATATTTACACAATACGAGGAAAAATATTTTTGCAATGATCTGATAACTTGGCCCTCCAACCTTTTTCGTTACATTAACAAGTGTTAAACACTTTTGGTAGCCACTATGCAATTCATTGCAATATATCTCTAACACCCAACAACAAAGCCAAAATGAATCTTTAGAGGATAAAGACTTGTACTTTGAAATAAGGAAAAATCCAGTTATTTGTAGTCACTATTTCAACCACAGGGTCAATGCATTTAGGAAAATGATGCCAAAAAATGATACCTTATTCAAAAAAGTGTCTGATTATTTTTTTGTCACCAAATTCTAGAACTGAGGCAATGAACATGTCCACTTCATGTTATGGATCAAAGATGCACCTATCTTTGGACATTGCAAAAACAATAACATAGAGGACTTCATTGACAAGTACATTTCATGTGACTTTACACTATTAGATCCAAATCTTGTCAAAATGCAAACTCACCACCACACGAAAACATGCAAAAAGTATAGAGCATCTAGCTATAGGTTTAGCTTTCCCTTTCCTCCAATGAGACAAACAACAATATTGGAGCCATTGTTAAACATTGATCCTACAATTAAAGATAGAGAAAAAGTTTTCTTCAAACAATTAGAAACCAAACACTACACAAAGGAAGTTACATTTGATAGTTTCCTTAATGAATTCCAACTTAAAGAAGTTGATTACATTGCCATCTTGCAAGCATCATTGTCCTGAAACATTGTCTTCCTAAAAAGACAACCAAATGATATATGGATAAATTCATTTGCTAGAAAATTCCCTGCATTATGGTATGCAAATATTGACACACAATATATCTTGGATGCATATGTTGTTGCATAATATTGTAACTCATACATGACAAAACAAGATAAAACATTGTTGCAAGCATTCAACCAAATATGAAAACAATGCACCTATTCTTACAATGACAAGGTGCACTTCATACACAAACTAGGAAATGCATTGCTATATTACCAACAAATGTCTAGTCATAAAACAGTTCATATTGTCTTGTCTTTACCATTACAAAGGAGCTTGAGAAGTAGCATCTTCATCAACACCTCTCCACCAAAAACCAGGACTGGTATGCTTAAAAGTCCCAAGTTGTTAGCAAAAGAGAAAGATGACTCCAAAATTATCATGTATGCATCTATAATAGACAAGTTTATACAATGGCCAAAACTCTTTAACCAAATGTCGCTTGCAGAATATATAGCTTTTTACCCAAACAACCTATCAAAGCCCAACAAAAGAAGAAGACCACACACCATACGTTATGTAAGATATAATCCACATACTGATCATGAAAATTTTTGTAGAGAAAAAATCATGCTTTATGTCCCTTTTAGAAATAGTGAAAACTCGCTATTGACCAGGCACAAATCATTGAGTTTGACATTTCAAACACACAAAGTACAAATCACTAGGAATGAGAAAATGTTCACTTTGCCAATAGAAAGCAAATGGGGTGACATGGATGAAGCTGCAATAGAAGCTAGTGACAATAATCACCTAACAAAAGAGCTTGACATTGACCATGCACAAAAAGAAGGTCAAAATGAAATCAATAAATATGACATTATGTCTGACATGAAACATATAAAAGCCTCACAAAACATGCATGCCAGTAGATGCTCACTATTCTCAGAAATTCCCCACCCATTTGTTCTTGCAAAGGAATCATACTTCAGCTTGCAAAGGCAGCTAAATGAAGAGCAACAATCAATAGTGAAAGATGTTCTCATGAAAAAGAGATTGGTATTTGACAAACCACAATACTTGTTCTTGATAGGAGGTACTAGCACTGGGGCATATGCACCGAGTTGTGGTGCCAAAAAGGTGACCAATTTTTTTTTTTTCTATTTTCAATAGTGCATACGTGCTATTAGAAAAATTTTAAAAATATATATGATGGGTTGCACACTCGCAGCCCATCATTTTCATCAGCATTTTTTGCTATTCCTATAGAGAGCAGTGCATACGCAAGTTAAAAATCCAACATTTTCACCATCCTTTGCCAAAATGCCTCCTCGCTGACGAAATCCAAGACCACAAGCACACACACGACAATGTCGTAAGTGATATAAACTTAACTTTTCATTGTTTGATATGTTTTTCATATTGTTTTGTAGGGTTTTTATAAATTTTATTTAGATTTGTCTATTTATTTGGATTTCAATTGATTTTTTATTAGGAAATGTCCATAATCAATTGAAAAATCTACAAGAACCTCAAAACCCTCAAGAACCTCAAAACCAAAACCCTCCTCAACAAGAACAACAAATTCCACAACCCGAACCAATTGCAAGACCTCCGCCAGGCACACAAGAAAATATAATAAATGAAATAGAGAGATGCAAAACTGAATTAGAAAGACTCATTGCTCAGTTGAAAGAATCTGGACAAACCAATCCAATGAGGGCTCAATTAGCATCATCCCTTGAATCCATTAACACCCAGATAGCCTCAGTTAGTGGTCAGTTAGATATTTGGCGGGTTAAGAGGGATGAACAAAAAGATTTTATGCAAATAAATTGTCATATGAAGATGTTAAAAAAAAAAATACCAAAAGGTAGTATATGTGCATTATTTAGAAAATTTGGTGAGAAAAATACTGTTAGAGAGGGTACTAAATGATTCCCCATCTATTGGTGCATACATGATGCTATTATAAATAATTTTTGGGATAGATGGTGGATGGTTTTTGATGCCCCTCCTTGCAACAATCACGAGGTCCCCATGTATGTTTTGAAGAAATTATATTGTGAGTTTGTCCTTGGGGAGATCCCCAATTATTTTGATTTATTAATATTAGACTCCCAGGGTAGAGGTGGGGGGTCATCATTTGAGAGGTTGAGAGCACATCATGACCCTAATGTAGTTAGGGCACCTGTAGTCAAGCCACAGCATGAGCATGTGACTATTCCTTCAGTTGTGAAGGAACATGTAGAGGCTAGCGCTCTAGGGACCATTAATGCTTTGACATGGACCCTCATCCATTCCACAAGCCCATTAGTTGAGGTGGATCCTTTTGTGCATCGTGGTCACATGTGCACTTCATGCGAATCCCTATGCACATTTGGCACTCATGCTGGAGATGGTGCAGATGTTGGGCTTGTCACCGATCAGTTCCTAAATGACACATTTTGCATTGATACACAGGTAAATTACAATTATAATTTACTAATTTTATCACATTTCATATGTATAGTGAATTATTAATTAATTAGCATCTATTGACATTGTTCAAAATTCAGGGTCAGAATGTTGCTGGGCCTAGCAGCAATCCTCCAGTCCCATTTTTTGTCCCTTCTACGAGTCCAGAGGTATGTATTGATTTAATCATTTTAATTAATACATATATTTATTACATAATCATATTAAGGATTGACAAAAAAAATTATGCATGTGCATCAGTTCTCCATAGGACCCTCAACCTTTACTACAGACTCGAAGCATAGACATTGTACGAGTTTCACATAGGTACAGTTATTTCATGTTAATTTAATTAATTTGATTATATTTATTTCATGTTTCATGTTAGATGTAATGTTTATTTTATGACATGTAGCTCATGATGTCAGACACATCTCCTCATCTGCGACAGTCTAGTGATAGTGGAGTGGTTGCAGTTGTGGCTAGCTCACAGCCATTGACGGAGGTATGAAAGAATTTTCTTCATTTTAGTTGTTGTTTATAATAGTTAGTCTCAAAATTTCTAATGTTATTTATAAGTGATTATATTTATTGAATTATTGTAGGGTCTCATCATGCCTGATCGTCCACGAGCATTCGAGGTGGACTTACAGAGTGACTATTTGATGGCGGTAAGAAAATAATTGATTTTGTGTGTACATATATTTGATTTCAACATATAATAAATATTGATTCATATCTACTTTCTTTGTATTAGTTGGAGTTGGAGAAGAGCCTCAACAAGAGGTCGAGTGAGCATGTCGGGAGGACCCTGTCATCTCCACCGTCTCCCTCCACATGATGGCAGAGGACATCGAGAGACTTGTTTCCTTCCCCTCATGGGAAGGAAAAGATATAGTTGATCTAGACATGTATATATATAGGCATCAGTGGACATATTCGATAGACATTTGATGTATATGACATTCTATATTTGATGTATGACATTATTCGACTTATGAAATTATTGGTTAATATATGATATGTTTGTTCATATATGACATTATAGGTTATCATAATATATTATGTGTTTGTTAATGTACATGACATTATTGGTTATCATTTTATATTATATGTTTTTTCATGTGTGATATTAAATTAGATATGTTCGTGTATGACATTAAATTAGATATGTGCATGTATGACATTAAATTAGATATGTTTATGTATGACATTAAATTCAATACCTAATCTATTCAAAACTTTGATAGAATATTGATTAACAATAAACTTTATCATTGTTTAAGCAGAAGTTAATCATTTGCAATATGTCATCGTCATATGATTTATGATCTTGTTCATGTTTAAAGTTTTCCTTCTCTATCATTTGTTTATCAAGTTTAATTCAATACCTAATTAGTTTGAATTTTTTTATACAATATTGATTGGCAATAAACTTTATCAGTCAAGATTGATTAGGACCTCCTAGAAATTGGTCACCTAAATGAGAACCTTGAGATTTATTAGGAACTCCATTAAAGAAATCAGTAGTTTGAAATTACTCTATCCAACAAAATTAGATCAAAAGTTCTCTAAACATTTATGTTAAAAATAAGATAAAAATTTGATCACAAGTGGTCACAAAGTTTGTGTAGAAGAAAAAATAATTGTTACAAAAAGAATATAGACAAGAAGAAAAAACACAATTAGCTTGTTGAGCTTCAATACATAACCACCATTCTTTATCATCAATTGAAAAATGTCAGAGATAGTAGAGAAAAGATGGATTATTTGCAACAAAAAAAGTCATTTTAAAAATCATAAATGTAACATAATCACTGATAGTTTTATGTGTTTTCATACATTAATGATTGTAATATAATCACCAATTGATTGGAATGTGTTGTTATTATTCTATAGTAACTAGATTAAGGTAAAAATAAAAATTTAATAAATAGTTGTGCTGTATAAGAAAGAGAGATATCTCACATGAGAGGGGGACGAATCTAAGATGACACATAAGATACTTGTAAGAGGGAGCTATACTTGTTAATAAATTTACAATGCATGTTATGGAAAATCATAGAGCATCTTTAAAAGGAAATAAAAGAGTATGACAAGTGGAAGGAACATGTTGTTTTGTAGACTCATATTCAAATTTGGGTGTTGATTTTCTAATGAAGGATTCAAGCACTGCAATTTGGTAGTTTTGGCTCATGTTATCCTTGTATCTCACTCTATCTTGTATCTCACTCTCTTTTATTCACCCCCCCTCTTTATATTTCTATTTTTTCCATATCTATGTAGCCATCTATCCTCTTCATCTCCCCCTCACTAATGCAAAGATGTTGAGCAAGAAGTGAGGTTTAAGCACTTTCTTCTTCCTAATCTACCAAACTAAACTTTGGCCTTCCTAATATCTTACTCCTTTAGGATATCATTTTTGTGGCCTATCCAAAGTGAGGGTCATTTGTGAACTCCTCCAAGGTGAGTACTTCTCCAATCAAGATCTTGCACCTTTTTGTTTTAGGGATACTAGCCCTATTCCAAGCCAATAACTATAACTCTTCACCAATGGCTTCACCAACCCCAAGTTTCTATTGGGACACCTTCCTTATGTTGAACTGATTGAGAATCAACTCTTGGTTTAACCCTCCAATTTTCATACAGTGCAAAATGTTGACTATCATAGAATTCCTTGTAGGTCTCCTACTCTAATTTTCTGGACTTAAATTCCTCTTAGGTTGAAATCTAACTATTCTATCGGTAGATTCAGACACCCTTTTGAAATTTGTTTAAGACTCCAAAGCATAGATTCCCAATTCCATTCCTGTAGCACCTAACCCATGTAAAGTACATAGACCTAATAAGGTCACACTAGGTTTGGTTTTCAAAGTAATTACTAGATAATTGGTGCATGAATTGGTGCATGGCCTCAAACCTCCTCTACTCACCAATATTTATCATCTTCAAATTATGATGAAACACAATAATGTTTCCACTTTTTTCTATTATATATTCCCCCTTATTAAAATACTCATAGAACTAATAAACCCTTCATCTCCTCCTTGTAACACTTCTCTACTTCATGTCTCTACTTGACTCATATCTTAACTATAACACTTCTCTCCCTGAGTAGCATTTTCCAATAGTTCATTTCTCCCCCTTTGACTCATATTTTCTATTTTTACATCACTACCTTTGATATAAGTCCATTCAATATTTTATCATCATTAACAATTTATCAATGTTTTTAACTAAATTTCCAATGTTTTTAACTAAATTTTCCCTTTTTCTTAACATCTTTAAAGTCAGTCAATATTGATTATCCATTGTCACATAGGAATATATTTATATTTTGTAGAAAATATTTTATATCTACTCATACTCTTATCATCCCTAGTCATGAAAAACAACATAGAACAATGGGTTGCCTCTAGCAATTTGATGTTTTTAGTGGAGGATAGAGAGTTACAAAGTTGGTGACAATTTGGATGTGTAATGAATATAAAAAAAATGAGTAAACAAGAAGCCATTAGACACATGACCTACAATGTGGTATTTTCATGCATTCATTGGGTTTCAATATTATGGCTTTTGTGAGAGCAATGTTATCATTACAAAGAGATTCACACCTTGAAGGTGAGTGCAATGTACCCTTCTCAAACATAATCAATTTGAGAATGATTAGGCTTTTTTGAGTTTTTTTGTGGACTAATTTGGTAGACAAGGGAGAACTCCAAATTGGAGAGGACAAGGTTGATTGAGAAATGATTTTTTCATGGACAATGTCAACCTTGACTTTGCATAAGGTTACTATTTAAATTAAGTTTACATTTCAGCACAAATTATTCCTAGACCTTTCTCAAAACTTTGTATGGGGCTAAATAAGAATGCTAATAACTTTTTGTTGAAAGATAATGCCTAGATTTAATGTAATAAAATTTGTTGTTTTTGAAGTTGGCATAAAAAGTTACAAGTCAATTTTGAAGGTCTTAAAGACTCCTAAACAACTCGAAAGTGTTTGTAATTAGTGTAGTGGAGAATGTTCGAGAATTCTTGAGAATGTTCAAGCACTGAAGGGGACAAGACAAGGCTGGGGATAGGGTTTACCTAGCCACCCAGAGCTAATGGAGTAGACAGTTTGATCCCATGATGAAAGGTGAGAGAGATTTGGCAGTTGGCAACTTTGTACTGGCCAATATTGCAAGTTTCAGCATCACCCGAGATGGCGTCGTAAAATGAAAATAGAGTGTGATCTCCAAAAAGTGAGAGAGGTTATTGTAGGTCTCTACAACACCATCTTTTAGGAACTAGAATTGCATCCATACCTCGCACGAGCTCTGAGATATGCCCCGTCAAATATTGCAGCCCTATGGCATTTAGTGACCCTTAGGGACATTCTAGTTTGACGTGCCTGAGAATGTTTGAGCACTAAAGGGGACCAGATGAGGTTAGGGATAGAGTTTACCTAGCCACTCAGAGCTAATGGAGTAGACAGTTCGATCCCACGATGAAAGGTGAGAGAGATTTGGCAATTGGCAACTTTGTACTGGCCAATACTGCAAGTTTTAGCATCACCCAAGATGGCATTCTAAAATAAAAATAGAGTGTGATCTCCAAAAAGTGAGAGAGGTTATTGTAGGTCTCTACAACATGGTCTTCTAGGAACTAGAATTGCATCCATACCTCACACGAGCTCCGAGATATGTCCTATCAAAGATCGCAGCCCTATTGCATTTAGTGACCCTTAGGGACATTCTAGTTTGACGTGCCCGAGAATGTTCAAGCATTGAAAGCGATAGGATGAGGTTGAGGATAGGGTTTACTTGACCACCCAGAGCTAATGGAGTAGACAGTTTGATCCCATGACGAAAGGTGAGAGAGATTTGGCAGTTGGCAACTTTGTATTGGCCAATACTGCAAGTTTCAGCATCACCTGAGATGGCGTCGTAAAATGAAAACAAAGTGTGATCTCCAAAAAGTGAGACATTTTATTGTAAGTCTCCACAACATGGTCATGTAGGAACTAGAATTGCATCCATACCTCACACGAGCTCCGAGATATGCCTTGTCAAAGATCACAGCCCTATGGCATTTAGTGACCCCTGGGGACATTCTAGTTCGGTGTGCCTGAGAATGTTTAAGCACTGAAGGGGATAGGAAAAAGTTGGGGATAGGGTTTACCCGTCCACCCGGAGCTAATGGAGTAGACAGTTTGATCCCACGATGAAAGGTGAGAGAGATTTGGCAGTTGGCAACTTTGTACTAGCCAATACTGCAAGTTTCAGCATCACCCGAGATGGCATCATAAAATGAAAACAGAGTGTGATCTCCAAAAAGTGAGAGACATTATTGTAGGTCTTTGCAACACCATCCTGTAGGAACTAGAATTGCATCCATAACTCACATGAGCTCTAAGATATGCCCCGTCAAAGATTTCAGCCCTATGGCATTTAGTGACTCTTAGGGACATTCCAGTTCAGCGTGCCTGAGAACGTTCCATCACTGAAGGGGATAGAACGAGGTTAGGGATAGGGTTTACCCAGCCAATTGGAGCTAATGGAGAAGATAGTTCAATCCAACGATGAAAGGTGAGAGAGACTTGGCAGTTGGCAACTTTGTACTGGCCAATACTGTAAGTTTTAGCATCACTCAAGATGGCATTGTAAAATAAAAATGGAGTGTGATCTCCATAAAGTGAGAGAGGTTATTGTAGGTCTCCATAACACAGTCTTTAAGGAATTGGAATTGCATCCATACCTCACACGAGCTCTAAGATATGCCCTGTCAAAGATCGTAGCCCTATGGCATTTAGTGACCCTTAGGGACATTTCGGTTCGGCGTGCCCGAGAATGTTCTAGAACTGAAGGGGATAGAATAAGGTTAGGAATAGAGTTTACCTGACCACCCAGAGCTAACAAAGTAAACAGTTTGATCCCATGATGAAAGGTGAGAGAGATTTGGCAGTTGGCAACTTTGTACTGGCCAATGTTGCAATTTTTAGCATCACCCGAGATGGCATTGTAAAATAAAAATGGAGTGTGATCTCCAAAAAGTGAGAGAGGTTATTGTAGGTCTCTACAACATGGTCTGATAGGAACTAGAATTGCATCCATACCTCACACGAGCTCTGAGATATGCCCCGTCAAATATCGCAGCCCTATGGCATTTAGTGACCCTTAGGGACATTCTAGTTCGGCATGCCTGAGAACATTTGAGCACTAAAAGGGATAGGACAAGGTTAGGGATAGGGTTTACCTAGCCACCCGGAGCTAACAGAGTAGAAAGTTCGATCCCACAACCCTTTTTCCACTAAGTTGCAAATTTGAGCAACTTTTACAACTTTCAACAATGCAACTTTGCACAAAAAGTGCAATTTTTACATTTTTCACTTGATTCCAATTCTATGACATAGAAAAGTTTCGGCAACAGTAAAACCTCAAAGGAATATAGGAATATAGACAATTTTATGGTTATTTCCTAAAAGTTGCTAAATTGTTGCAAAAGTTGTTAATGCAACTTTGCAATTTTTGCACTTTTTGGAATTTCAACTAACCACCAACCTAAATGAATCCTAATCATTCCAAATGATTATTATAGACTCAAAACCACTAAACCAACCTTAAAAAGTGCAAAAAATTGCAAAATGCAAAAAGTTGCTAAGAGCAATTTTTGCAAATAATAGTTGTCAAACTAAACATGAGGTTGTATGGTGTTCCAACCATCCAAATGGAAGTTATAACTACTCAAAGACATGTACTTAAGATCCCCAAATGTGGAAAAGGTCATTATACAGATGGTGCACAGCATTGGTCAATAAAAAACTCAGATTTTATGCCTTTTTTACTATTTTTTCAATTATGTATGGCTTGTACAGATTGGTGGTGGTACAATTCTTATATAGTTGGATAGAGGGCTGAGTTAGGATTCCATTTCAATTGGTTTGAGGTCTTTAGCTTGTACACAAAAAAAATTATATCAGTTTTAGTTTAGGTAGGTCAGATTTACTCCAAATTTGAGAGTTTCAGCAAGATGGAATCCTAACTTGCAAACCCACCATGGGATTTCAATGTTGCTTTGTGGAATACAAGTTAGGAAATGGTTCTTTGAGATGGAAGAGATTCAAGGCTGTAGGAGCATGGCATCTATTTTTACCAGTAAGCCCTAGACTGAACATAATCTTATGTTTGGTCTAGATTTGAAGGAAAAAGAAGGATCGGGCTCCTAAACTGATTAATCTGACCCAAGTGAAGGGTTTAGAAGGACAATTTCGATATATAGCAAAGATCCAAGGGGTTGAACCAAGTCTTTGAACCCATTTGTTTAATTTTTCCTTGTAACCCAGCCTAAACTGGCCATTTAGGACTATGAGACAAAGTGGGCATAACTTGATGTTGGAGCTGAGTTGTTGGATAATCTTTTGGAATATCTTAGGGGATGTTGAAGAGTGTTTAAAAATGAAAAAATATAAAGGGGTCCTTTTTATGGTCTGGGAGTTTGACCTTTAAAACTAGAAATTATCCTAGTCGGAAGTGTTGGTAACAGTTTTAAAATTTTATTGTTGAGTGTTGAGAAACCTCAAGTTTGAGATTTTTCTTGTTGGTTTGAGTCTATAATAACCATTTCTATCTGAAAAGTTGAGTGTTGAAACCATTTAAGAAGTATTTTCCTTTGTAGGCCTATTGGTTGCAGGGAGTTCCTAAGTGTTGATCCAAGTTGTTTGAGTTCCCTAAGTTTAAGGGTTGGGCTTGTGAAGTGGAGTCCACTTGTAGGGTAGAGTCTCCTTGTATTAGAAGTCCATTGGATCCTTATTCCTTGGTGTCTTCAATGAATTTATCTTCATAGGATGACCTTGGTGCCCCTACACCATTAAGCGATGATGATGAACATGAGTAAAATTATGAGATTTGTGCCTATATGTTACAATGAAAAAGTCGTATTTATTTTGAAATTAAGAACTATAAAACAAGTTTCAAGAGAAGCTTAGGCTATGATCTAGGAGCATCATATGCTTATCAGAGGCACATTGGAGGTCCAAGTCATCATAGAGGTCATGGAGAATCTCCTAGAGTCAATTGGGCAATCCTTCAACCAATCATGGCATTTGAAAGCATAAAAAAGTCATAATGTTGTATGATGTCTTGATGGATTTCAATGTTGGAAAAGTTGTAATTGAGCCATTGAATAGGATCTAGGGATTTCATAGGGTAGGAGAGTCCTTTGATAGGGTCCTATAGGTTATCATAACCTTAGCATGTCATTTGATAAGTTAAAAGATTCAAAAAGGTCTTTAAAAACATAGTTTAATAGTTAAAAAATTTAAATCTTGAATGTAACGACTAAATGGGCATTTTGGAGGGAAACTCCATAGTTTAAATTTTATGAAGGAATAGGAAGTGAAACTGGTTGGAGTTGGTTAAGGGGGTTAGTTTCTATCTCTCAAGTCTATAAATATTTGTTCTTTATGGACTATAAACACAAATTGTATGGACTGTCTCAGAAAAATAGAAGGAAAGTGCTTGGTTTCAAGAGTAATTTGAAGATCTCTTTGCTTTTGAGTGCTTCCACATGTTGGAATGATTGGTAACATCTTAGCAGACATTTTTTGAGATTCTTTACTCAGTTTAGCATTCAAACTTGAAGTTTTGTTGATCAAATTTCTATATTGTTGGCTATAGCAGTCTTATTTCTAAGCATTTTGACAGTTTTTTGCATCTAATCATGGTCATTCCATGAAATTCTCGCTGTTTCTTCATGGAATTCCATTTATCTAACTTCTAAAAATATTTATAACCATGAAATGAAGATCTAACTTGAGATTGGTGGCCACCAAATCAAATAAAGTTGTGAAAACAAGGGTTATTTGGAGGGGACAGTCAATTAGAAAGAGATTTTCCTTAAGCAGGGCAGTTTTTTTGATTTGATTCATGTTTATGGTGATAATAAATAGCTATATGAATTTTGAATTAGTCCAAGAAGGCTTGGCACGTGTGAGATTGGTGATGCCCTACGAACAAGGGTTTTGAGAAGGTGAATTGGGGCTTTTGGGGTTAGGGAACCCATAGACTGAAATTGAGAGTGGATTTGTCTAATTGAAGTCATTTTAGGAGCCTATGAAAATTTTGAAGTCCATACATTGATTATTTCTATATGTTTCTTTGTAAATGCACTATTGCTTTATTAATGAAAACAGGGGCAGTGTGTAGAATCTCGGATATTTTCTAAAGGACTTGCATCTAAGTCTTACATATGTTTTAGAGAAGGATAAAGGGTATCTATAAAGGTCATTTATTCAAGGAGTCATTTGAAAAAATCAAAAGTTATCCATCATTTTGTCTTGTTGTTGTCATAGACTTGTGAAAATGCATTGACAACATTTGGGTGAATTGTGCATTTTGGCTTGCACGGTATGGAAACTGAAAGGTGTTGATGGGAACATGCTAGATAGGCTAGAAAAAACCTATTAAAGCCTAAAAACATCCTAGAGTTGACTGTTTGTGGGATTTCCCCATCAAGACCTAGAAGGGTCACTTGGCACATTGTTACAAATTTGCTCATTTTGGGTTGTTACTTGGGTCCATCACCCTATCCTCTGCATCAAGCTGGAAGACTTTTTTTCTATGAGATGACTACTCTTGGTAATAAGCTACCAAATATTGAAACTACACTCAAACCCAATATTTATAAGGATAAGGAAGAACTTTTGAAAGATAGTAGCTATGCTAAGTGTACTCAAGGCAAAAAATAAAAATGACAAGATCTAGTAGCTCAATCGATAACACAAATTTTCCAATTGTTGGCCAACACTAGTGCAGGAGCACCAAGGTCACAAGAAGGAGGCAAGATGAGAAATCCTTAGGTGGATTGGAAGACAAATGGCCTTCTAAGGTCATTAAAACTTGTAATAATTTTAATCATGGACATGTGATCTTGTTTTGATCATAGATTGATCATATTATAATCAAAGCATTAATGTAAGCCTTAATGGCATTATTGAGCCCACAAGGTACCTAGGGGTCACTAGGAATGGATTTGGATTGATCCTACGTTAGGGGTGGATAGAAAAGACCTATAAAGGTATTGAATAATGTAATAAGGCTATCAAAGCCTCTAAAAGATGTAAAAGGCACTAAAAGTGCAATATTTTGTAAAATTACCAACATTGGCAATATAAGCCAAAATGGGCTTAATCGAGTCATGTAAGGGGTCCAAAGGGAGGTTTTATTTGGTTTTGAGAGTCTAAATGATTTTAAAACCTCATTCCCACATGTGGGAGACAAGTTTGGATGGTCAAAATTGATTGATAATGTAAGAGTTTTAAAGTTTGAGCAATGAATGTATAGTTTTCCCTACAATTTGAGTGCATAAAAAGGGGTATGTGATTGCTCCAAAGGTGGATTTAGTGTTTTCTCCAAACAAGAGTCTCATTTTATGTTGTAAGTCATCTAATATAACCAAATTGAAGGTGTTTGAACCATTTTGGGGTTCTAGAGACGTTGCAAAGTAAGATTTCTAGAAAGCCCTAGGGTAAAGGGGCTAGAAAGGATGGTTTTGTCAAAACCATTGTAAAATTGATCATGAGACCAAAAAAATAGAAGAATCCTTGCATTTGAGTTGTCTCATAAGACTATTTTGGGTCATCGGAGTTCCAAAATTCAAGGGATTGTGAGTTTCTTTGTAAATGGCCTTAAACTGGGCCTAGTTGGCAGACTGAAATAGCTAGTTTTGAGTGATATTTTACAAAAAAAGTGTAGTTGGTTTTGGATTATATTTTAGAGTGAGGAAAAGGGTATTTTAATCATGCAATATTTTAGGAATTTTTGTGGGAAATTTTGGAGAAAACAACAAATTAGTGACAGGCAAGAGCTAGTTGGAACAAGCCTAGAAGAGGCAAAATTGAGAAAGTGTAAGAGATGAGTTGCTGAGAGTGTGAAAGGAGTTGGAACATGTTAGATGGGATGTTTTGAGATGATCAAAGGTTTTGGTGTCATGGTATGAAGCCAAGGACGAGTTTTGGTATGTTGGAGGCACTAGGGTACACTAGGTGCATGGTGAACAATGTGAGTGTTTAGAATACAAACTGAAGATTTGGGTTATAACCTCTTAGACATGGTTGTAGGAAGATGTTACCAAGTCAAAGACCTCCTCTTGAACCCTATTAGAGTCTAATTCCTTGGTTAGATTCCAAGAATACAAGAGAATCCCAGAGTTGAGTTGTGGTTCCTAGGGGAATATAGGAGGGTTTTGCAACAAACACACACACTTGTTGTATAGTCACAGATATTGTGATCATTCATGAACTTGAACAACACCATGTTAGAAATAGTGTTATGAAAAAGGACTAAAAAATAGAGGGAAATGGCCATCAAATATGCATGATTTAAATAGCTACATTAAATAGCCATTTACTTCATAAATCACTTCAACTCCTCATTACATTGTACAGACAACCTCATCATATGTCACTTGAACAAACTGATCATGTACAAAATGATGAAAAAATTCACAAAATTAAATCTTAAAATGTTACAATAGTTTTAACCTCATGGAACACACATGGGATGAATATACATAATCAAGTAATAACCCTTTCCAACTTTCCAACTTTATGATAATAATGAGTCAAAGTCCAACAAATTGGAATGCAATGATTGTAAGTATTCTTGGGTATCTATTACAAGAAACCATGGTTTGGAAGAAAATCAAGAGTAAATTAGTCTTTTAGCCAGGAAAATGAGCTCAATAAACACTTTTGAGATGGTCATCTCATGATGATCATGGATAAATCATTCAAAGAAACCTACCCAATATATACCCGCATCACTTAAATCACATTAAATATTGCAACAAAATCAATAAATACAATAAAAGTTGTTAATATAAGAACCATTTTATGGAAGACTAAATTGATTGTCTGTATACTTTTAATTCTTGTCAAATCCATCAATATACATTTTGTATCCTAAAATATCAAAAGTTTGATTTCTTTTCAGTAGACCTAAATAGTCTTTTTGGTTCTCTCAACCTATACATCGGCTGATCAACATTATCCTTAGAGAGAACTATATCTGTCACTGCCCCATTATCATTAGATTGAGACCTATTTTCCTTCTTACTCTTTAATGATTATGATCCTCTGAAATTCCAGGCATAAGATGATTAACATACAATGGTACTTGAACAAAGAACACTAATAAATATTGAGGATGTGAATTGATAATACCATTTCACAGATGATTTTGGCATCTCACCCTTTATCACTTGTGCGTCAACTTTATTAGCCCTCTTCTTTGGTGACCTGCAAATGAAGAATTAGCACAGGTAAAAATCTAAGATAAGATTAATCGACTAAAATTAGAGAATGACAGAAATTGAATTTGGCTTGTCATTAAGAATTATCCATTTGTAGAAATCCTTGCTTTTTGAGTTATATGATAACCCTTGTTTGATGAGTATTGAAAACTTCTCCCATTGTATCCTTGCTTTCGCCAGCTTGAAGTTTATGGTTACATGCACACAATCATGACTTTACATCACAAAACATTCACATTCTAACAATATTCATGTTCTTTCATTACATCTAAACAACAAATTCTAAACTTTAACTTATTCAAAGGACTAATCTAAAAATGGGTTTTATTAAAGAATCTAATATAAATTCAAATAATGTATCTAGATTCTAAACAAATCAAAACTAAATCTCATCACTTACACATCATAACAATATGGTCCACCTTAGTCATGTGGATAGTCTTGGGGAAGAGGTTGTAACATTGTATTTGCATCCAACTGGTCACTCTTCCTCTCTTTCCCTCTCTCCCTATTCAATCTAATGAGCCAACTGAATCTGCTCGACATTTTAATGTCTCAAGTATTGCCTCATGGTCTGACTCGCGAACTTTCCAAAGAATCTTATTATGTGGTTTTCCACCATATTTTATCAAGTGGACATTTGATGCAACAACAAGGTTTGAATAATGAAGAATCTTCCTCTCTCTTTGCCAATCCTCAAATAACCACAAGTTAGGGTTCTTCATAGAATATCGTCTAAGCCATGTGCCTGTTACAACCACAGCACTGACATGGTACTCTAAACCTTCACCATCTATAACTGAGTGATCCAATTTTTGTTTGGCTTCAACACAATGACACAAATAATAATCTGCCCCTTCTTCATTGTCTTCAGGTGCAATAATAGAAAAAACATGGCCTATAGTGACAAATGTAAAAAATGTGGTCATTAATTCAAAAAATACTTGGGTAAAAGTTATAAAGTTACATATTGAAATTACAAAGATATATATATATATATATATATATATATATATATATATATATATATATATATATATATATATATATATATATATATATATATATATATATATATATATATATATATATATATATATATATATTACCAGGTTGCACTAGATCTGACAAGTAGTCAAATTCAATAGATGAATCCATCTCTACCATTTCTAGTGCTTGTGGGGGATGATAGCTGTCAATTGGGTCCAAAACCCGTATAGCCCATTTGTCCACCCATTCAGTTGACTCACAGTCATCCCAATTTTCCTCTACACATGATGGACAATAGCATGCCATTTTTCATGTGTGGATACTCCATGAACCTGCATCAGAGCTTCTAAAAGAGTGTAACTCGCTAGATCGTGTTATTATGCAACAATCCTGATATGGTGCAATGTTAGTATTATCTATCAACCAAAAAAATCTACAAATCGTAGACTCACCTTCCTTACTTGGACCCATTGTAGCGTTACACCATTGGATGATGGAATTTGCATCTATCAATATTGCTCCATCTTTGTACTTTAGTTCATCACAAGCCAATGCTCTTTAAATGCATGTGCCTGCACCATCATGCTCTCCCTTACCATGACCAGCCTCTATGAAATTCCACATATATTGAATTCTACACAACCTGTGCATCCTGCTCAACCAATAGAACATTCGTGCATTCTTGAATTGAGATGCACAATTGTTTGACCAAATAATGTGCTGACGATATGTTATGCCCCTGTTCGCTAAATCTCCATAAAATAGTTGAAAATAACCATGTACAAACTCCGCAGAATGTGATCAATCATCGCTGATGTAAAAATGCTACTCCCTCAAAATATTCTTGTCATCCTCTGTACTTGTAGGTGAATGCATGAATGTTATGTGAACAAATATGGAAACCCATTGAGAAGTATAATACTTTGCTTGCACCTCATTTTGTGGTTGTAGTGTGTAGTTCTCTGTAAAATCTACAACCGAAACAATGGTATCCAGTGGAAATGTATCCTTCCACAACTTGAATTGCAAATCTAGCCATCGAGCTCTATGGGTATGCCTTGCATACTCGTAAATAATCTTTTCATAAAAAATCTTCATGAACTCATACACTAGAATCTTTTCAATGACTAAATTACATCTTTTACCATATTTCCCATCTTTTAGAGCATATGTCACTATCTTAAATTTTTTGTAATCTACTATTTCATTTCCAATTACATGTGTACTATATATATGTTGACAAGTTGATAAAAGTTGCAAAGAACCACAAAGTAAGCACGTACCATCCAAGCATGATGTCTTGTAAAAAAATTTGTCGTCCCCTATTTCACATAAAATGTTGGATATGAATTCCCTTGAAGATCTTGGTGGCTCATTTATGTCACAATCTTGCAAAACAAATTGAGAATGCAAAACTATGCATATATGCCTAAAAACATCAAAATAGTTAGAAAATTCAATATGTATCCTACAACAACAAGTTGTGCATGTGTGATTTATCTTCACATAAAAAGGTTTACCCATCTCAAAAAATCTTTGACTTATCCGAATTTGAGGATACATACCAATAGATTTTGCAAAAAATTGTGTCTGAGTTGAGTCCAAAAAATGTTCCCCATGTGGGTCGCGATTTTGGCTACCAATCCTCCTTCTTACAACATCTCTTTGATTAGGAGAAACATGTGTGTTATTTTTCCAAAAATCTTCAATCAATGATTTCAAGGCTTCACTAATTTTTTTATACTTTTGCGAAAGTCTATCGCTAAATGTCCATAACTCATTTTTTGTTGGATCTTCCAATCTCTCATGCCTTAGCATGGCTCTCCTTAGAGTACCTCTACCAGTTTTTCTTGTCTTTCTCATGAGTCAAGCTTTCTTCATTTGGCTACTTACTATTGTTGATGTAAGTACTTGTCTTGTGATATTACTATCTTTGGTCTGTGATTTAGAACCCACTTTGTCATAAGCACTCATTAGATTGTTTACAATATTTTTTTCATTTGAATCATCCATCATTCTTAGCCCAAGAATCTTCATGATAGGCCTAAATTTCAAATTCCTCATCATTTCAACAAAAAATTGGCATTGACCTGTAATATTTAATTCTTCAAAAAATAATCTCTACATACGATTAACTTTACTTTGACAAGTACACTTGCTAATCTTGTTAGGCATTGATTTCAAAATGTTAGTATCAATATCAATCAAATATTTTGGTCTTCTAAAATGAATTCTACAAGGTGTTATAGTCTTTTCCATTCCCTCAATACTTTGAACATCAACATAAGGTCGAGTGTATTGCGTACCTTGAACCAAAGATGATGTGCCTTGACAATAAGATGCAAAAGATGGAATATCACCTACTTGATGTGTTGATGTTGTGCCTTCAACATGACATGATGGAGTGTATATATCGTCGAATCTACAAATCAGTGTCTCTTCAACATGAGAGGATGATATGACTTCAACATTGGAAGATGGTGTAGAAGACAATATGACTCCAACATTGGAAGATGGTGTAGCAGACAATATGACTCCAACATTGGAAGATGGTATAGCAGAAAATATGACTCCAACATTGGAAGATGGTGTAGCTTCACAATTCAATTTTCTTCTTGAGCATAATAGTCTCATTCGTTCTTTTTGTCTTTCCAATTCTTCCTCTTTTTTTCTTTGTATCAGTGGTTCTTGATCATCTTTGAAAGTCAATTCTTCATTATTGCTTTGCAATTTTCTTTGCTCATGTAGTAATTTCATTTTATCTCTTTTAATTGCCAAATCTCTTTCTCTATCTTCATTTGTTTGAGTTTTTGGTTTCTTCCTTGGCATGATGATGATTTCTACATGTCAAATTATTCAAACATATGAATTACTTAAAATGTGTAAATTACAAATTATTCAAATACATATAAAAATTATAATTATTTGAATGAATACACAATATATATCAAACAACTTGTCAAATTTCTAACCATTTTGAAATAATATTTCATTCAAACATACAAATTTCAATGAATTCACTATATATTAAACATGTCAAATTATAATCAAATTTGTATATATATATCAACAAACAATATTTAAAATAGATTGCACTAACCTTTTCTATACAAGGAATATTCAAAAAGTCTTCAAATCACATATCCAATGATTGAATTTGGTGTTTGCTAGCTTCCACAAGTGTTGAAATAGTGTTTGCTATGTTGGAACCCATGATTTCTGTCAAAATAACAAAGTGCATAACAGACCAAAAGCAGAAAATGGATGAAATGGGCCCCAAAGTTACTTTTTTCCCATTTTTAGGCGATTTCACATAGTGCGTACGCACTATAGCACGTATGCACTATGTGAAAACACATCACTCTCCACCCTCCCCACTCTCTCTCCTCCCTACTCTCTCCCATCCTCTACCCTCTCTCTCTTCCTACTCTCTCTCCCCTCTCCCATCCCTTACACACTCTCTCTCCCCTCTCCCATCCTTTACTCTCTCTTGCTCTCCCTCTCCCACCGCCTACTCTCTCTACCTCTCTCACCCTCTCTCCTCTCCCATCCCCTACTCTTTAGATCTCTCACACACACTCGTATCCCCCCACTCTCTTCTCTCCCATCCCCTACTCTCTACATCTATCACACACACTCCCATCCCCCCTATCTCTCTCCCTCTCCCTCTCCTACGGCCTACTCTCTCTCTCTCTCTCTCTCTCTCTCTCTCTCTCTCTCTCTCTCTCTCTCTCTCTCTCTACTCTCTCTCTCCCATCTTGTATGAGCTCTCTCTACCACCACCTACTCACTCTCACACTCTCTCCCATCCCCTACTCTATCTCTCTTACACACACACTCCCATCCCCCCTCTCTCTCTCCCTCTCCCACTCCCTCTCCCACTACCTACTTTCTCTCCCCCATCCCCTACTCTCTCTCTCCTCTCCCATCCCCTACTCTCTCTCACTCTCACACTCTCTCCCATCCCCTACTCTGTCTCTCTTACACACACACTCCCATCCCCCCTCTCTCTTTCCCTCTCCCACCACCTACTTTCTCTCCCCCATCATCATACTCTCTCTGCCACCCCCTATTCTCACACTCACACTCTCTCCTACCGCCTACTATCTCTCTCTCTCTCTCCCATCCCTTACTCTCTCTCTCTCTCCCATCCCCTACTCTCTCTCACACTCTCCCATCCCCTAATCTCACTCTCTCTCTCCCATCCCGTACGAGCTCTCTCTGCCACCACCTACTCACACTCACACTCTCTCCCATCCCCTACTCTATCTCTCTTACACACACACTCCCATCCCCCCCCCTCTCTCTCCCTCTCCCACTCCCTCTCCCACCACCTACTTTCTCTCCCCCATCCCCTACTCTCTCTCTCCTCTCCCATCCCCTACTTTGTATCTCTTACACACATTCACATTCCCCCTCTCTCTCTCCCTCTCCCACTCCCTCTCCCATCACCTACTTTCTCTCCCCCACCATCATACTCTCTATCTACCACCCCCTACTCTCTCTCACACTCTCACACTCTCTCCCATCCCCTACTCTCTACATCTATCACACACACTCCCATCCCCCCTATCTCTCTCCCTCTCCCTCTCCCACTCCCTCTCCTACTGCCTACTATCTCTCTCTCTCAAGTTCTCTCTCTCCCTCTCTACTCTCTATCTCTCCCATCCTGTACGAGCTCTCTCTGCCACCACCTACTCACTCTCACACTCTCTCTCATCCCCTACTATGTCTCTCTTACACACACACACTCCCATCCCCCCTCTCTCTCTCCCTCTCCCACTCCCTCTCCCACCACCTACTTTCTCTCCCCCATCCCCTACTCTCTCTCTCCTCTCCCATCCCCTACTCTCTCACACTCTCACTCTCTCTCCCATCCCCTACTCTGTCTCTCTTACACACACACTCCCATCCCCCCTCTCTCTTTCCCTCTCCCACCACCTACTTTCTCTCCCCCATCGTCGTACTCTCTCTTTGCCACCCCCTACTCTCACACTCTCTCCCATCCCCTACTCTTTCTCTTTCATAGACACACATTGTTATCCCCCCACTCTTCTTCTCTCCCATCCCTTACTCTCCACATCTATCACACACACTCCCATCCCCCTATCTCTCTCCCTCTCCCTCTCCCTCTCCCACTCCCTCTCCTACTGCCTACTATCTCTCTCTCTCAAGTTCTCTCTCTTCCTCTCTACTCTCTCTCTCTCCCCCATCCCTTACTCTCACTCTCTCTCCCCCATCCCTTACTCTCACTCTCTCTCTCCCATCCCCTACTCTCTTTCACGCTCTCCCATCTCGTAATCTCACTCTCTCTCTCCCCCATCCCATATGAGCTCTCTCTACCACCACCTACTCTCTCTCACACTCTCACACTCTCTCCCATCCCCTACTCTCTTGATTTGTCACACACACTCCCATCCCCCCTCTCTCTCCCTCTCCCACTCCCTCTTGCATCACCTACTATCTCTCTCTCTCTCAAGTATTCTCTCTCCCTCTCTACTTTCTCTCTCCCATCCCCTACTCTCACTCTCTCTCTTCCATCCCCTACTCTCTCTCACACTCTCTCCCATCCCCTACTCTCTCTCTCTCACCCCCATCCCGTACAAGCTCTCTCTGCCACCTCCTACTCTCTCTCAAACTCTCACACTCTCTCCCAACCCCTACTCTATCTCTCTTATAAATAAATACACATTCCCATTCCCCCCTCTCTCTCTCGTAGTCCCTCTCCCATTGTCTACTCTCTCCCATCCCCTACTCTATCTCTCTTACACAGTTCCATTCCACCTCTCTCTCCCTCCCACTCCCTCTCCCACTACCTACTATCTCTCTCTCACTCACTCACTCTCTCCCTCTCTCATTCCCTACTCTCTCTCTTTCACACACACACACACACCCATCCCCCCTCTCTCCTCCCATCCCCTACTTTTTCTCTCACTCGCTCTCCCTCTCCCACTCCCTCTCCCACCACCTACTCACTCTCACTCTCTCTCTCCCCCTCTCTACTCTCTCTCTCTCTCTAGTACCCCCTACTCTCTCTTACATTTTCACACTCTCCCCTATCCCCTACTCTCTCTCTCTTTCTCTCTTACACATATTTCTATCCCCCCTCTCTCTCCCTCTCCCACTCCCTCTCCCATCGCTTACTCTCTCTTCCATCCCCTACTCTCTCTCAAGCTACTTTCTCTTCCCCCTCTCCCATTTCATACTCTCTCTCTTTCACACACATGCACTCCCATCCTCCTCTCTCTCGCTCTTCCTCTCCCACTCCTTCTCCCACTGCCTACTCTCTCTCCCCCGTCCCCTCCTCTCAATCTCTCTCTCCCAACCTATACTCTCTCTCACACTTCCTCTTTCTCCCATCCCCTACTGTCAATATCTCTCCTCCATCCCACACTCTCTCTTTGCCACCCCTACTCTGTTGCATCCTATACTCTCTCTGCCACCCCTACTCTCTCACACTTCCTCTCTCTCCCATCCTATACTCTCTCCCCTCTCCCATCCCCTACTTTCTCTCTATCTCTCTCTCACACACACATAGCCATTCCCTTGTCCCCCCCCCCCCCACCTATTTCTCTTTTTCAATTTAGGTATTGATAGTGTGTGCGCACTATAGCATGCACGCGATATTGGGAACGCAAAGTTCAATAGCGTGTGCGCGCTATAGGGCGCATGCACTATTGAAAGCTTTGCATTAAATCCAAGCTTAAGGCTTGGTTTTACCTTGGAGATCCAACCCAAAGGTTTGGAGTTTATAAACAGGTCTGAGGCGTGTTTTCCAGCAAACATACCAAAAATGATTGCTTTTTCTTATGCGCTCCCCTTCAAGATTCCTCGTGGTTGAGTATCGATAAGATCAGGTTACATAGCATTATAGGTCTCTGTGTTAGCTATCTAACCATATAATTTATTTTTAATTTGAACTATTTCAAACCTCTCATCTATAATTTCTTTTGAATGTATGTTCATTTTTTGTCAAAAACCACCATGTACTAATTGGGCTATAGATTTTAGTTCGTTCATCAAATTTTGCAACAACTTAGTTTTTTAGAAACTAGACTCCATTCTACACACTTTGAAAAAAAAAAGTTTTGATTTTAGATTAGTTTTCAATTATTTCTAGGGGGAGCACACAAATATTTCACATTTTTGGGATGTGTCTAGTTAAAAAATTCATTAAAAAAAATACACATTATAAAATCACCCAAAAAATCTGGGATAAACTACATAGTGTTAAGTAACTTTTGACGAGAGCAATTAAAGAATTTCAAAAAAAAAGTTAAAATTTTAGGGGGGGCACACTTTGTACTGTGTTATGTTTTTTGGAATAAACAGTACCACTTTTTGTGTCCCCCTTTTTTGAGGACCTAAAACTAAACCATTTTGAAAAAAAAAATAGTAGTTTAGAAACTAGATTCAAAGGACTATGACTTCAATTTTTGTCATATCTTAAAATTTTGAGCATAACTATCTTCAAATTCTTGTTGAAGTTCAAAATTTGTAGATTTCAAGAAAAAGGTGTCCACTTATACCCCCCTTTTGGCACCACAACTTGGTGCACTTATCCACTGGCAAAATGTTTACAACAAAATTCCTCTTTCAAGCAATGATCTAGATATATGATAAGCAACTAGACAGTGACCCATACAAGCCCAAAGGAAATATTGTTGCTTCTACAGGGAAAGATGCATTCAATGTAGGTAGCATAACTGCACATTTTATTTTCCAGCTACCATGTAACTCTTCAAAGATGTTTTCATTGGACTCAAACACTCTTGATAGCTTTAGCAAGAAATTAGATCAACTACAGGTCTTGCTCATTGATGAGGTGTCATTAATTGGTTCACGAATGCTATACTATATTGATAGAAGACTTCGCCAAATCAAACATACACCAACAAAACCATTTGGCAATGTTAACATCATATTTTGTAGTGACTTATATCAAGCGCAACCTATATGCAATAATTAGATATTTGAATAGCCAACAATAAAAAGTGAAAAAATCCCATACACATTTTGGATGGAAAATGTCTTATGCTTTGAATTAAACACTATCATAAGACAAACAAACAAACATTTTATATTTGTTCTTAATCGTGCAAGAATCGAGCAATAGAATAATGAAGACCTCAGCTACTTGAATATAAAATGTTACAACACAACTCCTAATGACCCTAAATTCCCATACTTGTTCCATAGAAACTCCATTGTTTCTGAACATAATAAATGAATGTTGGACTTCTTGCCTGGTACACTTTATGTATTTGAAGCTCTTGATGAAATAGAGTCACACGCTAACAATTTCCATTGCCAAGTTTAGAAATCATCATTTCCTTCTATAATCTATCTAAAGTTAGGCATTCTAGTTGAGCTAATAGGTAGTAACCTTGAAACACAAGATGGACTAGTCAATGGTGTTGATGGAGTCTTCCAACTACATACAACAAATGATGAAGACATTCTCTAGATTCAATTCAATGACACTACAATTGGCATATCATGATGTAGGAAAATTCAAAGCTTATACACCAATTCTATTTCACCTTCTTGGATCCCAATAATGAAAATAGCTAGGAAAATGAAAGCTACTACTAAATTTATTACACGAAAACAATTCCCTCTTCAACTAGCATCTGCAAGAACCATCCATAGGGCACAAGGTTTGACAATGGATGGACTCACTTTTAATCCCTAAAAAGTATACCAACATGATCTAACCTACACAACCCTTTCTCATGTAAAAACAATTGAGACATTATATTTGATACACAAACTCCAACATCAAAATTTTAAAGTCTCGCAAAAAGTTGACAAGGAAATGGAATGGCTCTGAAATCAAGCAGAATGGAAAATTCAACATAGCATCCCTCTCCTATCAATGCTCCATCTTATCATATCCTCACTAGCCTTCCATTACATGTAGACAAAATCATTTGTGACCACAACTTGGTCAAAATGTACTATGCCTCCAAGAAACAAGATATAAGACCGATGCACACCTCCCATTGCTACATGAACTATACAATTGCTATTCTTCATTTTCTATTCATGGTATAATGACTTGTTCTACGAAAACAACTATAATACTGAATACGAATTCTTTTGCAATGAACTCTCTAGAATCAATCACCATTGATATATTACATATCGGCCATACCATGCGAATTACTAATGCTTATATTAAACCAGGTGCACCTATCACTGACATACCGAACCTGATGCTACATACCTTCACCTCGTTGCCAAAAAATTCAAAAGAAATCATTACAAGAGACTTCAATATTGAAATGCACATCCTAGCAAAAAATTAAAAATGCTTGCAGAACTCATGCAACAATACAACTTCTCTTTAATAGTTGACAAAGCAACAATATTTGCAAGTACTTTATTAGACCACTTTTGGATACGTAATATAAATCAAGAATCTACAAAATTCATTCTCCTAGATACATATTGCTCAGATCATTTTGCAGTATCTTTACAACTCCATTTGTAAATTACAAAGCCTTTGTCTTAGAAAATTACATGTACACGCCAACTTACATTATTAACTTATGCATTAGAAAACCATTATTTAACACAGCTTTCTAATTTCCTTTACAAGCCTCCCTCATACCATATCTTTACACAAGTACATATAAGTTTTACACTTTTTTCTTGCATAAGAATATTAACCTATTTCATTCACATGACCTTTTTCAAATTCACTTTCATATTTCTCTTACATTTGAACAATGTCATAGTTTAATTCATGAACAGATATTCGATGGAGCCATCCAAAATCAACAAACATGAAGCTGATAGCTACCTTGATACAAATGAGCTGCAAAAGAAAAGTTCAACTCTCACAAAAAGTTATTGCAATATTATACACAGAATTCCATACCTTTCCATGCATCTATTTAATTTATATACATATTTAGTTATTCTACTAACCTTTTTTTATACATTTTCTAGAACTTTGTTAAAATCCTCACATGAATAGCAAAACCTTGTAGCAGATAAGAGCAGATCTCAAGATAGAAACCTGAAAAAAAGGTATAAAAAATTGTGTTGTTCTCAAACTATTTACTTCATTTACATATCATTGAAGACCCTAGAATAATAATATATTCTCTTCACAGACTCAGCACAGAAGAAAACAATTTATCCACCATTGCAGATATTTGTACGACACAATCAGGTACTATTTTTGAAGGTGATGTCCTTATCACTTATGGTCCTGCCTATGCCAAGAATCTAACAAGCCCAGCAAAGACTCCTATAGTGCACACTGATCTTTTCGATAGTGATGGTCACATGACCATAACAGTAAACATAACCAACCGACAGATCTATGACAAAGCTTTTGCCCAGCACAAGTGTCCGCATAAAAGATTTCTCTCTCAAGAAAAAAATGCAGTATGAAAGAGGTGGCGTAGACTATTGCATCTAGATCACTGCTTAAACATCTATTGAAACAATTGACCAAGTTTGCAGCCACCAAAAACTGATGCCTGACACAAGAATATGTCAACTTATTCAGTCAACTAATAACTATTCAATTGGCACATTAGGTGTTGTAGTGGCAGTTCACAAACAAACACCAAAGGAGTATGAGCTCCAAGTCAAAGATGGAGAATCTATATCAGACACATCCATAGTAATCTTCTTATACCATTTCTACATCCACAGTTGCTATTTTTTTCCCTCAATATACAGTTCCTTCCTCTGATGACTAACAAATTCATTTAATTGCAGGTTACCGATCCTAAATTCCATGCTCAAACTTACACAACACTCCAACAAATCCTCAATTTCTTAGCTTAATTCAATAATATGATAAACCAATTTTACCCTTAATGTATTCATATGACTGCAAAATTCAATGTAATGTGTATTTGTGCCCTACAAAGCTCTTATATCCTCTAGAATTGAGCCTACCAAAATACCAAATAACTAAGGAATAAATTTTCTCATTGCAAATTATAAAAATTGCATATATTATTTTTAAATGTATTAATATTAAATATAATTTTATTTATTTAATTTGATTCAACATTAAAATTAATAATTTATGTATAGATTTTCTTTATTTAAGTGTATTTTTTATATGTTTCTTTTATTATAGAAAACTATTATCTATTATATGATTTAGCATAATTGATAATTATAGTTATAGATTGACAAACATTAAAAAAACAATTTTTAGATTATAAAAATTAAATGTAAGGAAAAAATTACATAAAAATCTTGCTACAAAATTGACACAAAAGGAGGCGAGGGTAGATTATGTCTTTCAAACTCTTTATTTTGTTTTGATTATTGAATATCTTTTTTTGAAACAAATATAGTTTGTATTTATTCATATTATATAAAACTAAATTATAAAAGAAAATGTTAAATGTTAAATATTACATTTGAGTTATTAAAAAGGTAATCTTTCTAATTCATTAACTAAGTTTATGGATAAAAACAATTACAAAAAATATGCACAAGAAAGGTAAAGGGTTAACAACTTCAAATTATTTTCTTTTAAATACCTTTTTTCTTTCAAAATAACTCTTTGTCTCACTTAGCTAATAAAGAATTTACTTATATTTTTACAATATATTATATGAATACTTTAGACATCCATTTTATTAGGAAATACCCACCATTGACCATATTCCACATATTCTAGAAAATTGAATTACAACAACACTATTTCCAAACTCTCAAAAATATAAGGGGCTTTCCTACTCGAGGTTATATCTACACTCATTATGATCAACATACAAAGCTCAAATGCTAGAATAAAACTTTCAAATTAAATTGTGTATGTTTGATGTCCATTTTGAATGTTCTAACTTAATGTGGAATCTCAATATGATTATAAGGGAAATTTATAAATAATTATTTAAGTTTATGCCAGCCATGTGGACAAGTGACCTCCTGACTTTGTCCAATGCAGCCCCCCTCCATACTTTTCTATCAACATCTACTTGATCTCTTGATACACATCTTCATTCCACTTGGGCGTACCCTCTTCCCTTAGTTGACAAGTTAGGATCTCGATTGTAACAACATCCTTAGTGGGTCCAAGATACACCTCAAAATTCTTGATAGATTAGAGAAATACTATATCATTGTCACACATTCTTTGGGGATTCAAATCTCTCTCTTTTTCACATCCTTCACGACTTCTCAGAATTGAGACACAGGCACTCTCACTTCAACATCAAAAAATAGAGTCATGTGCACGCGTTGGTCCCAGCTACATGTTGTCTCATTTTTATGTAAAATCTAGGTGGAAATATAGCTCCCACCAATTTGTTCAGGGATTTCTTCACATTTACCAAATTTCTACATGCGATGGTTGAAACCAACAACTGGGTACCCAATGAAGCGTTGCTCGTCATTCAAAAACCCAAGGCCATTCAAGGCAATTTGAATAGTTCGATTTGCAACAAGGTTGCAAATTGCATCCACGTCTACTTTCGCCAGGATTGAATCTACTAAAAAAGAAATGGTGTACCCAATAATAAGTTATTATTCAGATTAATCTTATTTAACAAAAAATACAATCGATTTGGCATGTGCAGAGGCCAACGCAATAGCATTTGCTATTGCTAGAAATTTGATATTTTATTTTCCTATAAAATAATTAAACCACTAGGAAAAATAGATAGGGCCAATCAGATTTTTCTCTAAATTATTCAAATTTTTTTTTTAATAAATAATATTGCTAAACCCTTTAGTTTATATATGAATTTTCCAAGAGAAATATTAATAGCCATAATTTAGGTGAAAATAATAGTCTCTACCTTTTAAAAGGTAGGGACTAATAAGCATAAATGCCAAGAACCATTATAAAGTGTATGTAGAAAATGTATTTTAGAAATATCATACAAACAAACAATTAGCATTAAATTCTTCAGCCACAATATAACTCCATTATTATTGATGAGTGATTTACATGTTGTAAAGTTATTGGATATAATGTGACATCAAGATCTATAAAAAAACTCCTTATCATATCATAAATTAGCTTTCAATGAAAGTTAGGCATAGAAGATACATAATCAAAATGGTTATTGGTTTTCCAAAATAAATTGAAGTTTATAACTTTTTTGTAACTTGAAGAGATTCTTTCTTGTGGTGAAAATAAGTGTCCCCACAATCAATCGATTTAGTCATTAAATATTTGATGTTTATGCAGACTGTCCTTGCCACATGAGAAAAATAAAACTAGAGAAGTTTATAAGAGATACACAACTAGTTGTCAAGCACAACATTTTTTTAAAAGTGGATAAAATTAAAAAACATTAAAAGTAAAACTTGAAATTAGATTCTACCCTTACAAATAAAAACCATAAACTTTTTACAGCTCAAATAAAGTCAAGAAATATTGGCATCTATCATTCTTCTTCATTCAAAGGATCTAATTCCTTTTTTACATTCTCCCTAATCATACTATATGCTAAAAAATAAATCACGACTATATTGACAATAATATAATTGAGCATCAACAACATAATATACTATTGAAAAAAAATGAGCATTGAATCAAATACCATAAAACAACTGTTAGAAATACAAAGACATAGTATGAAAGTCAAAGACAATAATTCTTTTAGTGTACATTTCATGCAGACCATGCATAACTATTTGTCCTAGTGACGGTTCCCTCCTTCAAAATATCCTTAAAGAAGAGTGTGTGTGTGTGTGTGTGTGCACGCACACACGCAAGTGCACAAGTGTGTGTGCCATCATCACATTCATTGTAGATAACTTTTTAGAGCTCTAATGAAGTTAGAAGATATTAGCATGTACCATTCTTTTCCCATTCTGAAAAGGGGTTATTCTTTATAAATTTTATCCACATCATCATGTATTCTTAACAACAAATGTATCTTTAATAATAGCTTTTGGCAAACAAGAGCATAATCAAATACCATAAACAACTTGTTATGATTTCCAAGAACCAATATGAGGGTCAAAGATCATGGTTTTTCAACCTATACAACTATCCTTGCTAGTGAGGATGGTCTCCTTAGTTTCAAAATATTCTTAAAGAAGTGTGTACACATTGATCACTATCATATTCATCAGGTAGTTGAATTTAAATTATTTCAAGATAGGGTGTGTTGTGAAGCAACTTATTATTGTAATTTCCTTGTAGTCAAAATCCAATACCTTTAGCTTCATTTCCTTGAGTTGACATGTAGAGATGCAAGGTTAGCTCCTGCATTGCAATTTGTTGAACAAGTAACTTCACCAAGGTTTTTTTCTGACACTATATGGCAAGTTTTAGTGGATTGCTTCAAAATAAGCCTGTCATTTTTCTTCATATAAACTACTAATCTTAAGAATGAGATATTTTTGTAAGGAACCAAACATATACAATGATTTAATATTTAGAAACCTATGGAGAAGGTGCAATAGACTAACATTTATCCACCCTTCCTTTTCAAAGGCTTCAAACATGTGGATATTAAGTTCCTTCAAGGATTGGAAATTGCCTAATATTTGAAGAAATCTACTTGTTGAGATAACTCTTGGTAAACTTCCATGTGTCCATAATCCATGATCAATTTCCTTGGAGCACTTGCATAGAGAATTTTTAACTCAATGATGACATAAGAAAGTTCATAGAACCTTGTAATATTTATAGTCAAATCCTCAATTGTGTATCCAGACAACATTTTGAGTTGAAGGAAGTTAACAAATAGAGACATTACACTTTCCATAATCAATTCTTTAAGAGTCAATGAAAATAGTACAACATTAGCTATCCCAATAGGTCTTATTAAAAAATAGTTTGGAAGTCGGGAGCTCGAAAAGGAATGTAAAGAAGTCAAAGACGAATTTTAATTGGACTTTGGAGCAAGAAGAAGAAAATGTTTTAATGGGTTTTTGTTCTCGAAGATGTAGGGTCATTGAATATAATCATTCTGATCCTCTTACTAAGAGACCTATCCAAACTAGGGACCCACTACAAGAGGGAAATTTCTTGATGGATGTGGGCAAGGCTGTAGAAGGATCACATGTAGAGGAGTAGAAGAAGGAGGATTTTGAAGTAGGTCAATGAAATTGGTCTTCTTTGTTCCGAAGAAGGCCGAGAGGATAGTCTTATTTTCCACTTGTTACTTCAAAATTGTGTTGGGAAAAAGGTGAGTTTTAGATCTTTATCCCACATTTGATTGTTGATTATTCTATTTCGACCATTGATTTTACCCTAGTTGGAAATTTTTGGGGACCCACCCAAATATTGATGCTCTTAGAAATATGGTTAAAAGGAAATGGGATATTCGTGGTCAAGTGGATATTACTTTAATGATGAAATGGTTCTTTTCCTTTGTTTTTACTTGCAAGGAAGATTTAAATATGGTTCTATGTGGTGGTCCTTGGTCATTTGGCAACAGCACTTTAACAATTAAAAAGTGGGAACCCAATATGGATCTTTCTGATGCATTTTTCCTTACTACTCTGGTTTGGCTTAGATTACTAGGACTCTGGCTTGAATTTTGGCATAAAGACACTTTCAAAGGGATAGTTGGTTCATTCAGTGAACTTATAGCTATTAATAATGTGATAGCTTGTAGATCTAAACTCATTGGGCTAGAATCTATGTGAAAGTTGTTCATTTGAAGAACCTTCCCTAGAAGGTGGAATTAAATTCAAAACTTGGAAAATGTATGCAAGAGATAGCCTTTGAAGATCTTCCTGATGCATGTTTTGTCTATAAAAAGTAGGTTCACTGGGTTAAAAATTGTCCTATGAAAATAAAAAATAAACTGAAGATGGTGAATGTAGACAAAAAGGTGGAAACTAAGATTCAAAAAAGGGTTTAAACCTAAAGCTAACCCTGATAAGGAGGTCAAAATGAAAGTAGACCAAGATAATCAAAATAAGGAGATCTTGACAGAAGACGAAGGGATAATCTAAATCTATGAGGATTTTAAGCTCAAGGATAAAGGGGAGTATGAAAATCCAATGAACCAGATGGTTATCTATCAAAATAAAGATTTTGAATTGGAAGAAATTGAAGATTTAGAGGAGGTTGAGGAAGGTGAAATTATTGAGGAAAGAAGTGGTCAACTTGATGATATTGATTTACAAAATGAAGAATCTTTGTCCCTATTTAGTCCCCTTTGTCAAGAGTTTTTGCTTATTGAAAGTATATTAGATTCAAAATGTTTGGATCTAATAAATGATAAGAAAGAACCAAAATAGAAATAGGATCAAAGATATAAAATAGAGAAAAAATCTAACATGTTATATATAGAAGTTGAGACCCATTAAAGTAAAATGGAAATTGGGTCTCTTAAATTGAAACTGAATGTCAAAATTCTAGAGAAACCTAGTAGAAAATCTACGAGGAAGACGAGAGAAAGTGAAAGTTTATAGAATATTTTTGATGGGAAACAAACAACTATTCTAAACTTTATCCCCAAGAAGTTATAATGAAAGTTATGACCTGGAATATTACGGGGATGAACAGTATTCATAAACTTGAAATTGTTCAAAATTTTGTAAAAGAGCACAAACCTAATATTTTGGTGCTCTAGGAAACTAAAATGGATAAAGACAAAGCTGAAAAGTTGAAATACTTTAATAATTATTGTATCATGGCTAGTAAATCTAAAGGTGCTTCTAGGGGAATGATGATTTTGTTGAAGCGGTCTTTGTTTTCTGGTACTTTATTGGGTGCAAATAAACATTTTATGGTGGTCAAGATTAAGAGTTTATCTTAGGATAACTATTGGTATGTTGTTCAAATTTATGTGCCTAATAATAAGAATTCTAGGGAAAAAAATTAGGAAACCCTATCTAAGATTAAGAGTGTTGATTATTGTGTTAGATGGTTAATTTTGGGGCATTTTAATGTTCCTCTTTATGAACATGAGAAAAAAGTGAAAATGCTAGTCAACTGGAAGGAAGATTGGATTTCATGGACTTTATAAATAATGAGGACTAATGGACTTAGATCATCAAGGGATTGATTTCACTTGGAGTAATAAAAGACTTGGAAATGATATTGTCCAATCTTGTTTGGATAGAGTCCTTATATCTCCAAATTGGACTAGAGATTTTGTGTAATCTAAAGGCTATTCAGAAGATTGCTTCTGACCATTTTCCTCTTTTATTTATGATGGAGGCTATTCAAGTTAGGAAGAATTTCTCATTTAGATTTGAAAAAATGTGGATGTAGCATCCATAGTTTGAGGATTGGCTAGAAGAATGGGGGAACATTAATATTGAAGGAATGACTTTATTTTGTGTTTCTTCTAAACATAGAAATGTTAAAAAGAAAGCTAGAGAATGGAATAAAAGATACTTTTGGAATATCTTTGAAAGTAAATCAAATAGTAAAGATTATCTAAAAGTTATCCAAGACAAAATTCAGTAGGGGATATTCGATGGATTTGGTGAAGGAAGAAAATGAAAAACTGGTGGAGTACCATGATATCATTTCTAAAGAAGAGATCTATTGGAGACAAAGGTCTAGATTCATTTGGCTAGATGAAGGAGACTGAAATATTAATTTTTTTCATCTATCTAGTTTGAAATACATAGCCAAAAATCATATATCCAGTCTTACTAAAGGAAGACAAACAAATTACTAATGAAAAGGATATTTCTAATGAAATGGTTTCCTTTTTTTCTTCCTTGTTGTCTCCAGACCCTGATATTGATGAAACTAAATAGATTGAGTTGCTTGATGCAATTCCCTCTTTGGTCACCTTTGAGAAAAATAAAATGTTGTATGCTATTCTCAAGGGAGAGGAAATTTTTTAAGATGTGTGCTCATTTGAAGGAGATAAGTCACTAGGCTGAGATGGTTTCCCTATGATTTTCTTTTAGAAAGAGTGGAATTTGGTTGGCAAAGCTATTTTTTATGTTGTCAAATAATTCTTTGGGGCCAAAAGAATGCTGAAAAAAATTAATTCTTCCTTCCTTTGTCTTATTCAAAAGAAGATTGGAGTCGACTCTCTAGATCAGTTCAGACCTATTAGTCTATGCAACTCAATTTATAAAATCATTTCTAAAGTCCTTACTCTGAGATTGTTGAACATTCTTCCTAATTTTATTTCTAAGCAATAGAGTGGTTTTATTTCTAGTAGACAAATCCTTAACTCCATTATTTCAGTTCATGATAATATACATTCTTTATCTCTTTCTAACAATCAAGATTTTATTATGAAAGTTGATATTGCTAAAGCTCATGATAAAGTTGAATGGACTTTTCTTCACAAGATTTTACTTTCTTTTGGTTTTAGTGTTAATGTGATTAAGCTAACTATGTAGATGGTTTCTACCACTTCTATTGTTGTGTTAGTCAATGGAAGATCCATGGATTTTATTCTTAAGCCTTCTAGGGGATTGAGGCAAGGTGATCCTTTATCTATGATTCTCTTTACTATTATGGCTAATTAGTTGGGCAAATATATTGGAAAGTTGGTTTCTAGAGGGGAAATTCAAGGTTTGAGACATTCTTCTCATCCTCTTATTTTTTCTCATGAAAAATTTGTGGATGATACTATTTTTCTAGGTAAATCTAATATAAGGGAGGCTAGAAACCTTAAAAAGACTCTTAATCTTTATTCCTCTACTCCTGGGCAGCTGATTAATTGGAACAAGAGCTCTCTATTTTTTATTAACACTCTTTATTTTAGACAAAGAAAGATTTCTAATATTCTTGGTTTCTCAATTGGATCTCTTTCCCTTGGTCTTCCCTTGGGGCTTAATCTTGCATATTCTTTTTGGGAGGAACTTGTTAAGAAATTTGTGAGGTGGAAAGGTAATATGTTGAGTCAAGCTAGCAAAGTTACTCTTCTCAAAGCTTGTCTTCAAAGTATTCCTACTTATGCTTTGAGCCTCTTTAGGATCCCAACTAAATTTGTTGATGCTATTAATAAAATTCAAAGCAAATTTTTATGGTCTGGAACTGAGGAAAAGAAGAGAATGGCCTTTATTGCTTGGTAAGCGATTTGTAAATCAAAGATGGAAGATGGGTTGGGTATTAGATCTATAAGAAGTATGAATAAAGCCTTATTAGCAAAACAAGGATGGAGAATTTATCATGACAATAAGGAATGGAGTTCCATTTGGAAACATAAGTACCTTTATGAAGCTCCTTCTATTTCATATTTTCTATCCTACCCTAATGTTCCTTCATCTTCTACTATTTGGAATGCAGTCCAAGGAGCTAACCATATTTTGAATAAAGGATGTAAATGGAAAGTCGATATTGGTAGTAAAGTTAGATTTTGAGAGGATGAGTGGCTCTTGGATCATCCTTTGTTTGAGGATTTTTAGGATATGACTTTTATAGAATTTTGTAAATAGTCTTATGGTGTTTCCGTGGAGAATTATTGGATTAACAATGAATGGGTTAATATTGCAGAGATTAATCATGATTTTTCTAGCATCCTGTTGGCTATGAATGCTTATAGCCTTTATCTACAAAAGGAGGATAATATGGTATGGGGGATTGAACCTAAAGGATGTTTGAAGGTCTCTTCTATGTTTAGATCAAAGGATAAGGCTTCAGTGTGTGCTAAATCTTGGATCAAAGGACTTATTCCTAAAATCAACATCTTTTTTTGGACTATGCTTTAAAATTAAAAAATTAACTATGGATCATTTGTGAAAAAGAGGGGTTTATTTGGTTAATAGATGCTACCTATGCAAATTGGATTTACAAATAGGAATTGCTTTTTTTAAAATTATGGGTTCAATCAGAATGTCTAGAGTTATCTCCTTCACTATTGGAATATTGATTGGGTTTAGCATAATAACATTGATCAATGTTTTCAAAACTGGATATGTCCTACTAAGGATGGTGATATTTGTTTTCTCTAGAAGATATCTCTTCCTCATCTCTTGTGGGGTATCTGAAAAGAGAGGAACAATAAAATTTTTAGAAATAAGGAAACACCTAATTGGGTTTTGGGTCAAAATATTATTAGAGCTATCAAAGAGAATTTCAAATCTCAGAGAAAAAAATTTCTTGACACCCAAATAAGTAATCCTATGAATAGTAAAGGTAATAAAATTAAATAGGGTGATCAGAGATAGTATGTGAAGTGGAGATCACCACCCTTGGGATGGGTTAAAGGTAATTTTGATGGCTCAACTAAAGGGAATCCTAGAAAAGTAGGATGTGGTGGTGCTTTGAGAGACCACTACAAAAGAGTATTGGATGTTATTACAGTTCCTATAGGCCAGTCAACTAGTCATAAATCTTAGGCTACAGTTGCTTTGTTCATGGTTAGGATGGTTGTGGAATCTAGAATTTGGAACTTATGGTTGGAAGGAGATTCTCTCATTATTATCAACATGTTGAATAACAAGAGTCCAATAAATTAGAGTATTGAGGGTAGTATAATGGAAATAAAAGATCTAATGAAAAATTTTGTGAAGGTAAAAAATTCATTGACTGGACTATCAAGTGGTCTACTGGGAAACAAAGATGAGTTGCCAAGATGACCTAAGCAAGGATCGGCAGCTAATGGAAATTGTTAATTATGATATGATAAATGCTATCAAGGGAAAAATTACTGAAGACTGAGGAATTTTTGATGAGAAGTGATGGGTTTATGGCAGATTTCTTATGTATCCCAAGGAGGTACCATTATGCAATTATGGAATGTACTTGGCACATATGCAAGGTTAAAAGTTTCTTGGAAATCAAATACACTTTATTTTTCTTGTTGGTTATCATTTCTCATATTAGTTGTAAGTGCAGAGCCGATTACAAGATGGGAGAGCAACCTAGAAAGAAAGAGTCAAATAATTGCAAGGAATAGAAGGTAAATTTGGTTGTGTGGGATATTCTGCAAAAAGGGAAAATTACAGTGTATATTGAGAAGCTCCATGGTTATAAGCCCCACAATACAGAGTATTTTTTCAAAAACTTGATTGAAGATAGGGCTACAATGCATGGGGTTATTGTGAAACTATCTAAGGAATTTATTATCGAGCTTATTGGTCTTCCAATGGAGTGACTTAAATTTAGCAAGGAGACCAGTATTTTGAATGTTGCCTTCAAAAAATTCCCAAAAAGTGATGAAGAGGAGAAAGAGCTTGAGAAAAATGATAATTTTTAAGACCTAAGCTAGATTAAGGTTATATGAAGGAATGTTTTATCGTGCATTCGTGAGTATTTTATCCTTGATGGTAGATCTAAGAGGGTACACAAGTTTCATTTTGTGTTTTTAAATCACTTTAGGTGTAAAGATAGAGTATCTTTCCTATTTTATCTAAAATACTCTCTGATTCAAAGTCTCCAAGCTCATAGGAAGAAGGAGTCATGTCCTACGATCCATGAGGGGTTAATTATTCTTATTGAAAATTACTATAAAAATAAGGTTGTTAAACCCTCTTCGGTTGGGGAGAAGAAGCGAAAATCAACTGGCAATGACCCTCACTCAAAGAAAACTAAAAGTGAGAACGAATTAGCGATAATAAGGGTACAAAAAAGGGAAACAAAAGGGAGATTAAGAAGAAATATGTGGAGAAAGTTATGGAATCTGAAAATTCTGCTAAAGATTATGATAAAATAGAAATGGGGGGCCTCAGCTCAAATTTGGATGGTTACTCTAGGAGAAGAGGCATTTCTACCTGCAAGGATTATGTGGATGGTAGTAAAGATAGGAAAAGTGTGTCTAATGCAAGGTCTAAAGCTTCAGGGGATGAAGAAGGGAAACAAAGTGCTCACCTACCTCTACTAAAAGGAATACTAGTGAGGATAAAATGGATATGGAAACTAAATAGAGCAATGAGGGAAAATCTCTTATCATGAAAGAGCACAGCTTGAGTAAGGTGAATAAAGAGGAGAATAAGGAGAAGTAGGATGCAAACATCGAGACCTAGGTCAATATAAAGGAGAATATTACTATTGACTCTATGAATAGGGTTGATGATGGGTGTAGGGATGATTCTCATTAGGAAAATGTATCCTTCCTTCATACTATCATGCTTAAAGTTGATGCATCTCTTCAAGGTGATTTATGGCTCTATGATGAGATTATGGTACTAAAGAAAAAAGTTGGGGGCATGCAGAAAGAGTTGGATCATGAACTTGTAATGAGAGCTCATCTGGAAAGCCAAGATGGTAATATTCCTAATAAACTTAAGGAGTATGAGCTAGAACTTGGTCAATTAATCAAGGATAGTGGGTAGAGGATGGAGCTTTTTACTTCCATTTTATGTGTTACAATGGCCAGTTTGGGAAAGAAAAGAAATAAGGAGATTATGTCTCTAGACAATGCTAGGTTGAAGAGTCCACAGGGTCCAAGTAAGAGAACCAAGTAGAGCATGAAGAAAAAGGCTAGCGAGGCTCCTGAGGCTCCTATTTCTACCACGGTCAACATTATCTAGAGTACTATGGAGGCAGGCAAGGAGGTAGTGAAGATCATTAAAGAGTTGTTGTAGGTGTTGGTCAGGGTCGTTGGTGTGTTGGTTGTTGATCCATGTTGTTTTGATGGTTCTATTTTTATTTCTATCTTTTTGTTTAAACTTTAGGTTCCAGGTCCTTATAAAACCTGGGTTTGTTTCTATTTGTTTTACTCTTGAGGTTTTAGCAACTGTAAAACTTGGGTTTTTTATGTTATTTGGTAAACTTTAGGTTTTAGGTCCTTGTAAAACCTAATGGTGCTTAATGTTGATCCTTATATTTTGTTAAAGGGTCAAGGCTATCTTAGACATGCCTCCTCCCCAGACACTGCGACAGCTTCGCTCTCTTCAGGGAAAGCTTCAATCTGTTCAACACTTCATCTCCCAGCTTGCAGATAAGTGTACACCATTTTCACATTTACTAAAGAAGGATGAGAACTTCAAGTGGGATCCTTTATGTCAGCGCAACTTCGATCAGCTCAAGCAGTATCCAGCCAATCCCCCTACCTTGGTCCCACCAGTTCTTGGTCATCCCTTGATCTTGTACATATCAGCAACACCTACTGCTCTAGGGGCGCTTCTAGCACAACATGATGATTATAGCAGAGAAAGAGCCATCTACTATATCAGTAGAACCCTAGTTGGTTATGAACTCAATTATACTCCTATGGAAAAAGCTTTTTTGGCAGTTGTTTTCTCAACTCAAAAGCTTTGCCACTACATGCTAAGTCATACCATCCAACTAGTCTCCAAGATTGATCCTCTCAAGTATATGCTCTCTAGAACAGCACTCATAGGTCGGCTAGCAAAGTGGGTTATGCTACTAAGTGAGTTTGACATCCAGTATGTGGACAGAAAGGCAATCAAAGGGCAAGCTATAGCAGATCACCTAGCTGATGCACCTCTAGTAGATGCATATCCTTTGCTCACAGAATTCCCAGACGAGCATATCTACCTAATTGAAGAACAGCCCCCATGGAAGCTTTATTTTGATGGCTCATACACATCTCATGGATCAGGGGCAAGAATATTATTAGTTACAACTCAAGGAGATTACATTTCAAAAGCCTTCAAGCTACAATTCCCTAGCACCAACAATATAGCAGAATATGAAGCTCTTGTAGCAAGATTAAAGATAGCTCCAGAATGGAACATCACTGAGTTACAAATCTTTGGCGATTCCCAGCTCATCATCAAACAAGTCTTAAATGAATATCAAACCAAAGATGAAAAGCTATTACCCTACAAAGAGCTAGTTGATCAGCTAACCCAACATTTTACAAAGCTTCAGTTTACACAAGTGCCACAAATGCAGAACAAGGTAGCAGACGCCATGGCCACTATCGGCTCACTCTTGGAAATTCCCCAAGAAGCTATGCAGTATGAGTTTTTAGTCGAGCAGCTCCTCACACCTGCCTATGCGAATGAGGATTCAAACCGTGTTTGTATCTTGGTTGGTCCCCAATCCCCTTGGTACCATGAAATTCATGCTTACCTTAACAATGGTATCATATCCCCTCACCTCACACGCACCCAACGCTAGAACCTTATTCGAAAATCATCCTGCTATGTCATCATAGCCAATACCCTATATCGTCGAGGTTATCACGATACCCTCTCTCGATGTTTAGATGAAAATGAGGCTGTGATGGCATTAAAAGAAGTACATTTTGGACTTTGCGGTGCCCACACGAGTGGTATTATCCTAGCACAAAAAATCCTTAGAGCAGGCTACTATTGGCCTACCATTGAAGAAGACTCCTATGACTTTGTTAGAAAGTGTCTCCCATGTCAGCAGCATGCAAATCTTGTGCACGCTCTAGCACAGGATCCACAACCTATTGCACCACCTTGGCCTTTCACTTGTTGGGGCCTTGATCTAGTTGGAACTATCACACCTCTCTCATCTGATGGACATAAATGGATAATAATAGCTACAGACTATTTCACTAAGTGGGTGGAAGCAGTCCCCCTAGTCTCAGCTACAGGAGTTCAGGTCTCCAAGTTCATCTTGTACCACATTGTTTGCCACTTCAGTATCCCATCCACCATCTTCACTGACCACGGAGGTAACTTTGAAAATCTCAACATGGAAGAATTATGTACTTCCCTCCACATCCATCATCACTTTTCTAGCCCATATTTCCCACAAGGTAACAGCCAAGCAGAGGCAACTAATAAAACCCTCCTCAAAATCCTAAAGAAAGTTGTCAATGATTCCGGCCGTGATTGGCACCTTCAAATAAATTTGGCTCTATGGGCCTATCGAACTTCCTTCTGTACATCCACAGGAACAACTCCATACTCCTTAGTCTATGGTGCCAAAGCGGTATTACCTATAGAAGTTGAACTTCCCTCACTACGCATCTCTTTGCGAGGGCAAATCTCAGATGAAGAATACAGAGTAGCTCGGCTCACCCAGCTATATCTATTAGACGAGAAGAAACAACAAGCCTATGACCATCTCATAGTCTACCAAACTCATCTCAAAAGGAATTTCAACAAGAAGGTGCTCCCACGGCACTTTCAGCCAGGTGACATGGTCCTCAAAGAAAATATGAAAGTCCAAGCAGATTGAGAAAAGAAAGGCAAGTTTGAACCTACATGGCTCGGTCCTTATGTTGTCACAGCATCTTTTGGCTCTGGAGCCTATCAATTATCTACACCAGAAGGAGAACTCTTGAATGATCCTACTAACATCATTCATCTCAAGAAGTTCTATGCTTGAAGATCCTTGGTATACCCAGCTTTTGAAAAATACAAAAAAAAAAAAAAAAAAATAGTAAAGAGAAATAAGTGTCCAATGGTGAAAACTTGGCAATTCAAGTGCCTTGGATAGGTACCTTGGTGAAAACCTAGTAATTCAGGCACCTTGTGTACTAAGACTAATCCATTATCTATCACTATCATATCCCTCATCCATCCACCCACCATCCCATAAACAACACCTGCTTGTTCCCTTGGTGTTCCAACCAAAAATCCAAAGTCTAATGGAGCTTGTAAATACCTCCTGTATAGCTTGTAAAATCTTGTACCTCAGCTTGTAAAATCTTGTACCAAAGCTTGTAAAATCTTGTACAAAAGCTTGTATTATACCTTGTAAATCTTGTACCAAAGCTTGTATTATACCTTGTAAATCTTGTACCATAGCTTGTATATCCAAATCTTATCCAAAGCTTATACCATATTCCAGCTTGTAAATAATCTTGTATCCTAGCTTGTATCCTATCACATGCACACAAAGAATCTCATTTTCCTTAAAGTTTTTCGCAAACCATCTACCTATCCACCTATCAACTATTATAGACATTCCATCCTTCACAAACATTTCCATCTCACAAAAAACCAAAACATGAACAAACTTGTACATTTGTAACATATCTTGGTTCGTCAGCTTGTACATCCTCTTTAGCTTAGTACCATTGTATCTATCTAGCTTTCATGTTAGTTCCTCCTTGATCAGCATCTTGCACACATCACACATCTTGGTTAGCTATTCCAATGCATCCTTTAGCTAGATTTCTTGTCACCAAAGTGTTATCCTTCTTAGTTCAGCTTGCCAGACGCATCACTCATCCAAATCCACCAGCTTAGGTACTCTCCGATAGGTCCTTGTAGGATATAGCTTTCCTCATGTCTGATCTTGGTCCGTTAATACCTCGTCCTACTCATCTCATTGGCAAACGGTTCTCTTTTGGATTTGCACTTTCTTTTGATTGGAGATCTTCCCTTTTGGGTCTTGAAATATCTTTTCCAAGCAATCTCCTTGTTCCCTCCTCAAGGTTGCCATGATCTTCCATATCATGGTATGCTGCGAATGGGGCAATCAAAGCATAAGGTCTTGATCATGTCTTTCGCTTGTTTTCTTTTTCTGCTTGTGGGTTACCTAGTGTCGTTTCCACGCTGCTTCCTCTGGGATTCATGTGTGATACTGGGGAAATCCTTGCGTGTTTGTTTTGAGTCAGTTCGTCAGTCCTCTGGACGGTTGGTGAAAAGGCCTTGATGTTCTTGGTAACCTTGGAAAATAACCAACAGTCCTATAGCAAATCTAGTGCTCAACTACATGGTGGTACTTCTCTTTAAAGTATCCCCCCGCTCAAAAAGCTTCAATGGATTCCCTTCATCTCCATTATCCCCCATCCATATCCTGCATCTCTCGCTCCTACCCCAGCTTATGCATCAGTATCTCTTTGAATCACTCCTCATGCTTAGCTTTAGGGATCCACAATCCTAGTCTTAGGGATCCACCAATCAAATCAATCCACCAAGCCTCATCTTTCGAGATCCACAATCCTAGACCTAGGGATCTCTGAAAACCCATCTTTCGCCAATCTGACTCTTTGAAATCCTGTTGCATCAGCTTTATCATCCCATCATCCATCTCCCTATCCTAGATTCCTTTTATAGCGCTCCCACTCCTCCATCCTCCCTCCCCCAATCCTAGAAAGTCTTAAGCTTGCTTTACTATTGTGCCTCTGATTTCCCTTTATCATTCTCCCGTAGTGAAAGTTTGAGCTAATTCAGCCCCTCCTCTTTGCCAATCTGTGTCTCTGCTCGTCTCAATTTCTTGTACTTTTCAAGAACTCGTCGAGCCTCATTTCTCTCCCGACCACCTTCTTGAGGGGGCATCATCTAAGTCTAGTCTCTCCTCTTCTTATCCGAGACTGGGGCAACCTTGTTGCTAAAACATTTTCTTCGTGTCATCTTCATTCGAACTTCTTTGAAATAGTGTTGTCTCAACACTATGTCAAAGAGGGGCAAAATGTAGACACCTAAATTTGATTACACCGCTTTGGTAATCTAATTTAGCTCTCTAAAGGCATCATTAATTAAATGCTTATTTATTTAATCCTTTGCCATCCCTAGCTGATTAATTTAATTAATCATCTATAGTCCTAATTGATAAATCAAATAACCTATTATTTATCAATTAAATCCTATTCTTCTATCTAATTCCAAAAATCCCCATTTATTAAATAAATCTATTTGATAAATAAAATCCTCAAATCCAAAAACTCCTAACTTATCCCTAATCCTCCATTTAGCCTAATCCACCCTATCCACCCATACTAACCTAGCTTAGCCACTAACTCACCCAACCTCATTAATGTCATCCACTTGCACATCTCTAACATCCCTAATCTAATCCTAAACCCAAGCCTAATCCACCCCCTAATGTTGTCACATTCCCTAAACAAGTTTAAGACTTTCCTAAACCAAATCAAAGTCTCCCCTCAAAAATCCCAACCACCAAGTCATGAGTGCTCTTACAAAACATAAAAGACTCTTACAAGTCCACTTATGACTCTTACATCCATCTTCCACACTCTTCCCTCTTCCACACTCATTCCTCTTACATCTCTCTTACATACTCAACCCCACTCATCATGCCTTTAACCAACCCTTTACCCTGCCCTCTCACACTTATCCTCCTTGTGACAAGTGTCACCTTCCCATTGGTGCTAAACAAGCACAATCCATGTGCTCTCTTTTGAGTGCATCCTAGCCCTCCTTAACCATCTCCCCATCCTTGCATCTAAGCCCTCCATCCCTCTACCCCTTGGCCTATAAATTGAATCCCGTCCCAAGCCATTTCATCAACAATCTTTGAGCTAAAGTTACCATGCCCTTTTGAGAGCCAAAAGCCATACCCATACCATTATAATGCCAAATTGAGAGCTCACAAAGCTACCAATTTGCTATTATCCATCTCCACCATTGAAGCAACTTTGATCATTTGAGCATACATCCCCAATCTACACATAGACACATCTCAAAAACAAGAGAACAAATCTCATTGAGAGAGCCTATCCATGGCTCACATTCTCATTTGAGTTTGTCTTCTCTTTGTCTCTCTTATATGTTATGTTAGTTTATGTGTAAATTCTTTCATTATATTAGTATTACTAGCATATTAGATTAGTGTATACAACACCAAGATGCATATCTTACCCATTTACCCACATTTTGAATGGAGAACTACTATCATTGGTTATGATTGAAATCAATGTTGTCAAGGTGAGAGGACTCTAGATTGGCATAATCTAGAAGGAAGATATTGGAAATAATTTTTGACCCCTAACTTGATGAGTGGATTGATAGAGGTGCAATTAGGCCCCAAATTGTGATCCAGAGTGAAAGTGAGATCACACGCATGTGCATGCACGCACGCACGCGCGCGCGTGTGCGCGCGCGCGCGCACACACACACACACACACACACACACACAATAAGAAAAGTAAAAAAAAGTAGAATGCATGCTAGGCAGGAATGATTGTGACCCAAACATACAACAACAAAAATACAAAAATCAAAATTGCTAAGTAGGGTTGGGTTGATAAAGGATGCGACATAATATGACAAAATATATTTCAATTTACATAACATCACCCTTCCAATAACAACATTTAAACCAATATGAGCCTTAGTACTCAAACACTTTTGGTGTATGAATCATCATTTAATCGCTCTCGGTGCATATTTCTCATGTGATATGTTCTATGAAACTAAAAATCTATGGGGTTGCTATGCTTCATTAGAACTATTTATTAATAAAAATATGTTAAGTGTATGTAAGAAATATATGACAAGAAGGTGTGTCATTTCAGCATAGAGAAAACTTATTAATGAAAGAAATGTGTAGCCCCCCATCCCCATGAAGCAAAAAATTATTGTAGGAAGTTTGATGAAGAGGTATATAAAGTACTACATGCAAGTAATCATATATTTTTATTTGTCAAAACTTTGTGTTACTAATAATCTAGAAGTGGGTTTTCTTCAATATCAATATTACTAGATGTTCCTAAAACTCTGTGAAGTGATTCTCCTCTCATTTAACAACATATATTACAAACATAAGTGTTGTGTATGTGCTTGATTTACAATAAAATTGAAAGAAAATAATTTGATTTTTTAATAAAAGTTTTGATAGAGAAATTGAAAGATAAATATTGAAACAAACCAAAAAATATGATGATATATTTCTCAAAAATCTATTTAGTGATATATGTTATCGAAACTAATATTCTATGAGGTGGTCTATTTCATTAGGGCTCCATTATGCTAAAAGATTATCACGCATAACTAAAATATATATATTGCATGATTTCCACGCTGAATAATCTAAGTTTGGAGAGGTCCAAATGTGTTAAAGAGGGAAAATAAATACTCACAAGAAGATTATTAATTTGAAAAATGTTTTCAGAAAGTGCACATTCACTGAAACCCAGCATTTGTAAAGCTGTGATAATCTTGACTAGTATCTCTGCTAGGAAAATCCATGTTCTTATTGCCGCTAAGATCCAGATGGCCCAGAGAGGGAACATATTTTTAAATCTATTGTACTCATAGTAAAGAGGGAAAATATAGCATATTTAGCCATGGAAAGGGTGAGTTGTCTAAAAAATGATACATCAAGGGGCCTACGTTCTATGGCACTAGATAAATTCATGCCATCTAATGATAATGATCTTAGTTGCCCCAATCTACTCAACCAATTTAAAGTTGTTGTCTCTCACATAGTACTCTACAAAAGATGGGTGATGATGCCACATCTTGCTTGTCGACTTTCCTAGTTACTTTTTTTTGTGGTGATTGGGTCGACATTGACCGGTCAACTTTTTTTTTGAACATGGATTGAAAAGGAATTAGAGTTGATTATCTAATTTGTGATTTAACATGTGATGCATTAATTAATGTGATTCGATAGTTTATTGAATGCATAGATGTATGTTTATGAGGATGTAGCATTTCATTTCTTATATGATTATGCTATGCCGGTTCGTGATAATGAGTTTGTGATTTATGTTAGTGGTTTTTGTATCTAATTATATGATTCATGGTGGATATTAACTTGTTTGTTTTTGCGAGTGTCTGAGTAGATGTAGGGACATCAAGACAAGGGTGTGGTTGAGGTAGAGGAGGTTAGCTCCTCGGAAGGGGATGGTTGGATAGCTTTTGCAGCCACACACCACTTAGATCTTGAATGTTGCATTTACTTAGAATTGGAATTTTATCTCTACCCTAACTCTCTGAATGATAGATTTCAATAATGCTAAAAGAATATTCTATTTTTCTAAACAATAAAGTGCTTTAATTATTAGAATTAGAAGAAATTACATTAATTACATGGGAAATGTGAGTGTAATGACAAATCATAAGGGATGATAATCTCATCAATTGCATTAATAAGTGAAAAATATAGTGATATCTATGGGGAGTCTAGATGTGTGTGTGTGTGTGTGTGTGTGTGTGTGTGTGTGTGTGTGTGTGTGAAGGAAATAGAAAATAAAGGATTTATTGATGTAAAAATTGGATTAGTTATGCCCAAGCTAGGGGATTAAATAATCAGTTATGTGCATTGGTAGAGGGGAGATTTCTTGGGGAAAAATCAAATTTAGCAACCTTCAAACTTACAAGGTTATTCACTCTTTTTCTTGATCTTTTAATCAATACAATTTAGAATGAATCGAAAAGTGTGATAGGGAATGTTTAATCACATCTTATTGCTGGTTGTTGTATCCTATCTGTATTTGGATCTACATTAAGTTCCTTTGTAGATGGAAAATTCTGATGATAATTGTTATGTTGAACTAAGCCATGAACATCTTTTTGTTTAACACTAGAAGTGTAGATTTACATTTACACGCTATTACCTTTGAATAGCTAGAAGACAAATTTGTTTATAATGATTGCAAAGGTAGGACACTTCTGTGTTTAGAATGTCGTTGGTGCCTTGGAATTGGGTGTAGCAAACACAATAAGCTAAAAGTGTTCATTTTTCTTTCACATTCGATGAAAATCATTATGTTGTAATTGCAAACTTTGTCTAGGTTTAAACTAGAACCTTCAACCATTGACATACTATGTTTCTTTTGCAATCATAGAGTTATGACATTGTTGATATTCCATAGATCAAAAATCCTAAACTTATAACTACTAAGACAAATATTTTGAGTATGTCTTGGGAAACTGATAGTCCAAGCAAACAATTGAGCATACATATTTTGAGTTATAACTTCATTTAAATGATATTTGTCCTAAGTGTGTTTAGACTCCCTTATGGGATGGGTGTGATGTGGCAAAATGGGAGGGTCAAAGATGGATTCATTGTGTTTTTTGTTTCTCTTTGCCCGCTAGTTCTAAACTTATGTTTTTTTTTGTCATGCCCAAACTACGAGGGCAAAAAAAACAAAAAAACAAAATTTTAAAGTATAATAAATTAACAAACTATAAGTTTGATATATATATGTGCAAGATTAAGGTATAAGTTCTTTACATAACGTCTTAAGTTTATAGTCTTAAGGCGAAATTGAATCATTATATATGAACTCTCGATACAAATCTGATATCGACAAAAGCTACATTGTTATTTTCATTTAAGAGCAATCTATTAAACTTAGAATGATTAAATCAAATTTTCAAATCTCACAATACAAAACAATTCTCTAGATGGATAATTAGCATTAAAATTTAATCTAATAATCTTACTTAATTTTACAACCTTTACTAACCTAAGTATTTCAAGGTAAAATAATACGAACTTTCAATTTAAGAACAATATAACCATTTATAATAAATCTCAAGTAATTTTAAGACGGATTCAGTATGCTAACTACTCAACTTTAACAACATATTAACTATATAAAAAAAAATACAAACTAAAATAATGCCTAACATTCAATTAAATGCACTTTATTTTAATAACAATTTATTTAAAACTATAATCTAATAAAACATTCTAAATATTTACATTCAAACAAGTATATACCAATAACTAAATTTAAACTAAAACTTAATAGATAAAATTATACTAATACTAAAACAATTAAAAATAAGAATATTAATCTAACATAACAAATACTACACTACATCTTACTTATTAAATTTACTAATAAACTAACTTAACCAAACTAAAACTCTTAGCATCTAATACAACCATTTCTTAAACTACATACATTAATATCTTTAAAAAAATAAAACTAACCACAACTAACTAAATGTAACATAAACTAACTAACACATATACTAATCTAACTAACCTATGATAACTCTAAAACTACCCTACTCCCATCCCTAAGTTTCCCCTCCACCTAACCCTCTCCACTTGGCCACTAACCAAGTTGGCCTGACCCCAAGTTGGGCACTCCCCAAGGTTGGGCGCGCTACACAAGAGATCAGCGCGTCTTCCCAAATGTAAGAAGGGTGGCAGGGCTAGCTTAAAAGGGAAGACTTAGGATATTGGCATCAGGACAAGGGTCATTTCAACAAGATTTGTCCCCCTCCAAACACATTAGCCTCCATGATAATTATAAGGTGAGCACTCAATGAAGAAGATGAGGGGGAAAAAGGTAGTGGGGACTGCTGACGTCATCCCCAACGACTTATACAAGAACCTTCCTTATTTTTTTAAAACAAAAACCCTTAGAAAACATAGCATGAGATATGACGCCCAAGGAAGATGGTAAGCATTGATGTCAAAAAGTTTTATAGGTAAAAGTGTAAGTTATGAAGATAGTTTTTAGGATATCTTTTTAATTGCTCAAAACTAGTTTAGATATTATTTAAATTTAGAAATATATTTTATATTTTTATTTTCTTAAAGAATCAAAGGAATATTCTCTGTTCAACAAGAGAATAAATTATTTCTCCATACAATTTCCAACATCCTGTAGGTGGGTGTTTTGGAAATTTTCTCTTAGGGATGGTATGAAAAGTTAATTTAATCTTCTTTAAGTTGGATCAAAAATTGAAAAGCTAACATATTGCTAATATTATCCCAAGGTTTTAATTCCTAAAATTTCTTATGGCTTACAAAACTAATAGTGCATCTCTTAAATCTATTAGGTGATTAAGGTAGGATTCGATACAATTTTCTATCACATCTAAAATAGATTAAACCAAGAACTAAATTCGTCATTCCATTCACACCTGAACTCATGTAGGAACATACACAAATCATACTTTGAGCAATATCCTTCCATCATTTATACAAGGGAGTAGAATTGAATGGATTTAAACATGAAGTTAATGATCGTGTCACAACAATGCATGATTAAATTGATTTCCTAAACAAACTTGAATTAAATTATATCAACCATATCCATTATTTTCTTTTTCTTAACATAATTTTCATTTTGAACATATAAGGAAACTTGGAAATTTTCTCAATTAAACCATCATCAAAACATCTTATTCCTGATGTGCATCCATCTATTTTTAAATTACGATTAAATCACAAGACAAGCAATGATACTTAAACACCAATTTTATTGGGAAACCTGATTCAAAGGCTTAGCCGGGAAAGAACCAGGAAGAAAACTTGGCTTCGTTGCCATTACAACAAAGTTTGAAAAACAAATTACATAGGATATCATTTCCAATTACAACAATTTAATTGAATTTTCTTCATGACCCTCATCAAGGGTTCCATATCAAATTCTACAACACATTTCTACGACCGTGGAGGGAACAAATATCTGATCGGGTGACAACCAAGCATAACCAAGAGACAATCAACCAAGCATAACCATACGTGGATTACACAATAGGATTCACCATGAATCAAAACTAGGGAAAGGTGGATTCTTCCAACTAGGAGAAGTCAAGCACAACACCAAACAGATGCCCAATCGGGGCTATATACCAAGAACTTTCATTCTTTCATTTCAACATACCATAATCATACTAGGTTTGTGCTGACAGGTAGGGGTCCATAACACCCTACCCTTTCTCCCTCTTCTCATCCTAAGAAGAGACTCTACACTGGTTGGAGTCTGACTAAACAGACCTTTCCCAAAATTGGTCACTTTTTCCCTCTCCAAGGGTGAGTAATACCAAAACACCCATGCAAGAAAATCTCAAAAATTGCAAACATGAACATGAAAGGAAAACATCCAAATAACATGGTTTTCAAATCTTCCCAACGTACCCACAACCATACAAACATTCAAACAACAATAAGGTAGCATAAGCATGAAACAAGAATGAAATCTGAACAAGGGACATGAGAATTCCAACCTTCACAAAGAGGTAATGGCAATGAACAAGTTTGAGTAGAGTTTCCTTCTCCTTCCTTCAATCTTCAAGAACTCCTCTCTAAATGTAGAGATTGGGTAACAACCTCCACAAGTCCAAGAAGGGCCTCTAAATAAGCCTCCAACTCAACCACCCAAAAGGAGCAATAACTACTTCCACCCACTAGCAATTCTAGAAACTCCTAACTCAACCTACACTATGGTTAAACCCTAAGTGGAGATGGGGTGAAGTAACTCAAGATAACCATGGTCAATTTTCGCACAAAGGCAAAAAGAGACTTTTTGAGTGACCTCAAAAGTCAAAAAAAGGGGCTTAGGGGTTGGAAAAGACCCCTAACCCATACCCATACCCTTTGGGTATAATAATATCAAGTTTTGAGCCTTAGGAAAGAGGTTTAGAGCCAAATAAAATCTAGGAATAAAATAAGACCATCTAACTACTCTAACTTGCTAATTAAGCACTAATCTGGATTAAGGGATGACTAACCTCGATGAAGAACCCAATTAGCAAACTGACACCAACTAAACCAACTTGAGTTCAAAGGTTAAACAACTAACCCTAATTAGCATGCTAAGGAGTACAAACAATTTACGAGTGTCAAGCGACACTAAAAGAACATAATTACGAACATTAACATTCACTAAACACAGAAAGATACATACATACATCTCACAGTACAATACGTGAATTACGAACAACAAGGTTTCCAAAATTAGCACATAGAGATCAGTTTTGTTCCTCCGTCGGTTTCCTCGACTAAAATATCTGCACACTCATTGCACACATCAGTAGTCCCGAAAATTACATATTCATATATACGTATCAAAAATTCTCATAAATTGAAACATACATCTATAAATCAGTCAGGTTTTCTCTCAATTCTTAACCATTAAAATCTCTTAATCCAAGTGTTAATCCTACTTTCTACTTAATTCATCAACATACATAAACATTAAACATTAAATGACGAAAATTAAATATCTAAAAATAACATGAAATAATATAATATGTTCTAAGTATCAGATAATGTCTCGGCATCTCGAGTCGTGAGTGTCAAAATGATAAAATAACAACTAAGGCTACGAAAGGTCAGGGCGAGGCCTCACATTTTTCCTCCTTTTTTCAATAAATTATGGCATTAAGTGCTTGGAAAATCCATTTTTACTTTACTGCATATGGTATGTTGTTATTCGTGTAATGCATATGTGTAGGTATGCTTACTTTAATTATTACATATAGGTAGATATGTTTTAAGCATTTCATTACATATGTGTAGTGTACTTTTTTTGTTTTCCTTACCACATTTTGTGATTAGGCTACTAAACATATGTGGAAGTAGTATATTTCATGATTACACCATATCCATTTGATCCTTTATTGGAATATTCAAATGGGAAGTGTACTTTTGAGAGCAGAGGGATTGAATCAGAAGTACCTAGTTTTTATTCTTTTAAATCCTCTTTAACACATAACTGAAAGTAAAGTGCATGCATGTAAATATATAAGAAAACATGAAATAAAGACATGCATCAAAACATGATATCAGGAATTTGGTAACCTAGAAACCCTCCAGGAATAAGAAGGTAAAACTAGGGTGGGGATGATACCCACAAAATCACTGCAACAATATTTGTTCAACCACTTATGATGGTCTGCCCTATTAAAGGCGTTACACTATGTCAATAGTGACCTGGTTAGAGGATTTACAAACACTTTACAAGAAGTGTCACCCTGTTAAAAGATTTATAATAGGTTGTTGAACCCACCTAATTCAATAGGATTTTCATCACCTTCTGCAAAGGTTCATCCACCTAGTTATTAAGCTAACCCATCAACATAAGATTTTCATCATCTAATACAACGGTAAGAAAGTACTAGAATAATTGATTTGATAAAATACAATCTTCAATTGCTAGATTCAGGTACTTGATCTGCTCTTTCTCTGATGTGATCATTTGCTTGATCTAATCTCTATGTGTGCCCCTTGTTCTATTCTGATCAACTAAATGTGTAAATGTTGCTCATTTCACTAAGCCCTTGACACCCCTGCTGATTGCTCTGTTCTGCAACAACTTCTTAGCACCTCAACAATTTCAACAACTCTTTTGGCTAAAAAAAAACAATGATATTATGGTGTCAAAGTCTCCTTATAAAGGCATTGTGGACTTAGGGTTTACAATGAAATCATGAACTTAAAATTCCCACTCAAATCCTTAGATTTAGCCTATTGGTTGCATGTTGTCTCCAATTTTCTGATTAGCTGCATGTTTATATCATAGGTAAATGCAAAGGTTTGATCTTATCTCTTTATCCCTTCATGAATCTTATTTTGTGAAGGCACAAACTACTATGTTGATTCTGTGTTACTCGGCACATATTACATTACTAGTGCTCGGCACATGTATATTTCTGAATTGCTCAGCACTTGTTACACTCTATTCTGCTCAGCATGAACTGTGACTTGGCACCTATATACTGCTAGGCATCTATGTTAATAATGTTAAGAATGTTAGCATGTGTGAAATTGAATCCATATTCTTTAATCTATACTCAATCTCATTAGACACAATTGATTCATTAATTATATACATATAATAGTGTGTGTGTGTGTGTGTGTGTGTAAAAGATTATATTGAATCCAATAATGTATATTCCTTTGTATAGTTTCTCATAGCCGATTGTAATCTATAATCATGTAGAGGCTATTGATAATATATTGTCATCGGTTGTTGATAATACCTTTGTCTTATTGTTATTGGTAGTTTATTATTTCCGACTAAGGTTATTGCTATCGACTGTGGATATACTATTTGTTAGCAATAGATAATATACTGCTTGATCACTGTTGTTAATAAACCATCGTGACTTTTGATTGTATGGTCACCGTGTCTATTCACTCCCTCACCCGACTATATAATATAATAGTATCACTAAAATTCAACTTCTGCATTATTTAGTCATATTGAAATTGAGATTTACACCAATCAAGACCTCAACATATTCAAATTTACAATCTATTGCTTACTCGGCACCTGTTGAGATTCTGACTTAGCACATACTATAACTTGACATACATAGTGTACTCAACATACATGGTAGAATTGATTAAGTGTGTTGACACTCGAATGTCAAAACCATTCAAAGACCAACAATCTCCCCCTTTGACATGAGTGTCAAAAACACTTTACTATGCATTAACAAACTGACCTTATTGAGTACATTCTTTATTATGCTCGGCATACATGCAAAATTTCAAAACTTGTTCAAGATTTTGTAAGTAAAAATATACCTTATGACTCACCCTGAGCTAATTATGCCTTGTTCACTCTTGAAACCTAAATTCTGTGTTGATGTGCCTGATACTCTCTTGTCTTTTGTTCAGTTCCTACATCTTGTGCCTGTATTATGTATCTGATCTATATGGACTCCCTGTTTTAGAGTTGATTTCCATATGTATGTCAAAATTTTGCATCTCCCCCTTTTGGCTATTGCATTCAAAATTTGGTATTCTCCCCCAAAACATATTTCTCCCAAACATATATCTCCCCCTAATATATATATATCTCCCCCTTTTTGACACTGATGTCAAAGGGTCCTAAGGAGTAATACCATACTTAGAAAAAAATTTACTATTTACCTCCAAAAGTACCTTTAGAGCTGCATCCCAATTCTCCAATGCAATGTCCAGTGACTTGTGTTGGATGGTAGTCTCTGCCGCAAGGTGTACAAGTCCATCAAGTGTAGAAATATTTGAATCTTTCTTAAGGACTGTCTCTGCATATGCTTGCTCCTTGTGGAGGACCTCTAGGTGTGGGGTTATGGAGGATTGAATTTGCATCAATTTTGCCTTTATGTTGGCTTCCTCTACTGTTAATACAGCTAACTCTCTTTGTGTGTAAAGTGACTGTGCAAAATGTTTCTCACTTTGAGTTGGATTTGTAGGAAGTTGCATGCTATAAATCTTAAGATTTCTCTCCAAGCTCATTAACCATTTGCTAGTCTTTTGTGTGAAGTTGGAAAAATCACATAGTTTGTTGTGCAATGAGAAAATTTTCCCAAGTACAATTTTTACCCTTTCTAGTTTCATAGCCAACTCTACCTGTGCTAGTGCTATATCACCCGATATCTTTTCATTCACTTTGCCTTGAAACTTTCTTTTTGACCACTCCATGAGTCTAGCATTTGTGTCTTGGTCTTCATTTTTTACCTAGTCAACTATATCTGATAGTTGCTCCATTATGAGCCTTGTTTCATCTGGTGACTGCAAGCTGAAGGCATCCATGAAGATGTCCTTTATCTCATTCAATTCTTGCTTGTACTTATACTCTCTTCTGAGTATTTCCTGCCTCTTTCTTTTATCCAGTGCATCTTGTATTTTCTTTTTCTTTTCAATTGCGAGGGTGTTGGATTCATAGGAGGGAATGATGATCTCTTCATCTAGCTCAAAATCTCCATAGTGAAGTATCTTGGCAACCTTTTTTGAGCTCGAGCTTGGTGTTTGGACTTGCAATGACATCATCTCAGTGCTAAATTTCTAAAGAATCTATGTGGGAGTGCCCATTTTAGGTAATTCAACCAATGTTTGGATTGCGTCCTACTCCTCATCTTTTGTTGTATTCTCCTTTTCCTTGTATGTCTTCTCTTGATCAATCACAATTGTTGGGGGTGTTCTTGTTATTTGTTTTGGTTTCCTTGTACCTTCCCCTATTTATGCACTCAATATCTGAACATTATCATTAATTTCATTTGGTGGAAGTGGCAGTGGAAGTAGTAGGAGTTTGGTGGCCCTAGAGACCAAAGGTGGGTCTTATGATTTCACCTTGACTCTAGTTGGATTAGCTATCGCCTTTTGTATCAAATCAACACTGACCAATACTGGTTTTGTGCAAAACATGGCTTGATGTCTAGATTGGTCAAGGATCTTAGACAGATCCTTTGCAGTTAAAGGATTGATGTTTTGACATGATGTGTTAGCAACATCCTTGATAATTATAGTCTCTTCAGGTGTGATGGTTACATGAGGAGGGCTAGGAGGTGATATTTGTGTGTCTTGCACACTTTGTTCTTCCTATTCATCTATTGTCTTTTCCTCTCCTTTTTATGTTTCCTCCTCTCCTTGTTCTTTATCCTCTTCTTCTTTCTTCTCTTCTTCACCCTTCTCTCCCACCTCTTCCTTTTCTATTTCCTTCTCTTTCTCTCTCACCTTGGCACTGGCCTTTGCCTTATATTCCTCTTCATATACATCATCAGTTGTCTTATAAATTGATTTCCACAATTGTATGGATTTATTTATAACATCCTCAATCTTTTTTTGTAGGATGCAAAATGCTCTGTATTTAAGTGAAAATTTGTTGTTATGCCTTTTATTTGCCTTTGTTATTTGACCTTTAGTCAATTCAAGCAGCACTCTAGCTAAGGTAGATTCTCTAATCTCCTTTTCCATTTGTAGACAATAATGTCACTTATCTTCAACTATCTTATATAGTTCTTTAGGCATTGTACTGTCTAGTTCTAGAGGAGTGTGTTTATATTCAGCCATCATAGCATAGATTGATTCCTCTATTTTATTATGCTCTTCTTTATTGAGCTTATTAAAATCTAGAGTCTTTAAATCATTTAAGTCTGCATTTCTAATATTTTCACAAAGTTTATCAATGGCAGACTTAGGAGGATGACTTACCATTCTTAACTGGTTGTTGTCATCTGACTCTATCCTTTCCTCATCAGAATCTAGTCGTGCAACATATTTTATTCTCTTCCTTTGCACTTCACCAATTTTCTCTTTGTCCTTCTTTTTCTATTTAGCCTCTTCTTTGGATTTTGAGTTGTAGCCCTAGTGGTAGCTCTTGTAGTAGGTTTCTTGGGTTTGGGCTGAGTTGAAGGTTGAGTTCTCTTCTTTTGTTCTGCTTGTGTATGTGCTTCTTTAGCTTCTACATCCTCAATATCTTCCTCCTTGTCCTCTCCTAGGCCTTGTGTGAGTTCCATAGGACTTTCCTCTTGTTCTTGTTCTTCCTCACTGTAATTTTCTTCTTTTGTTGTCCGTGTTGCCTCAATGTCTGCTCCAAACTTCTTCTTGATTTTTCTTACCAGTTTATCTCTCCTTTTTACTACAGAGGTTGTCTTCAAGTCTGTTTCAATTCTATACTTGACCATATCATATATGCCAAAGGGCTTGGTAGCTTTGTCTATCTCTTCTGCAAGTAAGGCAGTGATTGCAGCTGAGGCTTGGTCAACATCTAACTCATATCCTAGTGGCCTAAGTCATCTTACTCTTGGTACTACAACATGGATGTATATGTACTCAATATCAACTAGAAAGCATATATCGACATGTTGTTCTACTAATGAAATTGGTATCCTCATTCTCTACTTCATTGACTTCTTAAAGTCTTCGAAGTAACTTGTCATTTGAGCCTCAAAATTGTCACCCATTTGCTCGATATTCTCATTAATTTGTGTGACTATAGACTTGTTAGGATCCCAACTCACCTTTCCAATTGATGGGAATTCTTCCATCACATAGAAGAATATGTAGATTAATACTGATTCGAATTTACATTATGCTCCCTTGGATCTTCTAAAGGCTCCCAAATTTTCATTAATCTATTAAAGCATCAGTTCTACTAGATCATAACTATGATCTTTCTTTACCAACTTGTATGCTACATCCATAGCTATGCAGGGTACACTATTCATTCTGCTAGATTGGTAAAATTTGTGAGAGATTACTCTCACTGAAAATTCAAGTAGGGGATCTATTACAACATCAATGGTCATACCCCTTTTGTTCCATTTGGCTCCTATATTCTTCTCAATTACCTCCTTCTTATCACTTCTCAAAGTCTTTGGTCGATCAAGGTTTGGGAAACCCATAACCCTGTGTACTATTCTCTTGGTAATCTTAATAGGTCCTATCTCTAGCCATAGATAGCCATCATGAATTTGACTTAAAATAATGTGAATCCATTATGTCATAAACACTGTGGGAAAAACTAAGGCTTTTGTCAAACCCTTTGTCTCAACTATCTTGAATTCATTTTTCAGTATCCCATTATCACACATCTTGTTATAGGCTTGGAAATTTTCAAGATCACCTATGGTGCTAGTTTTGAAATTATAGCATTTTCTCACATCTTGTACCATGACTACCTTCAATGGTATAACAAACAATGTCCCGGCAAGGTCATTCTTGTATGTGACTTCGGGAATGGGTCTAAAATCAGGTTGTTTAACCTCATTACTGACCAACTAAACCTCATGACTTTCCTTTCCTTTGGGGTTTTTGGAGCTAGATGTCATTTACCGAACTAGGGTTTAAATATAAAATGAACTTTAAAATTTCATAGCTCAGCACCTGATAAATACCTTTGATTGATGAAATCATGTTGAATTCACTGTTGAAATTTGTTCAAAGATGGCTAGGTTGTTGTTTGATTACTTCTTCGCTCTTCTTGTCTTTGTTCTTTGTTCAAATAGCTTGAAAATGAGCAAAATTCAACTTTGTACCTTTTGAAACTTAGCATTTATTGCATAGTACATACGGTTGTAAATTTAGCACATAAATGTTTCATCATAACTCGGCATCCACTAATTACTATTTGTTCAACAACCACTTAGTATTTTCACTCGGCATCAACTGGACTTTCCAGCTCAGCATATACTAGAGTTTTACTTGGCATTCAAAGGCAACTCGACAACTTCTACAAATTTTGACTTGACATCTTTTCTCATGTTGGTTTCTTCTTTGTAGTACTTCTTTGTTCTTTGGGACTGATGTAAAATATATCTATGTGTATCAGCCACATACACCTTTCTTATGCTTAATTGAATGAAGTGTGATCACTCGACCTCTTGGGTGAAGTGATCCCTCCATTGGATGTGCTTGATACATCCCTTCTTTGCCATGTCCTTTTCATTTATGCCCTAATGTGTTCCACATCAACCTTTTCTTTACCCTTATTGACTTTTGACTTGGGTTCCTTGGCCCTTGTTGGGAAATACCTGCTAATATGTCCAGTCTTCAAGCAACTAAAACATGTGGTTTGGCTTAACCACTTGCTGTAATTCCCTTTGAAATGTGTTCTTATGCAATTATCAGGAACATGACCATATTCCTGATAGTAGTGACAACTTTTCCTGGTATTGTAATCCCAATTATAGTGGTGTGCATAGTTGTTTCTCCTTGTAGGCTGATTAGGTGTCCACATAGGCTTTGATCTACACTCAAAGGCTCTATGTCCATACTTTTTGTAGTTGTAGCAATAACCATCAAATTTTGGTGCCTTCATGGTCTTGGTCCTACAATCTTGTGTTAGGTGTCCTTGCATATTACACTTGTGACAATAACCCTTATTCTTGGGCATGTCCTTTTGATTGGTCTTCCTACTCCTGCATACATTAGCAGTGTGCCCCTTTTTACTACAGAAATGAAAAGTGGGTTTAGAGTTCTTACCTTTGTCACTCCTTTGCTTAGCACTCTTTGATGTTTCACCTTCTTCAGTACTGGTGAATCCTAGTCCTGAAGTGTCGTTGCTAGATCTAGGTGATTTTAGCAACTGCTCAAAGTGCTTGATGGCTTCACTTGATTTGTTGAAGCTCTCTGCTATCTCCTTTTCTCTCTTCAACTCATTCTACAACTGATCATTCTACATTTTTAGAGTGGAGATTTCAATTTCCTTCATGTTTAGCTCATGTTGAGCATTCATCATCTAACTAAGTGTGTCCAATTGCATGTTGGAAATCCTTGTAAGTTCTATGGACTTCTCCTCTAGTTTGTTTGCAAGGTTTCTTTTGTCATCCTCAAGCATGGCTCTATCCTCAACTACTCTTTTCTTTTGTTTAGTTATCTCACATAGCATCATGGCTTGTGATTCTTGCTCCATTTTAAGAGATCTTATCTCTTTTTCTTGAACTCTATTTTTCTCCATCAATTCTGCTATTGCTGCATCAAATTCCTTGCAATCACCATTAGAAAACACTTGTGTGGTGTCAATCTCCTTGTAGTGTATGTCATTCTCAATTATGGTTATGTCCTTCCTCCTTTTCAAGGATTTTCTCAATTCCTCTCTAGCTTCCTCCAACTTGTGTAGAGCGAGGTGCACATTAATCACCTGATTGTCTATGGTCTTCCCAAGTTTGAAGACTTCCATCTTCTGATCTTTTCTCTAAGTTTTTGGGCTTCTCCTTGTGAGAACCAGATGCTTTGATACCAATTGTTGGAATATTCAAATGGGAAGTGTACTTCTGAGAGGGGGGGTGAATCAGAAGTACCTAGTTTTTATCCTTTTAAATCCTCTTTAACACATAACTAAAAGTAAAGTGCATGCATGTAAATATATAAGCAAACATGAAATAAAGACATGCATCAACACATGACTCCAAGAATTTGGTAACCCAGAAACCCTCCAAGAATAAGAAGGTAAAATTGGGGTGGGGATGATACCCACAAAATCACTGCAACAATATTTGTTCAACCACTTCTAATGGTCTTCCCTGTTAAAGGCATTACACTATTTCAATAGTGACCTAGTTAGAGGATTTACAAACACTTTACAAGAAGTGTCACCCTGTTAAAGGATTTACAATAGGTTGTTCAACCCAACTAATTCAATAGGATTTTCATCACCTTCTCCAAAGGTTCTTCCACCTAGCTACTAAGCTAACCTATCAACATAGGATTTTCATCATCTAATATAATGGTAAGAAAGTACTAGAACAATTGACCTGATAAAATGCAATCTTCAATTGTTTAAATTAAGGTACTTGATCTACTATTTCTTTGATGTGATCCTTTGCTTGATCTAATCTCTATGTGTGCCCCTTGTTCTATTCTGATCAACTAAATGTGTAAATGCTACTCATTTCACTAAGTCCTTCACACCCTTGCTGATTGCTCTATTCTGCAACAACTTCTTCACAGCTCAACAATTTCAACAACTCTTTTGGCTAACCAAAAACAACGATATTATGGTGTCAAAGTATCCTTATAAAGGCATTGTGGACTTAGGGTTTAGAATGAAATCACGAAGTTAAAATTCCCACTCAAATCCTTAGATTTAGCCTATTGGTTGCATGTTGTCTCCAATTTTCTGATTGGCTGCATGTAGATATCATAGGTAAGTGCAAAGGTTTGATCTTATCTCTTTATCCCTTTGTGAATCATGTAAAAATGGTTTTGCAACTTAGTTTGTGAAGGCACAAACTACTATGTTGATTCTATGTTACTCGACACATATTACATTACCGGTGCTTGGCACATGTATATTTTTGAATTGCTCAACACCTATTACACTCTATTCTGCTCGCCATGAACTATGACTTGGCACCTACATACTGCTCGACATCTATTGCTTACTCGACACCTATTGAGATTTTGACTCATCACATACAATAACTCAACATACATAGTGTACTCAGCATATATGGTAGAATTGATTAAGTGTTTTGACACTTGAATGTCAAAACTATTCCAAGACCAACATCCTCTTGTTCCAAGTTTCTAGGCTTCTTTTGCCTAGGTCAAGATATTCCTCATGTCAGGAAGGACCCTAGGGGAGCTAAACACTTTGTGGTTGGCATGGTAAAAGTGTTTAGGGCACATTCCATCTCAGATAGCAGATAGATGATGTCCAAAGGTTTTGGAGATTGGATCTTACAAAAGGACACATGTTTGAAGAATATTGTAAACTCTTTAGAGATGTATTGTAAACTATCATCCTGAGATGATCATTATGATGTAATTATGTGTTGAGCTATCATTTTGCACGATGCTTAACAGTAGGAATCCTTTTGAACTTCTCTCTTGAAAAGTTGATCTAAGATCAACTCCAAGGTTTTAGGAAATCTTGCGACCTACTGGAATCCACTCAATTGATGATAAATGTTTTGTTCATATAGGAGGCCTTTGCTAGTTCAAAATAATTTTGAATAAAATTTTCAATTTTCTTGTTGTTTCAAAATAACCACAAAAAAAGGTTTTTGGTGTTTTCTATTTTTTTATGAATGCAATCTAACAATGTAATTATATGAATTCCTAATTTATCCAAAGGTTAATAAAGCAAATAATGAAGATAAGGTAATGAGAGATGAAATAAAATAACATGAAAGGGAAATTCCTAATGGACATAAACCATGATAACAACACATCTGTGAGTTAAAGCATTGAAAAGATCAGGTAGGAAACCAATGAAAATAGGAGTAGCACTACCTGAAATATACTGATGCAATCGTCAATGGAAACTTAGCAAAAACCAAAAGATGTTTCACTTCTCATCAAATTGCAAGGCTATGGAAAGTGTGCTCATGCGAGACAAGAAGCTATGTAGGAACAATAGGATGATCTCTTCTCCATCTCGGTACATTAGTGAAATTCGTCAACATGCGAAAAACAATAGAGCTAAAATATCGCATAATCAAATCAACACAAAAAAACTATTAGCTCCATTATTATCATGAAAAAGAACCCACAAAAATAACACATTCTGACAAGAATAACTACACTTAGAATGAGAGCACCAAAAGCATATATTATTGCATCAAAATAATGGCCTAGAATACATGTTACATTCTTGAATTTATAAGAAATCATCTCCTCAATTTGTTTTGAGAGTGAGAAATCTTTAATGCAAACATATGCTTCTAAACTATTAAAACAAATATAATTATGTATAAACTAACGCTCTAAATGGTGCTAAGTAGGACTCCACCCTTGTTTTTATCAATTAATAGGTGCATGAGCCTTTACTTGTCTTAAAACAAATAAAGAAGTAGTAGATAAGAAGAAGGAAGCTGTAAGAGGATCTGGGAGTGGAAGCTTGGCCTTCTCCGCATGTTTCTAGGGGTTAAACTGTCATTATAATGTGTTTCTAGTGCATGGAAAGCTCTAAATTTGGAACTGGCAATTAACTGTCTGCAAACCTTTGACTTCTTCAAAATTTCTTGTGCAAATTTGGAGTATCGCACCTTTGGAGTAGCTCACATACACACCTTGTGGGAATTTGTGCAAGGTGCTCAATTCACCAAAAAATCAAAGTTCTTTATTTTAAAAATTTTTGGGTTTTTCTCAAACCAAGTATGGGAGAACTCTTGTGTACTTATTTTTTCATTTTTTGATGATTTAACCCTCTTTATAGACCAACATTTTCATAGACTTGAACTCCTCCTACTTCTTCTATCTAAAATCCCAAGGCACCTATGTTGAATCTTGTCATTAATAGTTGCATAAGATAAGGAACTTGTTCTAGTTCATGTGTCCAACCTCTGTACCTTTGATCTTCAGTGCAAATTCATGAATCAAAACTTATGTGTGACTCCTATGAAGGTGAAGGTTACCAACTTAGGTGAGATCTCTGTTGTTGTTGATAATGAGGATGCTATGATAATTTGTGCACTTGCGCATTATGTGCCACAAATTCGTGTTATGCGCACTTATGTACCTTGATGTAGTATATTCCTTGAATTTTTCTTCTCTCTGACTGCCTAGTCATTTTTGGTTATAGACCAAGTGATCCAAATTATCAAAAATGATCAAATGTTTGAAACTTTTTCATACCTTTTTTAACAAGCTTTTCTAGGCATTTTTAATTGGTTTTTCGAAGGTCGTTTGCTCAAAATTTGAAGTTGAAACTTTCATCTGTCCCTAAAATTGGGTAGCTAAAGGCTCACTATTTTAGGGATTGAAATTATATTTTTAGTTCTTCTTTCTAACATTGTAAATGGTTTTGAATTCTGAGCTCTAAATCAAAAGTTATGAACCTAAAAAGCTAAGGGTGCTTTTTTATCTACACAAAGAAGAAAACATTAGTTATCTTATGTTGGAAAACCCAAGACAAACCCAAATGGACAAAACCCTAGCCCAAAATACTCCAAAATAGTCAAAAACCAATTGAATCCCCCCATAAGCCCTAGAATGCAAAATAGCGCACCTAGTGCACCTTGACAAATGCGCTAAGCACGTTGAATGCTCATTTAAAAGCCATTTTAATGCAATTGCACATGTGTGCATGTGCATGCCATGGATAGGTGTGCACATTCATGTGGCAAGTGCAAATGGGGAGGGGGTGGGAGGAACTTAAGTCCTATGTTTTTATGTGCTCAAAAGGTGCACACATGCACACCTTGATGGGTTGCACATGTGCACACCCTTATATATGCCTATGTTATTTTTTAGAGAAAGGTGTGCATGTGTGCACCTTGGGGAGCTGCACAAATGCGCACCTTTCCTTGGGTTTCTATGTTGTGTGTGAACAAAAGTGCACACATGCACACCTTGTTGGAATTACAATAGGAAAGGTGAATTACAATAAGAATTTTAAAGTTCATTTTATATCTAAGGATTTTAGAACTCACTTGTCAAAACCAATCTGAGATCTATAGTGCTTGCTCCTAATTTACATTTTATGATTATTGCCAAACTTTTTTAGGCTAGTTCATGTTTGATGATTGGTAGCATTATCTTTCAGATTATCAGATATTTTTTCATATTCAGTTGATTTTATGATGACACTACTTGGTACTATTTACTTCATGTATGCATGATTATTATTATAGTGATTCATGTTATTGATAATGATTATTTAAATGGATTTAGTCTAGATCTACATGATGCACCACTTTCTGCCAATGCTTGTTTAACTTAGTATATATGTAAAACTGGGGTGGGGATGACACCCACAAATCTTCACTACTGGAGCAATAATTTGTATCCAATGAAGGTTACAATGTTTTGACCATGAAACACAATCTACCCTGTAAAAGGTATGCCTTGTTAAAGGCTTACAAAGACTGTTAGGTCTTACCTTGTTAGATGATTTCAACACACTATTAGAAGTGTGTCTGGTTAAAGGACTTCAACTTGCAACTAAGTAATGAACCTGTTAAAGGATTTCATACAGTTTGTTAGGACTACTCTATAAAGAGATTTAACTAAAATCAAATGTTAAATTGTCTCAGTATAGATCCTGCAGTTGGCACTTGCTTTCCTAATAATTGATCACCTATAAACAATATCTTCTTGATCCTTCTCGATCAGATGTCTTAATGTTGTATCCTTTCCTTTATCCTATGTTCTTCTCTAACTGATTATGCAATTCACTTTTTCTTCTAAGTCACCATGAATGCTTTGTTTTCACATGCAAACTATTCTCTTTGCTCCTTCAATTCCTTGCACTCTTTGTTAAAGTTTAGGGTTGCATCCTCCTTAAGAATACTTTGGTGGTTTAGGGTTAGGTATGAATCTACAAATGAGATTCATCCATTTTGCCACTTAAACCTTCCCATTTTCTGATTGGTTGCATGTAATTGCATTGGGAATTCAAATATAGATTCGTCCTTATCTCCAAAATATCAAAACCTAATCTTAAGTCAGCTCAAAAATGGTTTACATAGTTGTTTATGTCATTACAAACAAATATGTCAAAACTATTTCACTTGGCATCTGAAGTCTTTGATGCTCGACATGCACTAATCTTTATACTGTGACTCGACACCTGTAGTGCTTGCCAGCCATTGTTTACTCAGCTTTTATGTCACTCAACATAGGCTATCTACTCAGCATATACTATTTAGTCAGCACATGAGTAGCTTGACACTCACTATAACTTGGCTTGGTCTAATATTTACATGTTGTGCTTGGCATGTCCTACTAGTTTGGTATGAACTAAGTAAGTAAATTAAGTGTGTTGACACTCACTTGTTAAAACCAATCTGAGATCTAGAGTGCCTACTCCTAGTTTACATTTTATGATTATTGCCAAACTCTTTTAGGCCAGTTCATGCTTGATGATTGGTAGCATTATCTTTCAAATTATCAGATATTTTTTCATATTCAGTTGATTTTATGATGAGACTACTTGGTACTATTTACTTCATGTATGCATGATGATTATTATAGTGATTCGTGTTATTGATAATTATTATTTAAATGGATTATCATATGTGTTTTCTTATGGATACTTACCCCATACTGCATGTGTATGGTGTGCGTGTATATTTTCTTTATGTATGACATTTCTGATGTGGTTAAGGAAGGGAGTCATAGTCACTTGCTAGTCTGGATCTACATGATGCACCACTTTCTGCCATTACCTATTTAACTTAGTATATATGTGTTTGTACATGCATGGATTTTATGCAAATTGTAGGTATTGGGTATCAACTTCCCTAAATTGCTAGGATGAGTGTACCCTATCGCATTATCTCAATGGTAAGAGAGGGGAGATAAATTCTTGATTCCAAATCTTAAACCTTTAAGCCAATTGTCTTAGAAAATTAGGACAAGTATCTGAGATGATTACCTTCCAAATGCATCGTATGACGTAAATTTGTGATTATAACCCTTTAGTTTGATCTTGTATGTATTTTTTCTATGATGGGTTTTCATATTTCGTCCTATAGGTCCTTGGTGATTTTTCTATTAATTAAGTCAAATTAAAATATTAAATTATTGATTTAATTTAATGGAAAATTGTTATGATATTTTTAATATTTAATTAATTGATAAATTAATTAAATAAAAATAATTAAACTTAAAGAGAAAATTATAGTTTAATTTTAGAGTGTAATAATATTTATTTAATTTAGTAATAATATATTTAGGAGATCTTTTTTAAATAAATGCTAAATATTATTATTACTTGAGTTGATAAATATTTTATCAATTAAACACTTTGAAAATAAATTAAAGGAGTCGAAAAGGTATTAAGTTATTAAAGAGTTTTAAGATTGTATAAAGTATGCATGAGATTAAAATATAATAATTTAATTAAAAAGGTAAAGCAAGTAAATTTAATAAAGATATTTTAATTGCATAAAGCGTGCAAAGACATAAAAGAAAAGATAATAAAGAGTTAAAGAGTGGTGAGCAAGGAGTCTCTAGGATGATCACATAATTAGTGCCCCGAATTTGGGAGAGAAATCCTTATCAACATTTGAGGGTTCATTTTCAAAGGACTTAAATTTTGGGAAGGAAAATGGGAATTTTGGAGGAGGAATTTTTAGAGAGAAGGTTTTGAGAGAAAAGATTTCTCTCATAATCTTTGGGTGTTTCGAATTTAGCATCAGAACCAGGTAGATCCTAGTGTTTTGATCACCCAATTATTTATATTATTTATTATTTCTATCTTCTTCGTAATTGTTGAATCCTGTCTTCTTCATGATTGTTGAATCCTATTTTCTTTGTGATTATTGAATCATTTTTCCAAAAATTGTTGTGATGAACTTCTCAATCTTTCATTGAAATTATTGGTATTCATACCAATTTATTCTATATCTGTGAGGATTAAGAATTTGTAAAAACGCTCATTCTATAGATTCAAAATTGTAAATTAAATTGGGAACGACTTTGAAATAAATAGAAATTTTAGTTTAAAAATTTGACTGGTTTGCCATAATTTTCCTATCAGAGTATTGATAAGAAGTTCTATAATTTATTTATTTATATTTTATGTTTAGATTTATTTTGAGGGGGGATTGGTTTAAAGAAAAAATTTATTAAAATAAAATTTAAAAATAAATAAAAATATATATTGTGGAGGAGGTGGGTTTTACCCCACCCCCCCATCTTACCTTCCCGCAACTAGGACAGCCTACGTACGCAAACCGCCTGCTGGCCACAGCAGCAGTATTCAATACTGCTGCCTGCGACCGCCTAGCAGTCATTTTTTATATAAGGTCAGTGGGCCTTTAAAGAATACATCGATTCATTATAAATTATGCTTTTAATATAATATAATTTTATTAAATTTATCTATTTATTGATAAAAAAATTATTTAATAATTTTATTAAACTTAATTATTAATTGTTAAGAAATTTATTTAATAATTTCATTAATTATTAACTATATATGTGTGTGTGTGTGTGTGTATATATATATAACATAGTTTGTTTAATAATTATTAATTAATTTAATTGAATATAGTTTTAATTAAGTTGAATTAATAATACATATTTACTTAAATAAGTTTTAAATTTATTTAGTTATTATTATTATTAATGATTTGATTTTTAATAATATGGTAACTAGTATAGATATCTTAAATAAATCTATCTAAAGAAATGCCAATAGATATCACTACAAAATAATCATAATTTAATTTACTACATCTAAAATTATGTATCGTTTCCTTTATTTCTATTTATTTAATTTTTAACTAACTTAAGCTTTTTATTTTTATTTCGAAAAAAATGGATGATTTATATCTCTAAATATTATAATTTAAACAAATATTTTATGTGGTATTTATTAAATTTTTATTAAAAGGATTTTCTATTTATAATAAGATTTAAACTTTTGAAATGTAGATGGTTGTCAAATTTAACCTAGAAGAATAAAAGTTAACATTAACACGTTTACACCATCCCACTCTGCCCATTCTGCCATTGTAGAATGCCTATCGGCATTAATTATTTTAGATCAATAATTGTTATTTTAATAATTTTATAAACAATTACTTTTAAAGTATTTAAAACATTTAAATATAATAAGGGTAATTGTGCATTTTATTCAATTATAAGAAATGGGTTATATGGTTAAGGGTAAAATGTAATCTTTTATGCTCGAAAACATACATTGAAACAAAAAAAACTTTACATTACTGTTAAATCAAAACTAAGTGCTTTCAAAATCAAATCAAACTACAAACTACATTGTTATGTATGTTGTTTATGCTTTGGGTTTGGGTTGAGTAGAGTGTTGACCAATTTAGGACATCTACCAGAGGCTTGGGAGTTTTGTGATTGTATTACTATGCTGATTTGATCTTGATCTTTTAAACTCAACCATGATAATGTGTTGGTATGCTCTATGATGAGTTTGTATTTATTGTTCGTTATGCTTTCCAGTATTCTTGTGTGGAGCTGAGGTGAATGTTATGATATATTTAACTTAACCTTTTTGAGTCTTTCATCAGTATTTTTGAGATGCTTTCCAGTTGCTCGTAAAGAGTTGATTTGTTATTGTGTATTATCTTTTGATGCTTTCCAGTCACTTGTATAGGGCTGGGGTGAAATTTTGTGATTCTTTGATTTATATTTTTATGAGCCTAGGGTAGGTTATCTATATGTAATGTCAAGAAGTGGTTTGCAATGGAGGCTGGGGCCCAAAGTGGCTGCCAGGGTAACCCATCATAAGTTGTTTAATAAATGAAAACACTACGCTAAATGGGAATAAAATGAACCTAATAAGAGTCTTTGTATGTTCTTGCCCATGCCTCGAGTACTAGTACAAATTAGGATGGGAGTAGAGAAAATGTTTGGTTGTGACCATGCATCGTTAGTATGCCTTGTCAGTATGAAAGGATACTAGTGCCGCATAGAGTTACTAGGGGGTTGGGGTCAAGTTAAACTGCCAGGATAACTCTAGCATTGATTCATGTGATGACACTTGCCCACTTACATAGTAGGTTTCCTACGTGTCTTTGTGTACCTCTGGGTCTAGATGTTGATTTATCTTGGAACCTTTGAGTTAGATTACTTTTAGGGTTTCCTTAACTTAGAGATTACTTTTGATTTTGGGATTGATATCCTGTTTAGGACTTGAGACTATCTCCTTAGTGCAGTGGGAGTAGGCCTTTTTGGGTTACCACGCAGTTGGGTGGTAGTGCTTTTTACTCTTACCATTGAGATCTATTTGTTGTTGCCCTGGCTGGAGTTCTTTGCTTGTTTTTCCTTTCATTCTATCTTGTGTATTATGATGGATGGTTATATCATTATGATGGATGTTTATATCTTTATGGTGGATGACTTTTACTTATTGTACTATATTTGTTTCATGGATCCGAAAAGGATGATGTAATCTATTTTTATAAATGTATATTCTTTTAGCCTTTCATACCCTGCGACATTTACAGTGGATGATTGAGCATTTTGAATTTTATTGCCAAGTGGCATTCAGAACAAATGTATATTATTTAAATGGACTTGGATTTATAATTATTCTTTCATGAGGATGTGGTATTTGTTAGACTTAGTATTAATTAAATTTAAATGGGATTCAACATCTTGGGATCCTTAAGGAATGTACTATACTATGCTTTCTTATTTATGATTGTATGTGATTGGTTCTACTACTTTATGATTGATGTGTATGTTATTCTTTCTTTAAAAAATTTTTTTGGCAAACTTAGTAAAACTTTAGGTTAATTCTTTTGGATCCCTTGGCAAGTGTTACATCTAGTATGAAAGCCCAAGTTCTACAATGGGAGCTTTGGGCATATTGGAATGCCACTAGTTGTTAACTAGTTGAACTAAAATGAAATTTAAATTGTTATGTACATCTATTACAAACTGAAACTTGAACTAGTTGAACTGAACAAAACTTAAACTTTTAGCTGTATATTTTCAAACTTGAACATTTAGGCTTCAAAACTGAATTATGTGTAAACCTAAAATTAGGCAAAACTAAAAATTGAATTGTTACTATTTTCAAAACATGTTTCTTTTATATATGCGTTTCAGTAACATGTTTTATGGTTATTATAACATCTTGCATCTTGGATATTATTGTAGGATGGTATATGTGATTATATCTTCTATTAGAGGTCGTAGCCTAGGCTATGGTAGAAGTCATGGACAAGGCAGAAACATCAGTGGACATGATTCTGTCCATGAAGGTCCTAATCAGGAAGAGGATAGGGGAGGGCATGTTAGTGAGCATCAGGAAGAGAACCATAGGGAGCATCAGGCCAACTCAAAGGAAGTTGACCTGAGGCAAATGATGAAAACCATCATTGATCACCTACCTCCTGCTCATGGCCAGGATGGAGCACATCAGGCAAGACATGAGCATAGACCTAGGTCTAGGAGTCCTCAGAGGGATCGTCAAAGATCCATTGTAGCTACTCAGATGAAGGACCTTCAGAGGTCTAAGGTCAAGCCCTTTAACAGGCATAGTTCAGGATATGTAGCCAAGCAGTGGTTGATTACTCCTGGTAGGGTTTTTTTCTATTCAAGATTTTGACATTAATGTCAAAGTGAGGTTTTCTATTACCAACCTAGAACTCTTTCGAGCCACTTGGTGGACTATCAAAGATAAGAAACTAGGCATAAATATGAACAATGTCACATGGGATTTATTCTTGGAAAATTTTCATGAGTGATTCCTACTAGAGGAATGGAACCAGCATAGAGCAGGTGAATTCCACAACTTGAGATGGTTCACGATGACCGTAGTAGAGTATGAGAACAAGTTCTATGAGCTCATGCCCTATTTGAGAATTGGTGATAATCCAACACATTTGGCACAACATTTCATCATAGGCTTGAACAACTGTCTAATTGGGGGTGTCAAGGTGTTTGAGCCTAAAACCCTCAAAGATGTAGCACATTGATCCATTCTTGTAGAGTAGAGTGTCAACTTAGGACATGGGAGTTTTGTAAGAGCACCTACAGCATCAAGATCGAAGGGTAACTAGAACTTAGGTGGTAGTAGGAAACCTCCTTCTGGAGGTAATCAGTGGCAGGGAGGATCTTATCCTCCAACTCAAGGTGATGTGGTGGTTCTATCTCTAAGAACTATTGCAATGCATAGCAGAATAAGAAAAATGAGTACACCTAGCCTACATAGACCAACCAGTCTTATGCTAGTGGGGGTAGTGTTTAGCAGTCTACTGCACCTAGAGTGCAGAGGAGTTTTGACAGAGAGTGTTTCCTATGCAGACAACGTGGACACAAGTCATCCCATTGCCCTCAAGGGAAATCACAATTCTTGGATCAAAGACCTTCAGTTTTAGAACTTACAGTTGGAGACATATCCTCCTGCAGGGGGAAAGGGTCCAATGAGAGCCACACAGTGAGTTCTTTAGTTTTACCATTCTTGTAAGCTTCTAGGAGTAAGCCTAAGTCTAGGAAGGTGGATGTAGTACCTGCTCCTAGTTTACATTTTATGATTATTGCTAAACTCTTTTAGGCTAGTTCATGCTTGATGATTAGTAGCACTATATTTCAAATTATCAGATATTGTTTCATATTTAGTTGATTTTATGATGAGACTACTTGGTACTATTTACTTCATGTATGCATGATGATTATTACAGTGATTCATGTTATTGATAATGATTAGTTAGATGGATTATCATATGTGTTTTCTTATAGATACTTACCCCATACTACATGTGTATGGTGTGCATGTATACTTTCTTTATGTATGATGTTTTTGATGTAGTTAAGGAAGGGAGTCATAGTCACCTGCTAGTCGTGATCTATACAATGCACTACTTCCTGCCATTGCTTATTTAGCTTTGTATATATGTGTTTGCACATGTATGAATTTTATGCAGATTGTAGGTACTAGGTATCAAATTCCCTGAATTTCCAAGATGAGCATACCCTATCACATTATCTCAATAGTAAGAGAGGGGACATAAATTCTTGAGTCCAAATCCTAAACCTTTAAGCCAATTGTTCTAGAAAATTAGGACAAATATCTAAGATGATTACCTTTTGAATGTGTCGTATGAAATAAATTCATGATTATAACCCTTTATTTTGATCTTGTATGTGTTTTTTCTATGATGGGTTTTCGTATTTTGTCCTATAAATCTTTGGTGATTTTTTTATTAATTAAGTTAGATTAAAAGATTAAAATTAATGATTTAATTTAATGGAAAATTGTTATGATATTTTTAATATTTAATTATATTTAATTAATTGAAAAATTAATTAAATAAAAAGAATTAAATTTAAAAAGAAAATTATACTTTAATTTTAGAGTGTAATAATATATTTAGGAGATCATTTTTAAATAAATGTTAAATATTATTATTACTTGAGTTGATCAATATTTTGCCAATTAAACGCTTCAAAAATAAATTAAAATAGTCACAAAAAAGATATTAAGTTATTAAAGAGTATTAAAATTGCATAAAGTATGCATGAGATTAAAATATAATAATTTAATTAAAAAGATAAAGCAAGTAAATTTAATAAAGATATTTTAATTGGATAAAGCATGCATGAAAACATAAAAGAAAAGATAATAAAGAGTTAAAGAGCGGTGAGAAAGGAGTCCTCTCAAGTGATAACACAATTAGTGCCCCAAATTTAGGAGAGAACTCATTATCAATATTTGAGGGTTCATTTTCAAAGGACCGAAGTTTTGGGAAGGAAAACAAGAATTTTGGAGGAGGAATTTTTAGAGAGAAGGTTTTGAGAGAAAATATTTTTCTCACAATCTTTAGGTGTTGTGAATTTAGCATTAGAACCAGGTAGATCCTAGTGTTTTGATCACCCAGTTATATATGCTATTTATTATTTCTGTCTTCTTCGTGAATGTTGAATCTCATCTTCTTCGTGATTATTAAATTATGTTTTCTTCATGATTATTGAATCATTTTTCCAAATATCATTGGGATGAACTTCTCAATCTTTCATTGAAATTACTGATATTCATACCAATTTATTTTGCATATGTGAGGATTAAGAATTTGTAAAAACTCTCGTTCTGTAGATTCAAAATTGTAAATTAAACTAGGAAGGGCTTTGAAATAAATAGAATTTTTAGTTTAAAAATTTGAATGGTTTGTCGTAATTTTCCTATCAAAGTATTGATAAGAAATTTTGTACAAATATATATATATATATATATATATATATATATATATATATATATATATATATTAACACACATACACACACACACACACACACACACACACATATTGAAATTTGTTATGAGGGGGGATTGATTTAAAGAATAAATTTTATTAAAATATTTTTTTTCAAATAAAATTTTATATATATATATATATATATAGTGGAGGAGGAGGGTTTTACCCCACCCCCCATCTTACCTTCCCGTGGCTAGGACGACCTGCATACACAGACCACCTATTGGTCGCAGCTGTAGTATTCAATATTGCTATGTGCGGCAGCAGGTGGCCTATGGCCACACAGCAACCGTTTTTTACATAAGGTTGGCGAGCCTTTAAAGAATATGTTGATTAATTATAAATTATGTTTTTAATATAATTTAATTTTATTAAATTTATTTATTAATTGATAAAAAAAATTTAATAAACTTAATTATTCATTATTAGAAAAAATGTTTTATAATTTCATTAATTATTAAATATTTATAATATATTATTAACATAGTTTGTTTAATAATTGTTTATTAATTTAACTTAATATAGTTTTAATTAAGTTGAATTAATAATACGTATTTACTTAAATAAGTTTAAAATTTATTTTTTATTATTATTAATGATTTGATTTTTAATAATATGGTAATTATTTTAGATCAATAATCGTTATTTTAATAATTTAATAAACAATTACTTTTAAAGCATTTAGAACATTTAAATCTGATAAGGGTAATTGTGGATTTTATTCAATTATAAGAAATGGGTTATATGGCTAAGGGTAAAATGTAATCTTTTATGCTCGAAAACATACATTGAAACAGAAAAAAAACCAAACAAAAAAAACTTTACCTTGTTGTTAACTCAAAACTAAGTGCTTTCAAAATCAAACCAAACTATGAACTACATTGTTCTGTATGTTGTCTATGCTTTGGGTTTGGGTTGACTAGAGTGTTGACCAGTTTAGGACATCTACCAAAATCTTTCAAACTCAACCATGGTAATGTGTTGGTATGCTCTATGATGAGTTTGTATTTATTGTTCTTTATTGCTTTCCAGTATTCTTGTGTGAAGCTGAGGTGAATGTTATGACATATATGACTTAACCTTTTTGAGTCTTTGATTAGTATTTTTGGGATGCTTTTCAGTTGCTCATAAAGAATTGATGTGTTATTGTGAATTATCTTTTGATGCTTTCTAGTCACTTGTATAGGGCTGGAGTGAAATTTTGTGATTCTTTGATTTATACTTTTATGAGCCTAGGGTAGGTTATCTATATGTAATGTCGGGAAGTGGCTTGCAATGGAGGTCGAGGCCCAAAGTGGCTGCTAGGGTAACCCATTGTAAGTTGTTTAATAAGTGAAAACACTACACTAAATGGGAATAAAATGAACCTAATAAGATTCTTTGTATGTTCTTGCCCATGCCTCAAGTGCTAGTATAGACTAGGATGGCAATAGAGATAACACTTGGTTGTGACCATGCATCTTTAGTATGCCTTGTTAGTACGACAGGATACTAGTGCCTCATAGAATCACTAGGGGATTAGGATCAAGTTAGACTACTAGGGTAACTCTAGCGTTGATTTTTGCGATGACACTTTCTCACTTACATAGTAGGTTTCCTACGTGTCTTTGTGTGCCTCTAGGTCTAGATGTCAATTTATCTTGAAACCTTTGAGTTAGATTACTTTTAGGGTTTCCTTGGCTTTTGGGATTAATATCTTGTTTGGGACTTGAGACTATCTCCTCAGCGTGGTGGGAGTGGGCCTTTTTGGGTTACCACGTGGTTTGATGGTAGTGCTTTTTACTCTTACCATTGAGATCTATCTGTTGTTGCCATGGTTGGAGTTCTTTGTCTGCATTTCCTTTCATTCTATCTTATGTATCATGATGGATGGTTATACCATTACAATGGATGGTTATATCTTTATGGTGGATGACTTTCACTTATTGTATTATATTTATTTCATGAACCCAAAAAGGATGATTTAATATATTTTTATAAATGTATATTCTTTTAGCCTTTCATACCCTGTGACATGTATAGTGGATGATTGAGCATTCCAAATTTTATCGCCAATTTGCATTCAGAACAAATGTATATTATTTAAATGGACTTGGACTTATAATTATTCTTTCATGAGGATGTGATATTTGTTAGACTTAGCATTAATTAAATTTAAATGTGATTCAATGTCTTGGGATCCTTAAGGAATGTAATCTGTTATGTTTTCTTATGTGTGATTGTATGTGATTGCTTTTGCTACTTTATGATTGATGTGTGTGTTATTCTTTCTTTTTTAAAAAATGGTTGAAAAACTTAGTAAAACTTTAGGTTAATTATTTTTGATCCCTTGGCAGGGTGTTACAAGATCAGCAATCTTCCCCTTTGACATGAGTGTCAAAAACACTTGAATATACATTAACATATGTATTCTCTTGAGCATAACATATCCATAACTCAGCTTATATACAAAACTTCTAAATTAAAAAATTTCTTAATGAATTAGATACCTCAAAATTTGATAATTCCCCCTGAGTTAGTGTCTGTTTTGTAACCAAAATTATGTACTCCCTCTGAGTAGATGTGTTTATGTACTCTCTCTAAGTAGATTTGTTTATTCTAATACTCTTTTATCTTATTGTTCTTGTATCATTCTCCCCCTTTTCTCATTCTCCTCCAAAAATATATCTCCCTTTTTTATCTTATTCTCCTCCATTCTTATTGTTCTCCCTCTATTTATATGCTCCCCTTTGTTTATATTCTCCCCCTTTCTAACACTTGTGTCAAATGGGCTATACACTTATTGTGTGTTTATCAAGAAAAGATTTATGGAAATCCAATATTATTTTGAGGGTTGCATCCTAGTTATCACATGCAACATCCAATGACTTGACTTGGATAGCAAGCTTGATAGCAAGGTGAACTAGACAATCTAAAGTAGAAAGATTGGGGTCTTTCTTTAATAAGGTCTCAGCATAGCCTAGTTCCTTGTGCAATATTTCCATATGGGAGGTAAGGGTTGCTTGAATGCTAGTTAGTTTGGCCCTTATGTTGGCTTCATCTATTTTCAATGTAGCTAACTGACTCTACATCTGAAGAAATGTCTTGAAATGCTTCTCACTCTGAGCTAGATTAGATGGCAATCTTGCACCAGATGTAGAAATATGGCTCTCCAGACTCAGAATGTGACTTTTGGTCTCCTGGGTGAAGAGTGATGGGTTACACAAGCTAGTGTACAATGATAATATGTTCTCTTAAGTACCTTCTTCACATCCTCAACCTTAGTTGCAAATGCAACTTGAGTTAGTGCTATGTCGCCAGATATTTTCTCATTTACCTTATTTTGGAACTTCTTTTCTGACCATTCTAATAGTTTGGCATTAGTGTCAAGGTCTTCATTGCTGACCTTCTCCACTATATCTATCGGTTGGTCCATTAGTCGCTTGGTCTTTTCAGGAGTTGGCAAACTGAATGCATCTAAAAAGATGTCTTTGATGTCCTGTAGAGCCTGATTCTACTTATGTTCTCTCCTAAGCATTTCTTGATGCTTTTTCCTTTCTAAGGCTTGTTGTAATATGCCTATTTGTTCTAATGTCATTATATCATAATCATATTTTGGTATAACAATTTCTTCATCAAGGCTTACATCTCCATAATGTATTACCTTTTCAACCTTTGATGAGATTGGGCTTGGCACTGAGATCTAGAGTGGAAAAGCATCTGTGCTCGACTTCTAAAGAATATGTATAGAAGGAGTGCCAAATATTGGAGGCTACTAGAGATTGAATGGAAACTTGTTCCTTCACCTTAGGTGTCATTTTGTCTCTTCAAACTTTACCTATTCTCCCATAACAACTTGACTTGCACCTTGTCCTTGTGTTGATAGGTCTATCTGACCTGTTTCTTGTTCTCTTGTAGTGGTGTCTTTCTCTTCTATTGCTTTCTTCTCAATTGTATCAACCTTGATAGATGTAGCTTATGGAATTTGTATCAAAGGTTGTACATTAATGAATGGAGGGATGATAGAAGGTGATTCTTGTGAATTCACCTTTTTCCCTTGTAATATCAGTCATTGTCTTTTGTAGGTCATCTACACTCACCAAAGCTAGATTATCACAAAGTTTATCCTGTAATGTAGACTAATCTAAAATTTTCTTCAAGTCTTCTTAAATGAGTGGGTTGATGTTCTGAGCTAATGGATCAAAAACATCCTTGACAGTTATAGTCTCAATAGTCATACTTGTGTCATGTGGAGGGTTGACACTCGACAATTATGTGTACTGCACACTTTGTTCTTCTTGTTGCTCAAGCTCAGCTATTGCCTTGTCACCATCTTTCATTTATATTTCTCCTCCAACTATTTCATCATCCTCTTTGTTATCGTCTTCATTGTCATCATCTGCATCATCATCTTTAACCTCTAGGGGTTCATCTTCTCCTTTCTTTAATGTGGTTAACCCATAAATGAATTTCCAAACTTGTGTTGACTTCTTGGTAACATCTTCAATATTATTTTGTAAAATTCTAAAGGCTCTATATTTAGGTGTGAACCTAACTACATATTTCTTTACAGCCTTAGCAATTTGTCCCTTAGTCAACTTAGACATTACTTGGGTTAGTGTAGTCTTCCTGATTTTTCTTTCCAAATTTAGACAATAATGTCAATTTTTCTCAACTATGTCATATAGGCTCTTGGGTATAGAGTTGGAAAATTCTAGTGATGTTGTCATAAATTTTGACTTCATGGCATATAAGGCCTCTTCTATTTGGTTTGTCTCTACTTTACCCAATTTATCAAAATCAACATGGCTAAAACCTGATAGATCTACATTGTTCTTAAAATTTTCCACATAAGTTCTCAAGATCTAAGAGAGGATTGTGACTTACCACCTTAAATTGGCTAATGTCATCTGACTCTATTTTCTCTTCTTTAGAATCTAATTATACCACATATTTTCTTCTTGGTCTCTTCTTCTCTTGACCTCCTTGTTTTGTTTTCTTTTTCTTTTCCTTGGCCTTTTAAGTAGATGCACATGTGTTGACTCTTGTTGCAGGTTCAGTGGGCTTTGGCTAACTTGGTTTGGTAGTTTTCTTGGTCCTTGCCATAGGCTGTGCCTTGGCCTTCCTCTTCTTTTTCTCAGCAGGAGTAGGTCCTTCCTCGGCTTCTTCTCCCTTGACACCTTCTGTCTCCTCTTTTTTATCTTCTCCCATGCCCTGTGTCAATGCTAGAGGTTCTTGTGCTTGATTTTCATCTTCTTCTTCATCCTCTTCTTCTTCTTCTTCTTCCTCCTCGACACCCTCTCCAAATTTGGCTTCCATTTTCTTTACCATCTTGTCCTTCTTCTTGATAACTGAAGTAGTTTTCAGTTCCATGGCGATCTTGGACTTTGCCACGTCATAATTTCCAAAAACTTTTGCACTTTTATCAACCTCTTCTACAAGTAAGGTTGTGATGGTTGTAGAGGCTTCATCTACATTTATCTCATAACCTAAGGGTCTCAAACATCTCACCCTTGGTATGGTAGCTTGTACAAATGTGTAATCATCATCCACAAGAAAACAAATGTGATCATAGTGTTTCTCAACTAGGGATACTGGTATTCTTAGTCTCCTTTTTATTGACTGCTTGAAATCTTTAAAGAAGTTAGTCATTATGGTTTCAAAATTTTCTCCTAGCTACTCAATGTACTCACTAATCTGTACTGCAACTGATTTGTTAATCTTCCATCCCACAATACCAAATAAGGGGAATGTGTTTTGTACATAAAAGAATATACAAATCAAAATTGAACTAAATTTGCACTATGCACTCTTTAGTTTCCCGACTACTCCAAGGTTCTCCATCAGTTGTTGTAACTGTAGCTCTGTTAGATCATATGTATGATCTTTCTTTACAATCTTGTAACCAACATCCACAGCTATGCAGAGTACACCATTCAATCTACTAGATTGATAGAATTTATGTGATATTACTCTTACAACAAAGTTAATAAGAGGATTAGTGATTGTATCTATTATCATACCTCTTTTGTTCCAAACAACTCCAGTATTCTTTTCAATCATTTCCTTGGAATCACTCCTCATTGTATTAGGTTGATCTAGTGTTGGGTAGCCAGTAACCCTATGGATTATTCTCTTGGTAATCTTGATAGGACCATTATCCATCCATACGGAACCATCATGAATTTGGCTAAGCATAATTGGTATCCACTTTGTCTTAAATACATTTGGAAAATCTAGGGCTCACGTTAAACCCTTTTCTCAGCAATTTTGTATTCTTCTTTCAAAACACCATTTTTACATAATCTGTTGTATGCACCTCTGATTTCCATCTCACCAATGCTTCCTATTTTGAAATTATAACATTTTCTCACATCTTGTACCATTATTACATTGGTGAGATCATGGACAGTGCACTAGAAGGGTCTTGCTTATGTGATGTCAAGAATAGCTTTAAACATGAGATGTTTAACTTTATTACTTACTAACTAAATGTTTAAAACTTCCTTCCCTTCAACATTTTTTGAACTCGATGCCATTATGTCAAACTAGGGTTTATGAAAATTTTAATTACATAACTCGGCTCTTGATAATACCTTGTGAAATCTGTTGAATTGGCATGAGATCGCTACTAAAATATATTTCAACTACTTTGGATGGATTTCTAGATCACCTTCTACCCTGCTCACTCTTCTTCGAAATTGAAATGATGAAAAATGAGCTAAATCAATCAAATACCCTTTGAAAACCTTGCATTTAATGCTAAGTGCTTACATAGTTGTAAGCACAACATCAACCAATTTTAGGCTCACTTGGCATCCATTGATATTTCCATCACTCAGCAACCATTGTGAGCTCGTCATCAACTGGCTAGTTTGATAGCTCAGCATCTTCTAGCATTCCACTCGGCACATATAGGAAACTTTTCATACCCGTCATCAACATGAAAAATTCAAACATCTTGCATCTTTATTTATGCTAATATAGTCCTTTTAGTACTAGAACCTTTTTGAACTGATGTATAATTTAGCCTTTTAGATATTAGTCCAACATACCTTTTGATTACCTAATTTGATAAGGTGTGATCACCTGACCCATTGGGTGAAGTGATCCCTTCTCTATTTGATGTGTTGCAGTCATCTTTCCTTTTCCATGTCTTATTCATATCCTCTTTAATGTGTTCAACATTCGCCTTGCCTTTGCCTTTATCCAATTCACACTTGGTGTCTTTGACTTTGTTGGATAATACCTACTGTTATGACTAGTTTTCAAGTAGCTGAAACATGTGGTTTGACTTAACCACCTTGGGTAGTTACCTCTGAAATATGTCCTAATGCAATTTTCAGGAACATATCCATATTCTTGATAGTAATGACAACTATATTTTGTATTATAATCCCAGTTATAAGAGTTTCCATTGTTCCTTATCTTTGCTTGCTTGCTTGATGACCACATGGATTTGGATCTGCATTCAAAATCTCTATGTTCATACTTCTGACAATTGTAGTAATATCCTTCAAATCTTTGTGTATGCATGGTCTTAGTTATGCATTCATGTGTTTGATGACCTTTCTTGTTACACTTACAACAATGAGTCATGTTTCTAGGCTTAACATTCTAGTTTGCAGTCTCGCTCTTGCACACATTAGTAGTATGTCCTTTCTTATCACAATTATGACAAGTAGGTTTGTAGTTCTTACCTGTGTTTTTCCTTTCTTCATCACTTTTGGATGACTCTCCTTCTTTGGTACTTGTATATCCCAATCCAGATGTGTCATTATTGGCTAGGGGATCTCAATAATTGCTCAAAGTATTTGATGGCTTTATTTGGCCTGTTGAAACTTTTAGCATATTCCTTTTCTCTCTTTAAGTCATTCTGCAGTTGAACTTCAATGCAGTTATCTCAATATCTTTGGCATTTAACTCATAGTTTGCATTCATCATTTGGCTTAGAGTATCCAATTGCATATTGGAGATCTTGGTTAGCTCTATTGACTTCTCTTGCAGTCTATTATTCAAGATTATTTTGTCTTCTTCAAGTATGGCTTTGTCTTCCATAGCTTTCTTCTTTCACTCAGTTATCTCACATAGCAGTGTGGCTTGAGATTCTTGCTCTAGCTTGAGATTTCTGATTTCCTCAGCTTGTACTCTATTCTTTTCCATCAGATCTATAATTATTGAATCAAATTCATTAGAGTTACCATTGGAAAATAGCTTGGTAGTGTCAATCTCTTTGTATTGTGTGTCACTTTCTGCAATAGCAATTTCTTTCCTTCTCTTCAAGGACTTCTTTATTCTTCTCTTGCTTCATCCAATTGATGTAGAATGAGTTTTATCTCAATTCCTTGATTCTCAACAATCTTTCCCAATTTGTAGACTTCCATTTCAAGATCTTTCCTCAAAGCTGTAAAACTTCTCCTTCTAAGAACTTGGCTCTGATACCAATTGTTGGAATTACAATAGGAAAGGTGAACTTCTGGGGGGGTGAATCAGTAGTTCAAACTTGGACCCATAAAACTTTCACCATATATCCATCTCATACATTCAATAGATGAACTAAAATAACACGTAGAGCATATGCATTTAAATCATGTAAACATGCAAGCATTCACACATATAACACTAGATATGATTACCTAGAAACCCTCCAAGTGAGAAGGTAAAACTATGGTGGGGATGACACCCACAAATCTTCACTACTGCAGCAATAAAGTGTATCCAATGAAGGTTACAATGTTTTGACCATGAAACGTGATCTACCCTGATAAAGGCTTATAAAAACTATTAAGTCTTATCTTGTTAGAGGATTTCAACACCCTTTTAGAAGTGTGTCTGGTGAAAGGACTTCAACTTACAACTAAGTAAGCACCCTATTAAAGGATTTCATACAGTCTATTAAGACTACTCTATAAAGAGATTTAACTAAAATCACTTGTTAAAATGTCTCAGCATATATCCTACGGTTGAGACTTGGTTGCATGATAATAGATCACCTCTAAACAATGTCTTCTTGGTCCTTCTCAATTAAATGTCTCAATTTTGTATTCTTTCTTGTATCCTCTGTTCTTCTCTAACTAATTCTGCAATTCACTCTTTCTTCTAAGTCACCATGAATGCTCTATTTTTGCATGCAAACTATTCTCTTCGCTCCTTCAATTTCTTACACTCTATGTTAAAGTTTAGGGTTTAATCCTTTTTAAGAAGATTTTGGTTGCTTAGAGTTAGGTATGAATATATGGTAGAGATTCGTCAAATTTGCCACTTAAACCTTCCCATTTTCTGATTGGTTGCATGTAATTGCATAGGGAATTCAAATATAGATTCGTCCTTATCTCCAAAATATTGAAATCTAATCTTAAATCGGATCAAGAATGGTTTACATAGTTGTTTGTATCATTACAAACAAATATGTCATAACTATTTCACTCAACATCTGAAGTCTCTAATGCTTGGCATGCACTAATCTTTATATAATGACTCAACACCTATATTGCTCGACATCCACTATTTACTTGGCTCCTGTGTCACTTGGCATAGTCTATCTGCTTGGCTTCTGTGTTACTCGACATATATTGTTTACTCGACACTTGATTGACTCAACACTCACTATGACTCGGCTTGGTCTAATATTTAAATGTTGTGCTCTGCATGTACTACTAGTTTGGTATGAACTAAGTAACTTAAGTCTGTTGATACTCACTTGTCAAAACTAATCTGAGATCAACACACCTTTGGTGTTGTCTAACTTGTGTTTGTCTTTGTGTATTGTAGGTTTAGTGCACCTTTGGAGGTGTGCATTTGTGCATCTCCAAAGGGTGAAAGAGTGCTCACTTGTGCATTTAGCGCACCTACGCACCCGAGTTTGGTGTGCATGTTGACTAATGTGCTTTTGTGCACAAAAACACTCTTTCCTCCAAAATTTCCTAGTTCTAACACTAGGGGGCTTCTCGGCTAGAGACAAAGGCTAGACCCAAATTCTAGGGGGAGTTCCAAAATGACCCAAGCCCCCAAACTAGGGATCTAGGAGACAAAAAAATACTAGGGGGTCCCCATTTCTAGGAGAACAGGGGTGTGCGTTGTGAAACCACAACATTATGTAAATGGATAATGTATCTATAGTGATCTTGATGTACCATTTGATCATGCATATGATGGGCATACAATGGATATTTGATGAGTAGATCAACATCTTAGTCATTATATTGTAATTATATTTAGTTTTGGCAAATTGAATTGTTAAATCTTGATTATTGGATAATGAATGGTGATTGACTTTTCAACTGAGTCTTTATTTGTTTAATATCACAATTCTCAAAATTGTATGATGTGGCAATTGCTAAGTAGGACATGGTTCTTACAAATAAATATTGGAAATATTCAAAGTGACCAATTTGGGGGACAAATACAAATCTTTCAAAGTAGTTCCAATTCAAATGGAGGCATTGTAAATGTTTATTTTCTGTTATTTATTTATGAACTTACATAATTACAAACTCTTGTCAGTCATGAGAAGTTTCCAAAAAAATATTTGATAAACATTACAAATTATCTATTCAAGACCTTTTTAATATCTAAATTTAAAAATTAGAATTATCCCACCAAAAAAACCAAGAACCAATCAAAATAAAGAAATATTCTTTACATAAATGAAAGGATTGTTAAACATATTGAATCATGTAAAATATTTTACAATGCGTATTTTTCAAAGAAAACTAATGCCAAATGCATCACAATGAAAATATTAGTCTACATCTTAACATGCAAGACTAATAAATAAACAACTAGCCATAGAATAAACCATATGATAATTTTAAACACAATTTTTGAAGGATGAAAGTAATGAGATTTGGTAAAACGAAAACATTAATCCCTGTCGGTACTGATAATTAGCTATTAATGAAGAACATTAATTTTTATAGTTATATGAATTCCTTATTGGATATATAAAAAGCCTCTCACATATATTATATTGTCCTATAAAAAAAATGTCTCGTGTCCCCAAGAACATGCATGATGATGCATTTGCACCTCTAAAGTAATTGAAGAAAAAATTCATTCATTAATAACTAGGCTCATTTATGCAATTTCCACATTAATAACTAGGCACATTTCTGCAATTTCCATAATGACATGCGTAAAGAATTAAACAAAACATTTTACCTAAGTAAATTTACAAGTTATTCAAAATAAACCAAAACGTTGTAGACTTCTACAAATAAATATCTTTTGAACTAGTGTCTGGTAGGCTATTTTTCGGAGTAGCTTTCTTTCAGAAGTTGTCTAACACTGGAAAAACAAGTTGCAGGCAAATGGAATGTTTATTGCCCACACCTAAAACCTAATTTTGTTCCGCAACTATTTATGTTTCAAAGGCTGCAAAACCTCAAGATTTTAGAAGGCTTTAGAACAAGGATATTTTCAAGTATGTTTTTTTCACTTACTATGATTGGAGTGAAGCATAAACTATAGGGAGAGTGATTTTGGGTCATCTCATTTAAAAAAAATATTCTAGCTTTTTTAAGGTTTCAAAAAAAAAATCTTGCAAGTTTTGCCCATTTTCTTTCATCGGCATCATCGTTAACACAACACAATTTTCACAGACTCTTGAAGTAAGTCACTTGCAATGCTTTGAGTTATTTTTTGGGGAATCTATACATTGTCACATGTTACATCAATTTTTGTGTGTTTTATTCTTTCAAAAATAATTTTGTTGTTAACTATTAAATAAATGACAATTGGTTCTACGGTTTTATTTATGGCCATTTACATATACGATGCTATTATAAAGGCAACTATTAGTTCCCTATTTTATTTTATCCAGAGTAAACATGTTTGAACTGTGAAATGAATTATGTGTACATTTGTAATTTTTTTAAAAAATTGTTTATTTTCCTTATTTTTGAGATTATTTTTGTGACGATTTTCTTAGCAAAACTATTTAGTGTTGAACAGACAAACGATTTTGATGTTTTAAATGCAATGGTTGTTAGAGTTACTCTTAGATAGAGTGAATAGTTGAGACCAACCCATTGCACCATCGTCATATGTTTTAAACCTATCACAGTCTTCTCCATAGACCTATTTCTTCATATTTTTGTGCCATTATGATGGCTTTTGTATTTTAAAGACCAAATGTCACAATGTAAAAGAAAGATGTGGGACAAAACAATTAAATTTTTAAAAGATTATGTTGAAAAAGTGACAAATAGCTTGACTTTTCATATGAGTACATCCTTTCACAAGGCTTGTTACATTGTTAATACTCAGTGGTACAATTATGTATCAACATGCTTTTGATATGATTACAATCTTCTCTGCAGACACATGACTGTGATGATTTGACAAATAGGGGTGCTATGTTCAAGAGAGAATTTTCCCACAGACAAATAAAGTTAGCTTCTTTTCTTTTGCATATTTTGGAATGATTTAGCATCCTTGTAGAAGTTGTTCTAGACATGATTGTGGTTGGAAGGTATATCCTTTGAAGTCTCAAGTTTCTATAATTGCAAAGAAGAATTCTCTCTCTAGAAATTTGAATCAAGTCTTTTGTATGTGAAAAATTGTGCAAGTTGGCATTTGTCTCTTTTGGCCTCCTATTATGCAAATTTTGTTTCCTAGTGATTAATTTTATTTCAAAGTACTCATAGAGTCCTCTGGAATCTACTTCTACCCACCACTTAAAGGTTTTAGCCATGTTTCATATAGAAAGATGCACATTATTGTTTCTTCTTGATGTCATTTAACATAGGCATTGCCTATGAGTCTTAGCTTCTTTATTCTCTTCTTGGTTGATGAGTGCTAATACACAATTACTAAGCTCAATACTTTACTCTTAATATATTTGGACATTAGTTTATTCATGATATGTTTGATAGTTAACATATGTAAGCCCACTTTATTATTTTCCTAAAACACAACCCTTAGGATGATGGAGATTTACTTGTTATAGGGCACTTGACACCAATCTATAGGTAGGATTCCCTCAAGGCCTAGGGGCCCCAGCCCATATTACTCAACACCAACCTATCCTCTTATAGGTCTATAGTGACTAATGAATAGGCTATGAATATACTAACTTGGCACTTGATGCAAGGCTATAGGTAGGCTCCCTCAAGGCCCCATCCCTATCCCATATTGGTATTCACCTATCTTGTGCAGATTTACTCTACCTTTCCCTACACAACATGAACCTATGCTCTTACAGGGCTATAGCGAGTGACTAATGAGTAGGCTATGAATATATTAGCTTCAAATGGACTATGATTAATTGAGATACACACACACACACACACACACACACAAAAAAAAAAAAAAAAAATTGTAACATAATTGATTTATAAAGTAATGATTCTATTTTTATAAACTATTGTTTATGTTACATCATACACATTGGACCATATATTGGTCCCATTCATTCTAACAACATTTATATGCAATATTTTGTAGATCTATGTGGGTTTAAAAAAAACAAGTCATAGCATACACATTTGTTGTTATGTGATATGTACCAGTAACTAAATATATCTTATTCCTTCTTGATCTCTTTCTTGTGATCACTTTTGACTATATCTTATTAAGTATTATTCTCTTACCTTCCTTGATTTAGAGGAGTGGACTTCCTTCTTCTACTTGGTGTGTTGAAGTGATGCTTCCAACAGAGACATCCTTGTCTCTATACAACAACTTTTCTCTTTATTCACACCCCTTCCCATAATACTAAACTAATCAATTTATTATTCTTAAGTGATGTTTTATCACATAGTAATTAATAAAAATCTCCTCAAATATGCAAATTGGTCGATATTAGTCAATCTAATGTCTCATTACCTTTGTTCATAAGTTGATCACAATCGTTCTCATGACAATTTTTTTAATCTTCTATTTTTTTTAATAGTACAATCCTTATTATTAAATATAATATCTAAAAGAAGAATATAGTCCTTGACCTTACTATCCCGATGGGTTTTGAGATAAGTCTTTATATCTTCATTACTAATTAGACAATCTAGACGAGGAAATTTGAAAGCCAATCTTCCTAGAAGAGTGTTGAGCTTTGATCATGTATTTTCCATGTTATATGCTATCAGATAATGGATTCATAACTCAGCATGAAATTCCTCACAACAGCACCCTTCAGAGGATTCATAATCTTGACAATTTCTCGTAGATCATTACTATTTAGATACTTAGATTGTATGGTCCTAACCCATTTCAATTGAGGGTCTTTGAGATTTTTCCATGTTAGTTTTGCTCCAAGTGTTTTGTTTTGCCACATATGGTTCCATACTTATTTTGATTGAATATCTTGTCTAGAGATTTAAGAGAAACCTTGTCCCTGTCTACTAATCCCTTCAAAACAATTTCCTCATTTTATGTTTGAAATACTGATTTGCACTAGTTGTAAGGGCTAGATATGATAATAAAATATATATAGGTAATGCAGAGATAACTAATTTTCAGCATTAATATTCTTCCAACCCATGAAAACCATCTAACTTTCCATGAACTCATTATTTATCCCTTTTTTCTTTTAAAGGGTCCTAGAGCTTTGAGTTATGCAATCCTTTATCTATTGGAAGGGCTATTTATGTGTGTGTTAAACCCATTTTTTGAAATTAAGTAGGCCTAAAATCTCTGTCTCTTTCCTTGGGAGGGTTGATATGAAAAAAGATTCCTATTTATTTTGATTTATCTCTTGCCCATAGGCCTTTACATATTTAGATAATGCCCTTAGGTATGGTCTAGCTTCCTTTTTATTGTTGTCCCAAATAACATGGTGTCATCTATGAATGGTGTTTGATCTGGATATTACTGGTGACTGTGATGCCTTTTACTACTTCATTAGAAATGTCATTTTGATTTCTCTTCCTAGTGCTTCAACTATGATGACAAAGAGGAAAGGAGACAATGGGTCTCCTTGTCATAGTCCCAAGGAAGCCTCATAAAAATCTCTCGTGTAAGTCATTTATCAGTACATATATCTTTGGAGTGGATATATATGTGACTATCCACTTTATATGCTACTTGTTGAAACTAAATGCTTCTATTAGTTTGCATAGGAATCCAAATTGATTTTATTGTATGCTTTATTTACATCCAATTTGATTAGCATCCTTGGCTATTTATGGTCACATGCATATCTTTACTATCTCCAAATACTTTCAAGCTTTTGACATCTCTCATTCTAGCCCATTTTAGACCTTGAATTAAGCCCTTATATCTAGCTGTACTATTTGTACATGTAAAACTGAATCGAAAAGTTGCATAGTATTTATCTCCTTGAGGAGATACTTACATTGCTCCTTCACCTAAACCATTCTTGCTTTTAGAGCTATGAAAGTAAAACTCTCAAACCTTATCTTGCTCATCATTAAACTCATTGAGCTTTTAATGAGGTTTGGTATAACTGAACCATCTTAAATATATAATTTCCTAAACTAGCATATAAAATAGTGTTGTTTTGACTTCTCAATGCATCTTCCTACTCATCAAGAAGGATATCAAAAATGTTCTCTACTTGGGTACTTATTTCTAAGATAGAAAGGTTTTCATTTTTATCAAATACAACACAATTTGCATTGATTACATAAAGTATATATGATTCAATGTGGTTCTTTGCAAGTCCCTTTGATTTGATGGTCACTTTGGTCCCATAATGAGTTTTAAACAACATGTGGGACCAATCAGAGGAAAAGTATCCTCCCATTTTTGTCGTAAATTCTCTTGATAAACAAAGGGAAAAATATGAAGGAAGATCAATCATGAAAATGTCTTGAGGGATAGAGAAGTAGGGGCATGCATGGAGAGTCAAATTAGCATCCTTAATAACTCCTAAAGTGTTAACAATGGAACCATCTAACTACACTACCCCCTCTAAAGGTTGATAAACCAAACCCAACTGATTAGCTATCTTCTTTGGCATTACAGAATTGGTAGCTCTACTATCTACCATACAATTATGCACTGACATATCTCCAATGATCAAAGATACGTAAAAAGGAGGTGGTTTCACGTTCTTACCTTGAATTTTATTGTTGTCTTGAGAAGTAACCTCTAGAACAACATTTGTCAAAACCACCTTGGAGTTCTCATTGGCCACTTGCGTATGAATCTTCTCTTCAGACAATTTTTTAGCAAATCAGTGTTCCCCAGAATGGCCAATGAATTCCACATAGACATTGTGACATTCATTTCTTTCATGTTGTCCACTATGTTGTAAGGCATAGCTGGAGGTATCTTGGGATATGCCTTGACATCAACCTAATTTGATTATGGATGTGGCTCCTCTTTAGCTAGAAGGATAGGATTGCTTTGTGATGCATGTGTTTGGTTGGATGGTGTATCATTGATTATAGGTTCTTTACCTTTATTTGGAGATTGCTCTATTTCCAAAGCTCTTTTCTTTGCTCTGGTATAAGTTGCAATTGGTGTATCACCTTTCAGCCTGCAAAACTTCTCTCTTTTCTAATTAACAAAAGTAGTATCGGTTGGATTTGGGTCATGTTATTGTTCAATACCATCTCTATGTATTTTTTATTGTGTATTTGCAACATTTTGGACCATTAGTGCTTGATTGATGACCCCATTAGAGCATGTTACTTGATTATGTGATTGATTACATGGATAACACCATTCATATTCAACAACTAATTTTTTTTGAGTTGGTATTATGTCCTTGACAACATTCAAAGGTGTTGGTGCATAAGTTTGAAAAGGCATTGGGTTCACATTATGCATGTTCCCTTGATAGTTATTATGATAGGGTGGCCTCACACCTTGATTTTGTTGCTATTGTTCTCCTATATGTTGTTGATAATATGGATTTCCACCTTGATTTTACTGTTGGTAAGATTTTTGTCCTTGGTATTGTTGTCTCCTGACGCTTACTAACTAATTCCCTATAGTCTACAAAATATTTTCCATCTATTGCTGACTACTTTTAATCTCTTGTAGCTCTTTAGACGGCCCTGCAGTAGCCAAATCACTTGTTGCAGCAATTGCTAATGCTAGAATAGTGGGTAATGGTGCAAAAGGAGGAATGATCAATGGCATATTTGGCTAAAAATTTAGTAAAAATAAGCATTAGAGGCCTTGGTGCTATTTTTCCAACCTGAATTAGGCAATTTTATGCCCTCACAACTAAGTCATATGATTGTACCATTGAGATTCCTCTCATAGACTGGATGAAAACTGATATGTCACGGTTTAGGCTCTTTGAATTATATAAAAAGGCATGTGCAACTTATGGTCTAACTTGAATTGGAATTCTATTCCAACTCCTTTGGAATCTCATGTTGAAATTGGTCATTTGTTCTTGAGGGGCCCTTTTGATAGTAGTCAACTGCTCCACCAAGGAAAAATAATCAAACTTATCTTCAAAATATCTATTCAAAGCATCCCCTAAGTCATCCCACATGGTGATAGAACCCATGTTTAGTCCTCTAAACCATTGAGGTGTCTTCCCTCTCAAAGAGGTTACTAGAAATCTTATAGCTACATTATCTTGTGTGATATGATGGGCATAACAAAGGGTTTCCACATCTCTAATATGCTCCAATGTTGTGGTTTTTCCTTCCCCTGTATATTTTGGTAAACTTTTTAGTGTTGTAAGGTGAATATTGTCATGTTGAGCAAGATTTAAGAGCTTTCTTTCATTAAAAGGCACAAAGGTGAACTACCTTGCCATTACTGTTGGTGGTACAGGTACTTGTTGATTTGAAACTATCCCAACAACACTTTCTAAATGTGTGATATTTTGTGATGTTGAAAATGGTGTAGAAAATAAAGACAGGGACCCCGTTTTGAAAGATGGTGAGGCTGAATGCCTTTTAACCTCTTTGTTTGAATGCTTGCTTCTCCCTCTATAAGACAACAAAAATCTATCTGTTGTGCCAGGTGATGTAGACTAAGTTCTCTTTGAAGGAGGAGTTCTCTAAAGTGTTTGTCCTCTTCTTTTTGGTGAAGAAAGGTCTAAATACTCAAAAGGCTTTGAGCTTCAAGTCTCAATTCATCTCATACAATGCTACTCTTCATAACCATGAGAATGAGTTGCTAGATATGTAGCAAAATAACCTCTAAACATGTCTATTTTTTACTGACAACATATTAGGATCAACAAAAATATCAAATAAAACTATTGTAAAGACTAGTTTTGAAAGAACTTAGTCAAAAGAAGGGTCCCACTAGGCATGCCAAAATTGTTATCTCTAAAAGTTGCACCCTAACCAAATCCTAAAATTTAGTCCCATTAAGAAACATGGAAATACTCCTGGGTCTGTGGGTTACCCAAAAATGGAGTAAATCTTTGGATTCTAAGCCAGTTCCTATCTAATACTTCACCTAAGACCGATGCAGGAATGTAAAATTTTTGGTTGGAAAAGGGTAAGAAAGACTTTTTCTTGAAATTTAAATATTGAAATGGTAAAATTAACTAAAATTTAAGGTGATGCACCAAAACATTAAGATGATAATATCATGGACTTGACACAATGAAGCTTTACTAAATAGTTCAATGTTGGCACAATATTGATCTTAGAAAACTCATACATAAAAACTTTATGAGAAGGATAGACTTTGAACAAGATGCTAACATGAATAATGATACTCACTGTTAACAATCTAAAATGAAGCACAATTTCACAACTTATAACCTATATGGTATTCCAAAATTCAATTACAGATGCTAAAAATTAAGACATTAACGTAAGGATTTAAAACAAATCATATAAATAATATCAAACCAATAACTTACACATCAAAATGAGCACAAAATGAGCTTCCAACTGTTCCTTATTCAAGCTCCAAAGGTAGCACAATGACATCCATCAAACTGGTTACAAAGTCATCTGCAAAAATATCATGAAGGACTCCAAGAGATCACTCCAAAACTGCCTCTACATAAAAACTAGAACCCCTTATGAATGAGTCTCAAGCTCATACTTATGCATTTTACATCTAGTTGCATCATAAATGCTAGCCACCAATTCCTTGGTTGGATTTAGTCTTAAAGGCCAAAATTGAGCCCCTCAAAAGTCTTCAAAAAGGGGCAGAAGTGACCCAAAACTCATGGCTTGATAATATCATCATAATTGCTCCTCATAAATGTAGTCATATCTCCCAAAAGACTCACAAAAGTCTCCAAAATGCAATAACTTCTGACTTTCAAGTCCTATCTATTGGACTAACTGCCAGCCTTCCCCTTCGAGATTCGTGACATGGCTTAATCGTTTCCTGAGTTCTATAAATCTAGTGGTTGTATCAGGCATTAACAAGTTGATCTTTTAGTGGAACAACAACTCTAGCTTGTAACAAGTGGTATCAGAGCTTGGTCATAGGTTCAAATCTCCTTGGGTAACACTGAGGGGGGAATTGTTGGACTAACCACTAGCCTTCCCCTTTGGGATTCGTGACATAGCTTAGCTGCCTCCTATGTTCTATAAATCTAGTGGTTGTATCAAGCAATAACAGGTTGATATTTATGTGCAATGACAACTCTAGCTTATAATAATATCTATACATGGCTCATGTTATAACTTTACAAACTAGCAATCACACCTTAGTGTGCAATGGGTATGCCGTATAGTTATGAAAGTCAACCACACCTCTCTCTTTCTCTATATCTATATATGTTGTTAAGACAAAATCACATTTTAACTCTATTTAATATTATATCCTATCTTTGAATATTTATGTGTGCTTTAGATCAAATATCTCGTTGTTGAAAACTAAAACTATAAATAAACAAAAAATGAGAATTAACAGACTATTTTTGAAAAATAGCTATCAAACCACTTTATGTTATGTTTTCTTTGTTAAAACTTGTGTATTTTACAGTTAATTAGTTGGATTAATATATTTCCTAGTTTAAGTGTCTTTTTATGTAGATCATAAATCTTAGCTTGGTTATAATGGTTGAGTCAATTGAACTATTTATTGTGTTTCTTTTTTTCTAATTTGTTAAGCTAACCTTCTAGTAGACTTTAACATACATACCACTAACTAGATGCAATTGTCCCATCAAATTTACTTTAGCCTTGTAAATGAAAGATAAAATTAGGTTTAGAGGCCAAAATAGGTCAACCTAGACTATCTTATCAAACCTAATAATCTCTCTAAAGCTTACCAAGCACCCATTATTCTTTCCATGTTTATGTACATTCAGGAGATTTAATTATAAGATATAAAGCTAGAAAGTCAAGTCTATTTTCTTATTTTTTTAAAATTCCATTCCATCTAATTGTTTATATACAAATTTGTTGATTTAGGGAAGATAATTTGAAAAATATAGTCAAGCAAAAAATTGTCTCATGTTATTCATTTGATTTATGGCTCAAATGAACAACAACAAAATCTTATCAAGACTTGAAATTCTCAACCAAAATGTAGGTGCTACCCCATTGGCTCCACACGTTGGCTTCTATTCATGGAGAAATTTGTTGCCAAACATCATGGTCTAAGTCAAATTTGGAGTGATATTTGAAATAAAGGAATTATTCACCTATAATAATAAAAATTAACTATTCATCTTTTAGAGCATGTATAAATGGCCGAAGTAATACAATCAAGCCCAGTGTTGACTACAAGGTACTCTTTCTCACTTTCCACACCTTGTCAATCATCATTGAGCATCATAATATAGCTAAGATTCCTCTTTCCTATATAGAGGTTGAGTCTCTTATTAGGGTGGACTCGTTATTAACTTCTTTGTAATTGTTATTCCCAATTCTTTAATTATTGTCATTCCTAATTCTTTAATTATTTATACTTCCAATTCTTTAACAACAAAAGATAAAAAATACAAAATGTCTTATCAATTATTAGCCTTGGACTAAGTAAATTTGATAGTTTCTTCAATATTTTAGTGCTTAAAGAAATGGATTGATGGTAAGGGTAACATTTCTTACTAATTCAATCTCAAAAAATTGTAAAGTTCAAAAGAAAGAACACAATTATGTTAATTTTCACACATTATTAAACATAGCCCAATAGAAATCAAATAGTACACCACTTAAATAAATAACAGTTGGAGAATAATACCCAAGTTAAGGAAAGACAACTGAACCCATATAACTATATAGGCTACATAAAGCAAGAAGAAGTACAAAACAAAAGCAATGAAATCCCTACCCATGTAATATATGTATGGATAAATATGGTCCAAGAATATTAAAAGGAAATAAATTATTGGTAAGGCCAATAGCATCACATATATGTATTAGCTCATTTGTTGGGCGAGCCCTTATTTTAAGCAAATCTTGGTCATGTCTAATGATACAACTTCTAGTATGAAGGGACAAAAACTTGCTCATGACTAATTATTACATGGAACCACAAGCCTTTAATTACAAAGGGAATCAAAATTCACCAGTCTTAAGAAGGGAAAGAACCATGCAGTGATTTAATTCATTGATAAAGTTAAAAAGAAACAAAATACAAAATACACAAACTTACACAAAAAAAATATTAATAATTAAAATATGTTTTCAATTCAATCTCCTTATGAGAAACATGTAATAAATAAGTCTTTCAACTATACAATAATTATAATTATAAAATTTTATCATTTCTATTTTAAGACTTCAACTTTAAAAAAAAAAATTAATGCAGTTGAAGTTTATTTCTTGTGATATTTGACTATGATTCCTCCAAAGTTAAAGGAAACTTTGAAATACATTTAAACATGTTTTAAAAAGTAAGAAATTTTAATGTTTATTTAATTTAGGTAGAACAATGTTGTTCTATATAATTTTCTTCAACATCAAATATACCTAATTTGTTTGAGGATATGATTATTATGACACTTAATTTTAAAAATAATTAAAAAATATATTTTTGTAAGTTGTTTTATTTATCAACAATTATAATCTAAATTAAAGCTATGGTTTGATCTAATTTTTGTTTGCACTTGAGGTTGCTCGTAGAAAAAGAATACCCTAGCTAAGGAAAGGCAACTAAACCCATAGGACTATATAGGCTAAATAAAGCAAGAAGAGGTACTAAACAAATGCAATGAAATCCCTACCCATGCAATCTATGTATAGGTAAATATAGTCCAACCAAATTAAAAGAAAATATATTATTGGCAAGGCCAATAATGTCACATAAATGTATTAGCTCATTTGCTAGTTGAACCCTTATTTTAAGCAAATCTTGGTCATGTCTAATGATACAACTTCTAATAGGAATGAAGGAAAATTTGCTCATGACTAATTATTACATGCAACTGGAAACCTTTAATTATAAAGGGAATCAAAATTCATTAGTCTTAAAAAAGGAAAGAGCCATGTATTCATTTAATTCATTGATAAAGTTAATGAGAAACAAAATACCAAATACACAAACTTATAGTTAAAAAATGTTTAGTAAATAAAATATTTTTTCAATTTCCATCTTCTTATGGAAAATATGTAATAAAAAAAAGTCTTTCCACTATACAATTATTATAATTAAAATATTTTATTATTGATATTTCAAGACTTCAAAAAAAAAAAGATTTTAATATACTTGAATTTTATTTTGATATTTGACTACAAATCTTACAAAGTTAAAAGGAAAACTTTGAATTACATTTAAACATTTTGAATAAACAAGAAATTATAAAGTTTATTTAAGTTAGGTAGAACAATGTTGTTCTATAAAAAAATTCTTCAACATCAAAGATACATAATTTGTTTGAGAATATCATTATTATGACACTTAGTTTTAAAAATGATTTCATAAAAAATATTTGTAAGTTATTTTATTTATTAACTATTAATAATCTACACTAAAGCTATGATTTGTTCTAATGTTTGTTTGCACTTCAGGTTGGTTAATTTTAAATTTTACTAGATTATTAGGCTATTGCACCTTATACGATGGTCAAAATCTCCTCATTGTGGTTGTCAATGTGGAAACAATGAGGTTGTTTGTGGCCATTGGGATATTTATTTACAAGCTTCAACTCCTTTGAGAAGATTGTGTAATTAACAAAGGAAGTTGTAGTGTAACACCCCGCTAGGGAACCCAAAAGAAATTAACCTAAAGTTTCACCAAGTTTGTCAATTTTTAAAAAATACTGATAATAAACAACAAGAGATAACATAGCGGAAGCAATTAACTCACATACACACATAAATAAGCACTATACAAATAGATTAAATCTCTGAAGGGTCCCATGACGTTGAATCACATTTAAATTTTATTAATACTAAATTTGATACATAAAAAATCCACATCATGGAATAATCACAAGTAGAATTCTGTTTAAAATAATATACAATTACATTGGATGCCACTTGGCATAATCAGAATGCACAATCATCCATTGTACAAGTCACAGGGTATGAAAAGCCCAAAGAATAAAATACATCATCTCATAAGATCTCTACTAAAAAAAGTACAATATAACAAGGTATAACCACCCAATAGAAATAAAAGTTAAGAAATAAAGGTGCAACTGCACAGGTACATCTAGCAACGACATCTAATGGTCATATCTCAATGGTATAAGAAAAATGACCACCCAACCTTGTGGTAACCTAAATGGCCCACTCCCATCTCACTGAGGAGATTAACTAAAGTCCCGTACAAATATCAACCCCAAAAGTCAAACTAACATCTAGGTCAAGGAATCACCTAAAAGCAAACTATCTCAAAGGATACCGAGACACAAGTATCTAATCCTAGAGACAACAAAGACACATATGAAATCTACTATGTAAGTGGGCAAGTGTCATCACATGAGCCAACTCTAAGGTTACCATGAAAACCTCTCTGGATTCTGGCCTCCTAGTGTCTCTATGCAGCACTAGTATCCTTTCATAAATACAAGGCATACTAATGAAGCAAGGTCAACCAAACATCCTCTCTACTCCCATCCTAGCTTGTAGTAGCACTCGAGGCATGGACGAGGAAAAATATAGACTCTTATTAATTCATTTTAAAACCCATTTAATACAATGTTATCACTTATTAAAACAACCTATAATAGGTTACTCAGGTAGCCACTATGGGCTCTGGCCTCTATTGCAAGCCACTTCCCAATGTACACATAGATTACCTACCCCATGCTCATAAAAGTACAAATCCTAGAATCATAGTTTTCACCTTAGCCCTTTACAAGCAACTAGAAGTCACTTGAAGACAAATCTTAATAGCACCTTAGTTCTATTAAAGCAACTCAAAAGCATCCAAAAGATCAAATACAATAATCACCTCAGTCCTCTACAAGTAATTGGAAAGCACCAGAATATAACCAATCAAAATTTAAAGGTTACACCAGAAAAGACACATCATTCACCTTAGTTTCACACAAGAAACTAGAAAGCACCACAAACATCTTATCAAACTCATAATAGACAACACATGGCACATTACCATGATGAAGTATAAAAGATCGTGTACATAACATCATCACAAAAAAGAACTTTGCAAGCCTCTGGTAAGCATCCTAATTTGGTCAAAGAACTAAGTCAAACCCAAACCCAACATGAAATACAACATACATCTCAACAAAGTTTTAACAATTATTTTCATAGTTCAATTCATTTTCAAGAAAGAACACAAGATTCAATATGCAACTAGGGTTCCAATTTTCATCTTCTCAAAGTATTATAATTACTAAACTTTTTGAATAATAAAATTTCCCTAGCATTACAAATCATTTTCATATATCTGAACCATATAAACACATCCAATCCTATAAAAATAAAAATAAATTCTCCCAATTAATTAAATTTTTTTATTGATAAACAGTCGAAGCCTATTGATTATATTAATTTAAAAAATAAACATACATCAAAATATCTTTGTTCAAATGGGCACTAGTAGGAAAGAACGGAGAATAAAATCTCCAGTCTTGCCTAGGATTGTAGTCCTTTATTATTACATGGTTAAAAGGTGCATAGCCTAGTCTCAAATCACATATTTTATATATATACAATATAATTTCTTAGGTTTCTTCTCTATATTTTTGCTGGTAATATTGATCTTTTTGATTATCCAGTTGCTAGGGTGTAAGTGACAAAGATGTCCTGATCTTAATTTTCTTGAAAAAAGCTATACTTCTATAGTTCTGGATAGAGTGAAAACTCTTGCTAATCTCCTGAATAATAAATCGCCTCAAATATAACTTTAGTTTTGTAAGTGATACTATCACAATTAATATCCCTGGTTTTCTGGCTATGTATCCTTTTGTTTATTGCATTCAACTTCATGATATAAATTTTCTTTTTTTCTTTTATTTGTATGAAAAACCTTACTGAACCTATATTTTGATTCCTCCTATGCTTCTTACATATACCTTTCAGTCTCTTAGATTAGTTTCTAACACTTAGTCAGAAATTATGATATCTATATTCATTCTTAATTAATCTCCTATTTTTTGTTTATTCAAATAATTTGAATTGTTTTATAATTAACTTACCTAATAATGAATACTAGTAAGTCTTTTTTTATGGATTTTGACACATTAATATATCCACACCATCTGCTCCTTTCTTTGCCAGATAATATGCTTTTTGATTTCCCCCTCGGTATATATGTTGTATTTTTGTTTCTTCAATAAGATTGAATAATTTTAGAACTTCCTCTAGTTTCAAATTCAATACCCAATTTGGGGTATTCCTTTTCCTTAGGGCATTGAGCACAATTTGGGAATCTCCTTCTATTATTAGTTTTTTGATACCTAGATCTATACTTAGTTGAAGTCCCTCCTGAAGGGCTTCTAGTTCTATTAAGTTATTTGTAATAACCCCCATAGATTTGGCTCTTTTAATTATCTATTTTCTAGAGTCCATATTAATAATGTACCCTATTCTTGACTTTCCTAGATTCCCCCTGGAGGCTTCGTCAAAGTTCTATTTTGACCATCCTTTCGGAGATGGTTCCCATTTACATTTTCCCCTTGCCTCCTGGTTGTATTTTTTATATACTAGTGGTGGATTGATCAATTTGCTCCAATTTCTTTTCATCTTACTATCCCATTATGGTAATGATCCTTTCTCTTTTACTATTTTTCTTAAGTGTGTTTTCATGACCTCTACTATACTTGCTTCTAGTTTGTTTATTAATTTTGTAACACTCATTTCCTCCTCTCTAAAAATCTTCTTATTTCTTTCTTTCCAGATCCCACATAAGGATAGATGGGTTGATGTTCCAGAGTTTTCCGTAACTATTATAGGAGTTACCATTTGGCCAACCTATCAAGTTTCTTTCAAGGTTACTTGCCAGAGGGGATGTCCAACTAAGTTTTTGTTAGAGTCATTCCCAACATTCTTCTATATAGGAATAGTGAAATAATAGATGTTCAGTAGACTCACTATCTTTCTTGCATAAATAGCATCTCGAGGGTCCTTCTATACCTACTCTCTTGAGCCTTTCTACTATTAATATCCTTTTATGGAGATTTGTCCAAAGGAAAATTCTTGCGTTTGTTAGGCAATCAGAGTCCCAACATAGTTTGAGAGGAATATTAATAGCTTCCCATCTTTGAGACTGAATAATTATATTGTATCCTTTTTTTATATTGTATCTACCAGCTTTGTAGGCTCCCCATATAAGTATGTCCCTTCTATCCATTTGATTAACCTTTTGCTTTCAAAGAATTCCCTCCAAAATCTCCTTTTCTTCAAGGTCTAGTTCTAATTTTTCCATCTTTCTTTCCCATTCTCCACCTTCAAATGTTTATAGTTGCTTACTTTAGTCCCCCATAAGTTTATTAATACATTTTAAACATTTTTTGGAATACCTAAGCTATCCAAAGAGGGAAGACCATCCCATGAATCTTCCCAGAATAGCGCTTCTTCTCCCCTACCTATATCCCAAGTTGTATATTTACTAATTAGAGATCAACATCTTAGTAAGAAATTCTAATTCTAACTCTCGAAACCTTTGGGTAAGTTGCACATTCTGAAAAGAGAAGTGGGATCTACTTCATTTAAGTACTTATTAAATAGTATTTTTGCCCATTTTTAAATCCCAACCTTGATATATTCACCATACAAATTTTGCTCCTAGAGCTTTGTTTTTCCAATTGAGGTTTTTAATACCCAAACCCCCTAGCTCCTTGGGTTTGCATATATTTTCCCATTTAATGAGTGTCATTTTCTTATGATCTTCCGTATCATTCTAGAAAAAGCTTCTTAGTTTTCCTTCTAACCTTTTATTCACCTGTTTAGGTAACGAAAGGCATGACAGTTGATAAGTTGGTAGTGCTGAAAGTACTACTTTAATTTTTGTTACTTTGCCTACTTTTGTTAGCCACTTTCCTTTCCAATTGTTGATTTTCTTATCCCTTCTTTTTTGGGATATTATTCCAACCTTTATTGTGTCTCAAACCTTTTTCTAACTCTATACCTAGATATTTACACATAAATGATCCTTTTTTATATCCCATAATATTGCATATCTGGTTTTCTAATTTAGGTTTTGTGTTGATAAAGAAAAATTATGATTTGTTCCCATTTATTTTTTACCCAAACGCTTCCATGTATTGACAAATAACAATTTTGAGATTTTAGGCTTCCACCAATGAGCTAACTCCTCGTAGAATTGTATCATCAACAAATTGTTGATGAGTAATATTTGGAATGTTATCCATAAAAGTGATACCTCTAATTTTATCATCTATTTGCACTTTTTTTATTGATCTCCCGAAAGCTTCTACCATAATTATGAATGTAAAGGGAGATAATGGGTCTCCTTGTCTAATGCCTTTAGAAATGTAGAAATATCCTTTTGGGGTCTCCTTAATGAGGAGTGATATTTTAGGGGTTGATATGCATTTGAAAATAAAATTTATCCATTGATGAGAGAACCCAAATGCTTCCAATGTTGCATAGGAATCTCCAATCCACCATATCATATGCCTTTTGTATATCCAGTCTCATAAACATACTTGCCTCTTTATTCTTGGTTCTTGACTGTACCATTTCTTGAATGATGATTATTCCATCTAAAATAGATCTTTCAGGTATATAACATGTCTGTTCCTCCGATATAAGCTTAGGAAGTATCGATTTAAGATGTCTAGATAAAGTCTTAAAAAGGATTTTGTATATTGTATTACAAAGAGCTATAGGTCTAAAATCCCCAGGAGCTTCTGAGTCTACTTTTTTGGGTATGAGAGTTAAAAAGTTATAGTTAATCTCTGTTAATATTGATCCACCATTTCTAGATGCTTCTATAGCTTTCCATAGATCTATCCCTATAATGTCTCAACATTTTTGATAGAAAAAGGCATAAAAGCCATCTAGCCTTGAAGATTTATCTAGATTGATACTAAAGAGTGATGACTTGACCTCTTCTGATCATAGTGGTTCATTGAGAAATTTGTTATCTTTAGTGGTTACTAGTTTTGGAATAGATTCTAACATCTTATTTTGTGCACTCCTATTAGAACTATCGAAGTTGTTTAATATGTTTTTGGAATAATCTACAAATAATTTTGCTATCTTTGTAGGATTTTTGATAACGTTGCCTTCTGTGTCCTTGATCCTAGTTATTTTATTTTTGGTTCTATTACTATTATAAATAGTACTATTATGAAAAAAAATTGTATTATGATCCCCTTTTGCTAACCATGTTTCTCTTGATTTTTGTCTCCAAAAGATTTCTTCTTTTGTGAGTATATCTTCCTATTTTGCCAACATCTCTTTTTATTTTGTATATTTCTCATTATCCACTCCCTTTTCTATTACTTCATTATTTAGCATTTTTACGTTTTCTTCATTATCTAATTTTTCTTTAAAAATATTCTTAAAGTGTGTTTTGCTCCATTTTAATATATTTTCTTTGATCATTTTCATCTTAGTCACTTGAAGCAATATATTTTAGATCCTTGGATGTTGCCTTGTGACCACCATAATTTTATGAGTTCCATGGACTTGATGTCTAAAAACTACCTGTTTGCACATTTAAAGGGGTTCCTCAGTGGTTTATTAGGTTCAATTAATTATACTCTTACCGAGTAGTGATTAGATCCTATTATTGGTAACATTGTTGATTGTAGTTTCATATCTATATAACGCAACTCCCCTTTAAAGAAAAATCTATCTAATTTTTCTACTATATAGGTGAAATCTTTCCTTCTATTGTTCCATGTATAGGTTCCATTATTGGTAGGGATATTTAGAAACTTGTTTAGTTCTGTCCATCTCTTGAAACCTATAGTAGCTTGTAAGACATGTTGTGTGCCCCTATGTTTTCCATCTAGATTTAGTATTACATTAAAATCCCCACCTATTAGTATGTATTCATTACTGTAGTCTCTAATGAATATACTAATTTATTCCCATATGTGTTTCTTATCTGTATTCTGTATTGGCCCATATACATTTGTAAGTATTATTTGTCGATTGTTCCTAATACTCTTGATTTTACAACTCATCTAGTTTTGATTTGATGTTATTAAATCAAGGTTTATCTTCCTCGGGTTGCATATCATTCCTAACCCTCTCAAGGCTCCTCTCAATTCCTATAGGGTTATATTCCAACTACCTAGTTTCCTTTCTAATTTTAATCCTTCTTCTTTGTTTAGTTTGGTTTCTTGGATTAATGTGACCTCATATTCGAATAATGTTAAATTTTGCTTTAAGAATTTTTTACTAGGAGAATTAAGACCCCTAGCATTCCAAGTTGTTATCCTCATGTTGATCTAGAAAGCCTCTTCCACTTCCCTGCTCTTAGAATTTGGATTATCTTTTGTTGTTTTTTGGCTTGACCATTAACTTCTCTTAATTCTTTTAGAGATTTCCTTCCTCATTTTAATTTTTGCTTTCCACATTTTGAAGTCTTTATACCTTCCTAATTTACTGAAATACCTAGATATTCTAGGTTCTTTTGTGCATTACTGATACTTGCTATATGATTTACTACTTCTTCATTTTCTTTTTTTCTTTCTAATTCTTGGATTATTTGTCCTACCATATCCATCTGTGTTTCGTATCGCTCTGTATTTTCCTCAATTTGTGTATTATCTTGATTTCCCATTCCAATTACATTTCTTTGTTCTGTATCCACCAGGATTGTGTATTCTTCCCAAACCTACCATATACCTTTTTCAATATCTAGTTTTGAATTCTTATAGTTGCTACATTCTAGAGTCCTTATTATTTTACCATATCTTTCTAAATTTGAGACTCTTTATTTGTCTGTGTGTTCTTCTACCCCCTTTGTTACAAGGTTGGCTTGCAATTCGAATGGGTTTGATCCATTTGCATGAGTTTCCCAGAATTTGTAACTCCATTTTTGGTTATTTTCCTTATGGTAATGTTGCTCCATTGAGATGAAGATGCTAGTGGGATTAATCCTTCTTTTTTATGTTCTCCATTATCTACTATATTTTATTTCCAATCATTATTTCTGAATACTTATGTTACTATTATTGTTCTAGATATCCCTTTATTTTGAATTGGGGTTCTATCTTCCAATATTTGATGTTCCTTTATATTGAAAAGCCATGAATTTTCTGTGTCATCCATGGTATGTGTCTTTATCTGTTCTTATTCACGATCCTCAAGATTTTTGTTCTAACTAACCTTGTTGACTTCTGCCTGATCCTAATCCTTAGTTGTTGTTTTTCTTTTCCTTTGCTCTTTTTGTTTACTTTTCCCTTATCCTTTATACTTTATTATTATTATTTTTCTTTGTTTTCTCTCTTCGGGTTTTCTTTTGTCTTAAGGATCTTTATTTGATCCATATCATCATTGGTTTTAAGTGTAATTTCTTCATTTAGGTTCTTGATGCTTCTGATATTCTCCTCTATTTCCAATACTTCTGTCTCAGTTTGCTTCAGATCTTCTTTTAAGTTTGTTACTTTTTTCTTAATGAATTGAAGAGATTGGTTCCTTCCCTATATTGCCTCTGTGTTATCTGATTCATATCCTCTTCCTCTAATATTTTGCCTTTCTTTTCTATGCTTCTAAGTACACTCTATATGATTTCTGGTTCTGTTATCTCTCCTCCTTCAACCTCTCTATTATTTGCTAATATAATACTATCTATTTTGTTATGTATTATGATCTCTTATTATTTTTGTTCTATTCCTTTGTATCCAACTTTGTTTCCCGTTTCTTTGGACTATTCTACGACTTGATTTCCTCAAACTCTGAATTGTTTGAATCCTTTCTTCTCCCTTCTTTTAGACATTTTACATATATGATTTTTCCTAAATATATGGTGTAGTTGATTTTATATGCTGACCTATTTGTAACGATTTTAATTTGATCTTGTTCACAGAGTTCTAGTTTTAGGGTAACTAGGAGTTTAAAAGTTAAATATTTGGGGTGATGTGATTTGTAACCTTTCATTCCTCCTAGTTTCTCTCCTATCTGAATGAAGATATTAATGTCACATAATTCAGCTAGAAGATTATTCAATGCTACCCATATCAGTAGATTAAGTGATCTTAATGTGATATCATTGAAATTGGGTTTCCATTTGAAGAAGTTGACTACATCAATTTATAATTTTAAAAGCATTTTTAAGAAAAACCTCCCTGAAGTACCTATTTGGAGTCCATGGTTTTGATCCATTTCACCATTTTTGATCTTTACAATTTTGGTCCAGTCCATACAACATATATTCTGTTTCTTTTGCATTCAAACCATTTATCTTCATTGTTTTTATTATTGATGATGATTGTGTTGTCCATCTTTGCCTCTATTCTTTGGTTCAAATGTGGCTCTATAGTGTCTGGTTTAATACAATGGAAATCTCCAAACTAAGAATGTGGTTGATAAGATTCTTTTGATTTATCTATAGGGATAACTTTTGTTGGGAATTTGAAATTTATTCCAATGTATGGATTAATGGGTATGTTGTTAGCTTCATACAATTTGAAAGGTTTAGAGTTTGGTAGAGAAAATGAGTTAAACATGGTTTGCTTCTCCTTTACTGCTTTGTTGAAATTCTAGTTGTTTGATTGCTTAGAGGGTTGATTGAAGGAGGGGGCATTTTTTGGAATAGAAAACCTTGAGTACCTAGTCTTCTCATAGGAGCAAGCTTGTTTTTTTTATCTATCTTCTTCTTTTTTGCCCTGATCCCATGAGATGCTACCATGGTTAAATTGATTCTTGAGTGGTAGCAATTCTAATTTTATTTTTATTTGCACTTAAATTTTTATGTTTTTGCAACACAGCCTGGTTTCTTTGGTGGGTTTGGTCTTTAAGCATATTGTATGATTTTATTTTTCCCGCTTATAGACTTCCTACTTTTCATGCTTTTCACTAAATTTTATTTTTTATTGCAAACGATTTGCCATCTATCTTTTAGACCTTCCCTTGTTTGATGCCTCCAAGGAACTTTAAGGGTATTGTGGGAGAGTTTCATCTTTTTTCTTTGGTTATTTTCACCTTTGATTTGTTTATACTTGTACTAGCAACCATTTGCTTGCCAAGCCCTAGCTAATTCCATTTCTCTGGATTATGAGGCGTAGATAAAATTTCAAAGTTGTTTTGGCAATCTATCGATTGGAAAGAAACCTTCTTAGTCACTACAGGGAGGCTTTTATACCAAGGCAAGATTTGTGTATGGGAACTACTGTAGTTGATCCTTTTTGGAGCTCTGAATCTATGATTAAGTTTTGTAGGTTTGCTTGCTTTTGATGGTTTCTGTCCTGCTAATTTTGCAAGTTTCGCATATCTTACCATATTTTCCTGTCAAACTATATGCTCAAAATTATCCCAATTAATTTTTTATTTATTTTCAATATACTTTTAAATTATATTTAAATAATAAAATAATAAATCAAAATTTTAAATAATTAAATTAATTTTTTTAACAATACTTATTAAAATTAATAATAATAATTATCAATTATTACCAAAATAATTTTATATTTATTAGACTTTGGAAAAAAAATCCTGAAATGGAAACTTGCTAAAAATGGGAACTTTCTCGAAACAGAAACCTGCTACAAATGGATTTTTTTTTCCTGAAATAGAAACCTGCCACAAATGAAAAGTTACCAAAAATAGAAACTTGCTAAAAATATAAATTTTCTAAAAATGAAACATGCTAAAAATAGAAACTTTCCAAAAATGGATCCTCAGATTAACAAACAAGAGTTTCAAAAAGATGAAATTCATTCACAAACGTCTTCGAAAACAAAGAATAGTAGATTCACAAACAAGGGTTTCAACCCAATTGAAATTCTGAAAATAAATTCATTCAGACACAAAGAGAACAAATATTTCAATGAAAGAACTTTTGTACAAAACCCACAAGATCCTACTTGGATCTAGTGCTAAAACAATGAATGCCCAGAGCTCGCAAGCAATTTCCTTTATCTTCTTAAAACCCTCTTCTCAAAAATTAGCTCCTCAAAATTGCAATGTGGAGAAATGAACCCTAATATCCTAAAATAGAGTTTTTCCCCAAATTAGGGCTTCAATTATGCAATCATGCAAAACCCCTTTTTCCTTTATTACTTTATCATATTTTAATTTTCATGCACAAAGTTTATGCAATTCAATTAAAATAAACTTATTAAATCAATTCCTTTCTCTCTTTAATTAATCCCAAGACATTTTTAATAAGATATTTATTAATTTAACTAATAATATTATTTAGAGTTTATTATAAAAAAATGAAACTCCTAAATAATAATTATTAAATAAAATAAATATATTTACACCAACATTAGAACTTTAACAATTTTTTTAAAATTTAATTATTTTATTTAATTAATTTCTCAATTAATTAAATATAATTAAATATTGAATTTTCTTTATAAAATTTTCATTAAATTAAATCATTAAATTATCTTTTAATTTGATGTAATTATAATTGAAAATCACAATAGACCCTCAAAACCAAATACAAAAACTCAATTAAAGGACAAAGCACAGATTAAACCCTAGGGTCAAAATCATGAATTCATGTCACTTGAAGAATTCATACAGGTAAACAACTCAGATACTTTTCCTACTATCTAGGACAATTGGCTTAGGGCTTAGGATTTGGACTTAAGAATTATCTCCCCTCTTTTACCATTGAGATACTACAATAGGGCACACTCATCTTGGCAATTTAAGGAAGTTGATGCCTGGTACCTACAATCTACATAAAATCCATGTATGTACATACTCATATAATCTAAACTAAATAGGCAATGGCAGGAAGTGGTGCATCGTGTAGATCCTGACTAGTAGGTGACTACGACTCCCTCCCTCAACCACATCAAGAATGTCATACATAAAGTAAAACATACTGGTACACTATACACATGCAAGTATGGGATAAGTATCCATAGAAAACACATATAAATAATCCATCTAACTATCATCATGAAATAACTAAAATCACTAGATGAACATACATGTATCTTCATTGAAAGCATAAACATAAAAACATAAAATAACTAACTCAACACATATATCAACTGAAAATGAAATACATCTAATCAAATTTGGTAACCAAGTACCGCTAATTAATAAACCATAATCATAAAATGACCTAAAAGAATCTGACAATATAACAAGAAAAGTCAACTAGGGGTACACATTACATGTAGCTTGGTAAAATAATGTATGGTTCATTTTTCTAAAATTTTGCTGAAATAAAAAAAAGATCATCCAACTCCTATATTACTAAGATAACCATTACTACATGAATAGACATAGCTAAATAGTGACTTTCTTCTTATCCATGCCATAAAACAAATAAGATAAGAATAAATTCTCTTTCTATCCAATCATAAATACAAACTTTCCTCTTATATATTTTCAATAGATACTAAATAATTTCATACTAGAAACATAATTTTCTATGTAACATAACAATAAATTCACTATAATACATATGGATTTGTCTTTCTGTAAACTAATTCATTAATCCAACACATAGAGAGATTTTACTTAGGGTAACGAATACTCAAACTATTATTGTTCTTAGTTCAACTAGTTCAAATCATATACACATTTTGGGTTTGTTTGGACTAAGGAATATTCTAGTTTATAATTTTTCTTTCTAGCCTATAATTTGTTTATTTAAATCCCCTTGTAATTACATACAAATAGATGTGAAAATATACTTTAATGTCTAATATTTAATATGACCACTGTAGGTTATATTGTATCAACATTTCTCTAATTTTATTAGAGAAAGAAATACATTTTTAGCATATATATATACATATATATAAAATACAAGATATAATGCTATTATTTTAACAATGATTTTAATATTAAAAATATTTACTTATAAAGGTAATCACCTGTCCTTGAAATTAGAAAGGTAAGTGTCACACATCTTCATATGGCACTAATAGTGACAATGATGTGGGAAGTTCCATATTTGTATGTATAAGCATATGTTTCAAAGTAGAATAGAATAAGTATTGTATATTATATAAGTTGGAGATATTTTCTATAGCAAGTCAAATTTTGATATTACTGTTAGGATTCAACTGTGTAGTTTTGAGTCAAACTCACAAACCCATTTTTCATCTTCTACGAAGTTTGAGTCCTACACCTCTCTAAACATCACCTAGATTTAATGAATGTTGAGCGTAACATTGATTCTCAAGTACTTGGATGAGATAATGTCTCCCCAATATTAGGGACTCCAGCATCATAAGCAAATCAGGGGTTGGCGCATGTGAAGTTTTCATATTTACAAGTTATGGTGAAAGATAAAATATTTGTACATTTTGAAGCTATGCTAAGGAATTAATTTGCCAAGTTTAATTTTGAAATTAGATTACTTGACCATAAAATGCCTACGAATACGTTGTAATGTTTGATTTAATGTAATGTTATAAAAAATAGTAAAAAGAATAATAATTTAATGAAGAAAATAGACACACTTTAAAATGGAAAAAATAAAATGCTACATATAAAAAACCAATAAAAAATGACATAACAACGTTTGTCAAATGAATCATCTTGAATCATACTCAAATAATTTAAATTGTTAATCATTAAAATTTAACTAAAATGAATTATATTGAAAAAATCCTTTTCTCTCTATATATGTTCTTTAAAGTATAGAAAAATATTTAATTTTTCCGAATCTAAATTTAACTGACTAATCAATTCATAGGATTTAAAAGATTAAAAAAACTTTCAATTGTTTATATCTTTTCTAATTTTTCATTATTTTATAAATCACATTTTTCATTCATTCTATTGGACCATTCTATTTTTGGCAATAAAAAAATTCAATTTTCTCGAACAAAAATACAAATATTTTGTAAAAACTCTATCATGTATTAATAAATGCATTAATTACAATTTTATCTTTTCCACATTTGTGACAAGTAAATTAACTTTTAAAAAAATAATCATTTTTATCTTCAACCTCACAAATGAATCTCTAATTGATATTAATTATCACTATCAAATATAGAGTTTTAAATGTTCTATATTTCTTATTCTAAATATATTTCTTATTTGTTTTACATTGATGTTTAGTTTTGTAATTTGTAAAATGTTATTTCTTTAAGTTTACACTATATTTTACTAGCATATCTAAAAATTTAATTCAATTTTTTTGTAAAATAAGTCGAGAGGTATCTAATTTTAGAAGAATTAATATAAATTCTAAAAAATATTGTATTCAAATAAACACAAAAATTCTATGAATAAACTATTGTATTTATTTTTATATATACTATGCCTTGATATTAATACATAGAAGTTTTATGAGACTAGAAAATTGAGCAAATCAAATTTAGACATTAATTTATTTCACCATGTACAAATTTAAAAAAAAATCATATTCCATAAAAATCATAGCAATAAAAGAATACATATTTTATTGAAAAATTCAATTAAAAAAATCATAGCAATAAAATAAACAATGTAATATTTTAATTATATTTAGTCTATTTCTATTTTGTTTTTCTAACATGTAAATGAACGTTAATTTTTTTTCAAAATGAAAAATGTTTACATTGAAGATTGTTGCCACTGTAGAAAGCCTCTCAACTTAACTAGCTACTATTTTCCAATCTTACTCTAAATTTTTTAGTACTATTTTACAAATTGTAAAACTAATACTGCACCCTCAAACTAATTAGATATTTTGGTAGTTTGAATTAAGTCATTAACAATTTTTTTTTTTTAAATTAAATATTTCAACTTATAATTGAGTTGGTAGAAATGACTAGTTCATTTATATAATATAATTTCTATTGGTATTTATATATTTCTTAAAATAATATTTTTATTAATATTTTTAAAATTCCCTTCAACTCTCTCTATCATTCTACCTTTACTTGTCCTTATAATAATATATCATTCTCTTTTTTAGCTCTCTCTTCATATCCTTCCTTTCTACCAATAAATCTCCATTTTCCTTATTAGCAGGAACTTTGACGCATTGCATCCCTTGTCATGTCGTGTTTCACTTTAAAAGCACTATAATTTTAAATAAATAATAAATAATGGGGTGAAGGGTCACCCTTGTATAACAAGGGAACAAAAAAATATTGTTAGGAAATCGATGAGAATTATTGAAATGACATTGTTATTATTAAATGTTCAATATTCTGGGTCTATTAAAGTAATAATTACAAGACTTAGTTTTTTACATATGAGACAACTCAAAATTGAATAATGATCTATAATTTAGTCATGAGTAAATCAATCATACCAACACTATTACATAATTTTTATAAGCCAAAATTATTATTATGTTATTACGATCATTATTATTTTTCTTTAATTCGTTGATCTCAGATTTATATGATTTAAGTCAAAAGACATATTTATCATTTAAATATTTTTTAAAATGACATAAAAAATTCTATTTTCCATCTACAATAAATTATCAAAGTTTTAATTTATTTACTTTAATGTCAAAATTTACAAACTATAATTTTTACCATTAAATGTACAACTTCACAAACTTCACTCAACTCCTACCTTACAATCCACCACGCTAATAAAGACATGAACTTTGGTGCTTGCGGCCCTTGTTATTATTAATTTAAATTGATGTACACTTAATTGAATGTTCTACATTCTTCTATTCCATCCAAGGAGTTTCATTTGGCAAATCAAATGCTCATTCATGATGTTAGATTCCTTATCAATTGGTCTCCTCCTCAATGCTTTCAAACTTTCACCTAGTTAATAATAATATTTAAAAATATGGGTTTCACATGATCTACTAGAAATAAAAATACCATCAAAGTACTACATCTTTCAATTAAAATACAAAGCATAGATGACCCAGAGCATAATACGTGGATCACTACACAACTTGGGTAGGGATGATTCCTAGCGTGGTACATAAAAAAAAAAACCCTCTATAATATATTTCTTCATTTAATTCCTTGAAATGACTGAAATGGTACTAGTTTTTAAGGAAACATCCAATATGTTTTGAGTCCCGTTTTCTTCACAAATGGACGAATGGATAAATATATACCCAACTGTCGTTGTCAAAAGTCTTTTCTCATCTTTGTGGAAATAATATCAATAAATAAGGATTAGAGTTTTACACAATGTCTGTGTCTCAACCATTGGCTGGAAAAAAATAGGCTAGACACTTCAAATTGGAAATGCCAATGACATACATATCCTTAGACTTCTTAAAGATAAAATTAAAATCTTAAATTTTTATCATTCTTATTAAACAATTTGTGATTCATTTATCTAGTAAATATTATAAATATCAATTAGATATTTAATAGTATTTATTTGAATATTTATAGTTTATTTTTTGTAATAAATGTTAGTTGTACTAATAATGTTTTTAAAGTGATAAGTTAAATCACTTAACATTATTAATCCGAGTAATACTTATAAGAAATAATAAATTATAATATTTATAATAAATATTATTAAATAAACAATACATATATTTATTATAGTATTGAATGTATTATTTTAATATATCAATTTAAATGTCAAATATCAATAAATAAATGATTTAATTAACAAATCACTTAATAGTAGCATTAAAGTATTGATATATATTAGAATAATATAACAAATAATTTAATAAGTATTTTTTCAAAAATAAAATACATCTTACCTTTAAAATCTTAAGCCTTTGGTGTATTGGTGAAGTTGAATGACTCACAAAGAGCCCACCAAGGATCAAGCCTTGCTGAGGGCAAGGCCAAAGACATCATAAGGGATGAAGCCATGATTGTGCCTCTAGTGAATTTGGCATTGTGGATGCTCCTCAATCCTTGACTCAAATACCTAAAATATCTTTGTGGATGACCTCCATCCCGCACCCCGCCAGCCCCCGGGCCAAAAACAAAAAAACAATCTTAATAAGGACACTAAAAAAAGGTTATAAACCACAACTTAGCAACAAGGCCGGTCCACGGGCATGAAAAAACCAACACTTAAAAAATAAAATAAAAGACGTCCCACAAAAAGCTGACTGGAAAGAGGAAGCTTCTAGGTGTATTTTATCAATACCTTACCACGCCCAAGTCTTTTCATTTTTCATTTCTCGTCAAACATCTGCAATTATGGAGAAAACAGGGATTTGACGAAGCTTTTGGAGCTTACACTTGTAAAATCTGGGCGCTCTTTTGCGACTGTATCAACAGATTCTTCTATTTATTTTATTTTAGATTTGATGCCTCATGCTTGAATCTGGGCAATGCCAGGAAGCAAAAACATGAGTCTCGGATGTAGAAAATGGCAAGTCTAGCCTGTCTACGTTTTTGGCTGAAGAGCATCTTATTGAGTGAGCATTTGATTTACAAAATTTATTTTGTTATTTTAGATCTTATGACCTTTTGTATCAGACTCTTATAAAAAATAAAAGATTTTCTTGCTCCCTGTGTATTTTGGTGACGCCATTGCTCCCATTTGCTGCTTTCATGTGATGTTTCGGCTTAAAAACAAAATGAAACCCTTCTAAATTTGCTCTCAAAACCCTTGAAACCCTGCCTGTAGCAAAAAGGAAAAAGAAGTACAAACCCCTACCTCTGCATATAAGTCTGAAACTTTATTTTCCTCTCGCACAAACTCTTACAATATTCCAAGGTAAGAGAACAGGATGAACAGTCGATTGAATAAGAGAAATGTGAAATGTTGTAAAACTGTAATAAAATGTTGTAACAAAGAATTTAAAATATAGGCAAATCAATGCCACTTCCAAAACAGTGAATACTTCAGCCAGAAGAAAACAGACCCTGCTTGAAACTCATTGGCATTCCATAAAAAATGCAGTCTATTTTGTCAACAGCAGCTTGTTGGGAACTATTTTGATTTTACTTTTTAAATGTAACTCACCATCCGTTTGAAGTCACTGTTGTATGCAAAGTTCCATGCATTTAGCATCTAGCACTGTGATCAGAACTCTTATCACTTTTTATGCACCAAACTATCCTACAATGAACTCTTATCACTTTTCATGCACCAAACTATCTGTCTTACATTGTAGGATTATATGATTTGACAGCTCCGTGAATATTTATATGTTTCTCTGCCTTCAGATTCACTATTCATATGACCAGAACTCTATTGTTACGATCATCTGGACTCATTACTTTGTTTGTATTTGATGATTACAGTCATGACCTGTTTCAGATTGTGGTTCCTAGTGGATTGAGGCTATGTCACATGCTCTCATAATGTCTTTAACTTATGACTGTATATCGCTGCAATCTCCCTTACCATGATACCAGCCATTATAATCACCTCCATTTTTATAATCAAAATTCTGATGTGGCCTTCTCCATGTGGTCTGATAATTCTTTATACCTATGAATGCATTTGATCATAGTACATTGATATTTGGTTATTAGTTTCTTTTATTCCTTGCGACTCTGATGCTATATTATCATCATTGTGCTATGATAGTGATCATAGTCTCCTCTCTTGCATTCGATAGCACTGTCATTGCTTTTACTATTGTATGGTTGTTTGTAGCAGGTTGCTAAGATACAATTTTCTCGCTTTCATGATATTGATAATAATATTGCCGTATTTCATAACAATGTTGTAGCCTCTTGAGGTTAGATGTTTGCTTTGTAACAATGTATTTCACCAATCATACCCACTGCTCTATATTATTGTCTTTAATACATCTTTAATCTTTGTTGTTGGAGCATGCATTAATCCATATTGATCGCCTTGCACTCTTTGTTGATATTTGGAATGAATGTTCTTTCTTATGACAATAGATACCGCCTTAATTGATCAAACACTTGACAATTGTTGCTCGCATATATATACTCTGCTTATCTACTGATTATCCTATCTCTTATTAGCGAGTTGGGCTCAAACCCTTGTGGGAGCCACATTTACGTCCACTTACTAATTAGAGAACCTGTTACTGCACATGAAACAAACACATTAGAAATAAACCAACATATTGATCGTTCTTTGATATTTCTTGATCTAATTTTGCTCTTTGTTGTTCGGAAGCATATATAGAGTAGCCACATATATTAGGTTTTGATGAGTTGAGTTGACATTGAGCTCAGTGAAAATTGACACCATTCTTATTTTAATTTTTGTAGGAAATCTATGCAAGTAGAACACAAAGCGATTGCATAGAAGCGGACCGATTGAGCTTGTGCGGCGATTCATTATTCAAACAGGCAATGATGGGTCCCTTCTTTTTCTCTTTATCTTATATACATGCAACTCTATATATGCATTTAGTTTTCATGTACACTTTATACTTTCTTTAGGGCTATCTTGACGGCATGTGTGGAACTCTTGTATCTATTTTGAACATTTTCAGAAATGAAGCACATGCTTACGCTATCTCTTTGTTAATGACACCTAGCTTGCATACTTGTTTCTTCCATTTTCTTTTCCTTCATGCTAATGCTCATAAAATGAAATTCCTTTCTTAGGACAACAACATGACATTTTTCTCAACATTTTTATTTGAAGCTCAAATTGAAACAACAACCTCAAATCGAAACAAAAACTCACCGTAGGCACCTTATTAAGAATAGTTAATAACAATTCTACCAATTTGCACAGTGTAGTAAAAATTGGTAACATTTTTGGCGGCATTTGCTATATGTTTGCCTGCTAAACATTAGACTAGTAGTCTTAAATAGTCTATTGCGCTATAGATTCAATTTAGGTATGTGAGAATGAGTGAGTGTTTCTTTCAGCTTATTGTCATTTGCATTACTTGTAATGGCGAGGAAGGAATTCTTCATCATTATGAGTTGTGATCATGACATTGTGCCAAAATGAATGATTGTGTATTCTCACATAGCTGAAACACAAAACACAACATAGATAGGCAAAATAGAGTAGTGTTGGATGTGTGTAGGTGTCATAGCCAGGTACTCATGTTTGAATGTATGCATTTGGACTTGTACATGGACTACAAAAATGACTATGAGATCTAAGGCTACTATTGCATTTCCATACGTGTAAGCATGTGTAGTTGATTATGGCATTTGCATGCATGTAGCATTACTTTGCTTTGCCCAACTCTTAAGAAACTTAGAAACTCTTGATTAAATATAGGAAACACTAAAACTAAAGCAAGCCTGTGTTGGAATAATACTTAGGGAACACAAAACAACAAACTAGTGCAGCAACACTTATTGGAAGCTTGAAACCTAACCTATTTATACAGAAGATGAGACCGATTGATCATACCTCAAAGCAACGCTTGAGGTGTATCCTATCTACCCAGATAGGTAGAACATCTCCATTCATCCTTGAAGGGTGAAACACATTGTGTTCTTTGCACTCTATGATGATGAATGGACCACTCTAGAAAGCATCAAATTTGGATTGTTTACTTGGCCTACTCTTGAGCTCATCCCACTTGAGTGCTAGATCTCCAAATTTGAAAACTCTTGACGTTGCCTTCTTATCAAAGACCTCCTTCTTAGTCTACAACTGTTGGTACTCCATAGTTTGCAACACTTTATTTCTGATTTCTTCCAACTCCAAAAGTTGGGCATACCTAACTGTCATAGGATCACTTGGTTCAGATAGGACCAACTAGCTGGCAAAATCTAATGCTGGCAGCTTGGTAGATATTGGTAGCCGTGCTTGTCTCCCATATACTAGCATGTAAGGGGAATTCCCAGTCACCCTTTTAGGGGTCATTCTATTGGCTCATAATGCAATTTTCAATTTTGAATGCTAGTCTCACTGATTGTCCTGCAAGGTTCTTTTAACGATCCTTATCAGATTTTTATTGGCGGACTCCGCCAATCCATTCCCTTGAGGATAGTAATTGGAAGAAGTGTTAAGGTAAATACCATTTTTTACTGCCCAATTACTTACTTTCTATTAAGATAATATTTTATACTTTCTATAATAGTCAACTACTTGTCTGTAGTCTGTCTTTCAGTCTAGATAGGAATGTTTCCTATCCCGTCTCTTTTTTCTTCAGTCCAGATAGGAATGTTTCCTATCCTGTCTCTAGTTTTGTTTCTAATTCCGTCTTCAGTCTACGTTGTTTCTTTTAGAAACAACGTCCTTGTAATTCTTTATAAGGAACACATTTGTTCCTCTGTTAATTAATGAATCATCTGGAAATCCGTTAATCTGCCAACTCTTCTTGAATCCTGTAACATGGTATCAGAGCCAATACTTCAATTTTTTTCGAGAATTTTATAATTTCTTTGGAAATTATTTGCTCTAAAATTTTCGAAACTATCTCTCTTTTTTTTGAAGTTCATTGCGGCCTGTTCTTGACTAGGGTTTCAAGAGATTGAAAAATCAAAATTCTGGAAGTTTTTTGGAGGTTGTTTTTTTCTGCCCATCTGAAAAATGCGATTTCGTTTGGGTGTCTAAAGCTGCATTTTTTTACTGCTAAAAACCAGTGATTACTCTGCTGAATACTGTGTTTTGCTTGCGTTTTCCACATGATTTGCAAAGGACATCGAGTCTACAACCTACGATTTTCATCAAATTTGCGTTGGGAATTCTCCTTCACGTTTGGAGCCGCAAACATCTGCCAAAGCTTCCTATTTCCACCTCAATCTTGCTGTAACCTCCACCCAACCGCTGTAGCCCTAAATCCAACTAGTTCTTGGTCTGGTTCTGCAACGTTTTTTAAGCAATCCGCCATTTTTCTACAACTATTGACCTCCATAGCCGCCGCCTGATATTTTGTTCAAAACCCTAATTTTTGGGGTCGAAAAAATATTTTGTTTGCAGATTCTTGGTGGGTTTTTCAAGAGCTCAACTGGGTTGTCCGTTTTTTCTGGGTGCCTCGATTTTCGAGCAAGCGGATCCAGAAAACGACAGCAGATTCCTTCTGGGTTTTTCGAGCTCTCTTCTGGGTCATTCTCTGATTCTTCTGGGTCTTTCGTATTTTTGCCTCAAAGAACGTGCCTTCACAGATTTTCACAGTTTTTCATTGGAAAACGTGCCATGGCATCTCTGACAAATATTCTGCTCGAACATAATTCCAAATTCAATGGTCGCAATTATGGAACCTGGAAGTAGCGCATCATCGCAATCTTCGAATATCGAAACATCGATCAACTTGTTTTGGGTGTTACGCAGCGTCCGACTTCTCCGGGTCCTGATCAAGATACATGGGATCTGAACAATCAAGAGGCAGTAATGCTTCTCAAACTATTCGTAGCTGATGACCAGCTTTCTCAGATTCCATTCGGCAAGACAGCTGCCGAAATCTGGACACATCTGAAAGGTCTTCATGAGACTTCCGACAAGAGCAGAGCCTTCTTTCTGAAAAACACTCTGTTTTCTATTGTCATGGATGAGCGCACCTCGCTCCAGGCACACCTGAATCGGATTCAGGAAATCCGTGATCAGTTACTTGCCATCGGTCGCAAGATGGAGGAAGAGGATATTGTGGTAATCACTCTTCGGAGTTTACCAAAATCCTATGAGCATTTTATCGAGACTCTCAACATCACATCTACTGGTGTTGATCTAAAGGTCACTGATCTCTGCACCCTGTTGCTTCAGCAAGATCGGTGGAAACAACAGTTTGGTAGCAGCTCCAGTTCCACCTCCACTGAGCAAGCCTTTGCTGCAAAATCCTTTCAACAGAACATTGGCAACCATCAGTCTTCTCAGCCTTCCCAGCATCAACCTTCTGCTCAATCCCTGGATGGCTCTACGAAGCAAAATGTACAGTGTAATTACTGTCACAAGTTTGGCCAAATGAAATTCGAGTGCCGGAAACGTTTGGCTGCCCAAGCAAGGCAAAATGCTTTCCAACCAACAGCACAAGTTGTCGAGCTTCCTGATCAAGATGAAGCTGCATTTTTCGCCTTTTGAATCTGTTTCTGTTTTTTTTGAATTTGTTTATGAGATTATGGGTTTGTTGATTTTCTCCTCAAAAATCATTTCAAGTTGTCTGTAATACGCAAGGTTGCGTGAGATTCTGGGTTTTACCGTTTTTTCCACAAAAACAAAGTTTTGTAATTGCAACCTATTTTGAGTCATAGCACTCTTCTGACAAAGCTTCTTGGTTTCAACATTCTGTAGATCCAGGGAGGGTCTCAATTATCCCAGAATGTTTCGACATTCGTACGTTGACCATTAAGGGAGGGTATTAAGATAATATCTTATACTTTCTATAATAGTCAACTACTTGTCTGTAGTCCGTCGTTCAATCTAGATAGGAATGTTTCCTATCCCGTCTCTTTTTTCTTCAGTCCAGATAGGAATGTTTCCTATCCTGTCTCTAGTTTTGTTTCTAATTCCGTCTTCAGTCTACGTTGTTTTTAGAAACAACGTCCTTGTAATTCTTTATAAGGAACACATTTGTTCCTCTGTTAATTAATGAATCATCTGGAAATCCGTTAATCTGCCAACTCTTCTTGAATCTTGTAACACTTTCAACCCTATAAATGCAAAGGCTTTATCCGATATAATGGAATTAGGTACCCCAAATCTGCAAAAAATATCTTCATAAAAACCGAGGACAGCTGATTCATTAGCCTCCTTTAAGGCTAGCTTCTGTCCAGCGGTTAAAATAATTTTTCGCAGCTAGGACCCACTCGTGCCCCCCAGTCAAGGGTGGATTAATTGCTCCAATAAAATCTATTCCCCACTTCATAAAGGGCTGCTATACCTGAATGGGCCGAAATGGTAAAGCTGACAGCCTTTCTTTTCCAGCAAACATGACACATTTAACACATTTTCTTACCCAAGTATGGGCATCCTTAAACAAACTTGGCCAATAATAGCTAGCCATCATAACTTAAAATGCTGTTTTTTAAGGTGAATAGTGACCTCCTGAAGGTCCGTCATGGAACTCAAATAGAATTTTCTCAAACTGATCATTATCTATGCAACTTAACGACATACTGTTGTGATCTTTTCTAAACAAAATGTTATCAATCAATACATAAGAATTAGATTGAAGTCTGAAATACCTTCTCTTGGCTCTGTCAAGATCAAGTGGACACTCTCCGGTTTGTAGAAAGTGAGTGATTTCCTTCAACCAGCTCGCTGGTTGATCATTTGCAGCTGCTCCATGGATAACTAAAACTGTTTTTGTTACCTCCTTATCTTTTGGAATGGTTGCATCTGCAATTTGCTCACAAAGACCCTTTCCCTGAACAAGATTGGTAATCTGAATATCCATGTCATACTCCATCATCTTAGTAATCCACCCGACCCTTTTTTCATTCAAATCTTTACTTAGTAAGAAGTCTTTGACGCTTGGGTGGGCCACCATTATATGTACCTTGCTATGAGACAACATATGCTCGAATTTCTTCAAGCTCTTCTCAACAGCCAATACATGCTTCTCAACAAAGCTGAATCTTTGCTCATAATCCTCAAGGCCTTTACCAAAGAAGACAATAGGGTGTTCAAAGCCTTCGTTATTCTGTTGGACTAACATTGCAGAAATGACATCATAGCTGCCTTAAGCATATAAAATGAAATCCTTCTTAAAATTAGGATTTGCCAATGTCGGAGCTGATGCTAAGGCCTCCTCGATCTCTTGAAAATTGTTCTTTCCTTCCTTTGTCCAGCTGTAAACTGCATTTTTCTTCAATATTGCTGTCAATGGCTTCAAGAGAGTAGTCATATCAGGCAGAAAACGTTAAACAAAATTTATTCTACCTATGACACTTTGCAGCCCCTTCTTATGATGCAGTAAAGGCAGCTCCAATATAGCTGCAACTCTTTCGGGATCAATAGTAATACCTTCTTTAGATACAACATAACTAAGTAACTTGCCTTCATGCACAACAAATACACATTTCTTAGGATTGAGGGATATACCGAATTCTCTGCACCTCTGAAAAATCTGTGTAAGATGGTCAATATGATCTGCAGCATTTTTAGAGTAAATTGTGACATCATCAAGATAAACCAAGACAAGGACAAGGTTGCTCTTAAATCTTCCAACGAGATATGCATAATTTTTAGAGTAAAACTGGGATTAGAAGACAGGGACAAGGTTGCTTTTAAATCTTCAGACAAGATATGCAAGCAAAAGAACTATGGAACCATATGTGGCAAAACAAAGCACTTGGGGCAAAACTAATTTGGAAAAAGCTCAAAGACCCTCAATTGAAATGGGTTAGGACCATGCAATCTAAGTATCTAAATAGTAATGATCTGTGCGAAATTGTCAAGATTAGCGATCCTCTGAATGGTTCTGATGAGTGGAATTTCATGCTGAGTTACAGATCCATTATCTTAAAACATATAACATGGAAAATACATGATCAGAGCTCAGCACTCTTTTGGGAAGATTGGCTTTCAAATTTCCTAGTCTAGATTTTCTGATCGGTATTGAAGATATAAAGACTTATTTCAAAACCCATTGGGACAGTAAGGTCAAGGACTATATTCAATCTATAATGTCTTCTCTTAGAGATTGTATTTAATAATAAGGATTGTAATATAAAAATAAATAAAAGATAAAAAACTCATGTCATGAGAATGACTGTGATCAACTTATGAACAAAGGTAATGAGACAATAGATTGACTAATATCGACCAAATTGCATATCTGAGGAGATTGTTATCTATTATTGTGTGATAAAACATCGCTTAAGAACAATAAATCAATTAGTTTAGTATTATAGGAAGGGGTGTGAATAAAGAGAAAAGCTGTTATATAGAGATAATGATGTCTCTATTAGAAGCATCACTTCAACACACCAACTACAGGAAGGAAGTCCACTCCTCTAAATCAAGGAAGGCAAGAGAATAATACTTAATAAGATATAGTCAATAGTGATCACAAAGAAGAGATCAGAAGGGAATAAGATATATTTAGTTACTGGTACATATCACATAACAACAAATGGGTATGCTATGACTTGTTTTTTTAAACCCACACAGATCTACAAAATACTACATATAAATCCTATTAGAATGAATGGGACCAATATATGGTCCAGTTTGTATGATGTAGCATAAACAACAGTTAAAAAAAAATAGAATCAGTATTTTATAAATCAGGTATGGTGTATTTGTTTGTGGGTGTGTATTCTTAATTAATCATAGTCCATTTGAAGTTAATATATTCGTAGCCTATTCATTGTAAAGTGTCTGCTAAATCCTTATCTCTTAATCAGACTTCTAATCCAGTCTTATATGCTGAGAATGATCTTCTAAGTAGTATGAATATTGATGAAATTAGTGTTTATTATAATGCAGATACAATACTGAATATTTAACCTTTTATTGTGATAGAGAATCTCAGATATAAATTGCAGGATATAAAATGCTTATAGGAGCAGACTGCTGTAACTGTGTATCCTATAATCTGCATTTACAACCTACTTATATATTTAGTTACTGGTAAATATCACATAACAACAAATGGGTATGCTATGACTTGTTTTTTTAAACCCACACAGATCTACAAAATACTACATATAAATCCTATTAGAATGAATGGGACCAATATATAGTCCAGTGTGTATGATGTAGCATAAACAACAGTTAAAAAAAATAGAATCAGTATTCTATAAATCAGTTATGGTGTATTTGTTTGTGGGTGTGTATTCTTAATTAATCATAGTCCATTTGAAGTTAATATATTCATAGCCTATTCATTGTAAAGTGTCTGCTAAATCCTTATCTCTTAATCAGACTTCTAATCCAGTCTTATATGCTGAGAATGATCTTCTAAGTAGTATGAATATTGATGAAATTAGTGTTTATTATAATGCAGATACAATACTGAATATTTAACCTTTTATTGTGATAGAGAATCTCAGATATAAATTGCAGGATATAAAATGCTTATAGGAGCAGACTGCTGTAACTGTGTATCCTATAATCTGCATTTACAACCTACTTATATATCCTTTCTATCCTAACTTGGCACCTATAGGAGAGAGATATATATCATTAAATGCCAACATTAGAGATATATTACTATCAAGAGGAAGTATGTATTGTCAGACCTGTAGGTTTACCTTGGTTAATATTCTTAACACTCCCTCTTAACTTGATAATCCTATAGAGAGATATTATATCTAGCAACACTAATACAGATGAATAAGCAAGAATTAATACTCTATATTTGTCTGTCTCTTCTTAGTATGTGGTATCATAGAACACATGATACAAAGTAATATTACTAAACGTGTGATATGACAAATCACTGCCACTAGTGATATTATACAAGAGAAATCTGAAGAGTAATCTCTTCATTTATCCAAGTTATGATTTCATAGAAACTGGTATTTCCATATCACAACATGATCCTGAGTTTTAAGATCTACCAGAATACAGGATAAACCCGGAGAATACTAAGATTCTTCCTTTATCCAATTTGTGACCCATGAACATAGCAATGTCAACATCACAATATGATCTTGAACTCATCTAGATCTTATAGTAAAACTCTACTGTTTAACACATTATTTAAGAGATCGTCACCTCTCATAATGTTTTATACAAGTGTTCATTATTTTCAGAGATCGTCACCTAATAAAATAATGAATACAAATGGTGGAGCCCATAACAGTCAATAGCTTGACAAAATAAAATTATTTTATTAATAATCAAGAGAGTACAAATGGATTACAACTCAACCATACCAAGTCTCCTCCTGAAGTGTTCTATCTTCACTCTAGATAGAGGTTTGGTGAGTATGTTTGCTGTTTGATTTGTAGTGCAAATATATTCCAATTTTACAGAATTCTTGTCTACCATATCTCTTACATAATAGTAAGGAATTTCAATATGCTTGGATTTGTCATGGAAAATTGTATTCACTGAGAGCTTGATGGAACTCTGATTATCACAATGAATAATTGTAGGATTCATAGCTTGCCCAAATAATCTCACAAGTAACTTTCTCAGCCATATTGCTTCTTGGGAGGCCATTGCTGCTGCAATTTATTCGGCTTCTGTGGAACTTTGTGCTACTGAAGACTGCTTTCTACATATCTAAGATATCATAGCTGATCCCAAATTGAAATAGCATCCTGAATTACTTTTCCTGTCTTTAACACTTCCACCCCAATCTGAATTAGTGAATCCATGTAAGTCTAAAGCAACTTTCTCATATTTGAGTCCGAGATTAAGAGTGCCTTGTAAGTATCTCATAATGTGTTTAATTGCGACTAGGTGAATCTCCTTCAGTTCACACATAAATTGACTTAAGGCATTAACTGCATAGCAAATATTTGGTCTTGTATTTACTAAGTACATAAGAGACCCAATCATCTGTCTGTAGAGAGCAAAATCTATGGATGGTGATTTTGTAGTTGCTTCCTTAAGTTTATGTAGATTAGTCTCCATTGGAGAAGACATAGGTTTGCAATTCTACATTCCAAATTTCTTTAAAATATCTGATGTATACTTCCCTTGATTTAGTATGATATTGTTAGAATTCTGCCGTACTTCCAGTCCTAGGAAGTAATGAAGGAGTCCCAAATCTTTCATCTCAAATTCTCTAGTTAGATCTTTTTTGCAACTGATCTATGAGATGATCATCACTTGTTATTAGTAGATCATCAACATACAGTATCAAAATTACCATATCATCTTTATCTCTTTTATAATATAAATTTGGATCAATTTTATGCTTGGAGAATCCTAAGCTGGTGAGATACTTATCAACTCTTTTGTACCAGGCCCTGGGAGCCTGTTTAAGCCCATAGAGAGCTTTCTTGCGCTTGCAAACAAAAGCGTTAGGATCATGAGTTTCAAATCCTTCAGGTTGCTCTAGACATACTTCTGAAATCTTTCCATTTAGGAATGCTGTTTTCACATCCATTTGATGTACCTTCCATCCATTTGATGTGGCAATTGCTAAGACTGCTCTTACGGAGGTATATCTGGCAACAACAACAAAAGTTTCTTCATAAACAATCCCTTCTTTCTGAGATCATCCTCTGGCTACAAATTTATCTTTATACTTCTCAATACTATCGTCAGCAACATGCTTTATTTTAAATATCCACTTGGAAGAAACAACAGATTCTCCTTTAGGTCTTGGAACAATTTCTCAAACATCATTTTTCATGATAGATTGGTATTCTTCTGTCATAGCTTCTTTCCAAGCTGTATGTTAAATAGCATCAGAGGGATTGGTTGGCTTTGTTTTGGATAAATCACTTATGTTAGCTGTATAACCAGAGAATCTTTTAGGTCTTTTGCTTTCTTTGACTGTTCCGAAAGGTGCAGCAAAGTCTTGAGCTGCTTCAATTGTTTTAATGGCCCAAAGTGGTCTTTTTTTGAATTTTCTTCAAGGTTCCTAGTTTGAATTTCATCTTTGATTTCTTCTAAGTTCTCCCTTTGGGACCCAGATTCACTATTTTTTTCAGAACTAGATAAAGGAGAAGGTTCATCAAAACTTATGGCTCTTTTGAATGCAAGATCTTTTTCAAAGATTACATCTCTGCTAAGTTCAATAGTTTTCTGTCCAGGTATGAAAATCCTATATCCTTTAGAAGTGTCACTATGCCGTACAAAAATACCTTTCCTCCCAGAGGGTTCTAACTTGGTTCTCTTTTCTTTTGGAACATGGATATATAGAGGACATCCAAAAATTCTAAGATGACTTATATTGGGTTTTACTTTAGTAAATACTTCTTCAGGTGTTTTATCTTTAAGATAGGAGTGAGGACTTCTGTTTTGAATATATATAGCAGTACAAGAGGCTTCTGCCCAAAGATAATATTCAAGGTTTTGGTCAAAAATCATAGCCCTAGCAGCTTCTATAATTGTCCTATTCTTTCTTTTTGCTACCCCATTTTGCTCTGGGTTATAAGGAACAACGTACTCCCTTTTAATTCTTGATTCTTTACAAAACCTTTTAAACAAGTCTGAGGTATATTCTCCTCCGTTATCAGTTCTAAGGGCTTTAATTTTATGTCCTGAAAATTTTTTAGTTAATGCTTTGAATTCTTTAAATCTTTGTAGGATTTCTTTTGATTCCTTGCATTTAAAAAAGTAAATCCATGTTTTCCTAGAGAAGTCATCTCTGAACAAGATATAATACTAGAATCCTCCAAGAGAAGGAACAAACATAGGTCTACATAAATCTGAATGAATTAATTCTAGTACATTATTTGTTTTCCTAGTACTATTATGAAAGGGACTTTTGGTGCTTTTACCCAGAGCACACCCTTTGCAAATATTAGGGTGGTCTTTATTTAATTTGGGTAATCCAGTAACCATCTTTTCCATAGTTGATAAAGTTTTAAAATTTAGATGCCCTAATCTTTTGTGCCATATTTCATTTGAATCTTCAGCTTTGTGGACTAGGGCTTGAATGGGTCGATTAGATTCTGTATTCAATTCATACAAATATCCCTTTCTTTGACCAATTAACTTTTCTTTCTTCATGGAAGAGTTCTTAGCCCAAGTTAATACTTTGCCATCCGCGAATGCAACATTGTGTCCATCATCTTTTAGTGCTGTAATTGAGATTAGGTTTCTTTTAATCTTTGGTACATAGAGTACACCTTTAAGAAGAAGAGTATTTCCTGATTTTAGTTTCAGAGTACAATTTTCATTTCCTTCAACGGAGTGTGCTAAGTTATCACCAATGTTAACTTCACCATTAACCTTCTCTGATAAAGAATCTAGAGTTTCTTTGTATCTCGTTATATGTGTAGAAGATCCACTATCAATTACCCATGCTTTATTTGAAATTTCATTTGATAGAGAGGAATACAAAACACGGTTCTCAGGATCATAAGTATCTTATTGTCTAATGACATTTGTACAATTTGCCTGTTGTTTGGAATTTTTAGGACAATTAGATCTATAGTGTCCAAATCTTTCACATTTGAAACATTTTATTTTAGATAGATCTTTCTTGGGGTTTCCATTCTTTTGATTTCCCTTTTTCTTCTTGAAATGCTGCTTCTTGCCTTTGTCATGCCCAAAATATAAGGGCAAACCACACCAATTTTTTATTTATTTATAAAATTAATTTGTTAAAGTTCGATATATTTAAAATTCAGATAAGACTAGGGTACATTACAAGATGGATATAAGATCTCCTAACAATACTGTGAGACTACTACCCAGATAAAAACACTTTGAAGGATTAGGTTGTTAAACTTAAATGTTTTTAAACAAACTGAATTCATTTAATTAAAAGACCTATCACAAGATTATTCATAATCGCTCTTAAAATCACAATTAGAACTCTTATTGCTCAATTGATTAATTAATGTAAACAAACCAAAATTAAGTTAATTGAAGGATCTAGCACACATTTACTTTTAATTAACCTAAAAATCTTACCTCCCTAGAACAATATTAAAACAACAGTTATGATAAATTTAAATCCTATCCGCATTATTCATTATAACTTTGATTAAGCCACTTTCAATTAACCTATATGATTTAATGAGTTGGATGCTCCTGTAAATAATAGAACTCTAATCTAACAATGTTTTTAAATCAAGGCTAGTATTAAATAATCGATTTAGTCAATTTATAGCATCATCAACAATTTCTTCATTTATTTAAATCAATTCCTTTCTCTTTCTAATCGGACTCAATAACATTTAACACTAGACATTCTAACCAAAAAGTACAAATTTCAAATTTTAAACATTTAAATTAAAAGAAATTATTAATATCATACAACTAAATTCCACATTAAAAAAACATTTAAATAAAAACTAATTAATATTCTAAAACTAAGCTACCTTAATTCTAACATTTAAAACACAACTCTAACCACAACTTAATTTAAAAAAACCTTATATTAACAAGTACTAATCTAACTATAACTAAACAAAATAATCTAGAACTAACAAAAGATAATATGAAGTTTTACAATATCTAGCAATTCCAACTAACTTACCACTAAGCAATTTAAGCTAACTAAATTTAAAAAAAGGACATACTAACACTTAATACTACCCATGCCTATACTATCCCTAAGCTAAACTAGCAAACATAACCTTACAACACTCTACCCAACACACCCTACCACCCTAGGCCACTTGGCCACCACCCCTCACAATCCTATCATAATCTCTGCGTGTGGACCAAGGCAGGTAATGCAGCCACCAAGGAGGGCACTCCTAGCCAAGGCAAGGGCAATGAAAAGAGTTTATTTGAAAGAAAACTCAGTGTATAACCTGCTTCAGCACTTCCCAGGCGTCATCTAAGGGATGGGACAGGCTGTCCCATCGTACTTGGGTGCTGTCCACACTGCCACCAACAGGTACTACCTTTCCACATGCGAAGCAAAAGACTCCCCAGGTGATGAAGAAGGTAAGGAACAAGTCTTGAGACATTGTTTAAGCATTGTATTAAATGCTGCTTTATCTCATGCCCCTCCATATCCAAGCTACGTGGTCAACAAAGGGGCTGCAAATTTCTAAAGTGGGAGTACAAGAGTAAATTCCCATTCAATGCATAAAATTTGGGTTGACACACAAACTGACCCCAAATCCCATTAAATTGTGTCAATCATGACAAGGCAAGGATGCGCCCATTTGAGGAGGGAGAAAAGAAATGTAAATGCTAAAAGTTAGATGAAAATAGGATATTTAAGATATTTAGTTTATTAGCTTATTAACTTTATGCATTTTCCTTGTTATTATTATTTTTCGAATTTTAATTTTAAACTTAAAAAGATTCTCAGAGAAATATTCTCTATTACACCTTTGAAGAATAAAACACTTTCCATAGAAAGTCTAGAGAGCAAACAATGCTCCTGTAGGTGCTTTTTTTTGAAGTATGAAATTTTTTCTAACTGTCTAGTTTTTTTTGAGAAACATATATATATATATATATTTTAATCAACCTTTTATTGCAAGGGGAATGTTTATAATTTTGCCAGTATATGCCTTCCAATTAAACCTTATAACAAGAGTGTATGTTTTTCCTTTTTTCTTTCAAATAGGATTTTACAATCACTTAATTGGCACAAGAAGATTGAATCATTTGTTTCTATTATCAATGTAAGATTATTTGTTTCCAATGGTCACAATATGAATCAAATTTTCCACATAACATACTTTCTTCCTTAGCATAATTGAACTTGAAAATTTTATAATTAATCATCACTATTTAATCTATTTTTCCACACACATACACATGAATTGAAATTACATAAGATACAATGCAAGGAGGTTTTCTCAATCTTTTCTCTCTATTATTTAACCTGGTTCAAGGCTCCATCGGGAAAGAACTAGTAAGAAAACCCGACATCCTTGCCAAATACATCAAAATTTAAATATATTTTTACATAATGTTACAATTCAATTGAATTCTCTTCTAGGTCTTTCACAAGAGATCTTTTCTAATATCTTCAATGCATCAAGGGAATCATGAGAAAGACAAGAACCGACCCGGAGGTAAAACAACATAATATGATGAACAATTCAAGCATGCATCTCCAACTTGGTTTTGTACAATAGGTTCAACATTGAACCAAACTAGGGGGGGGAGGTGGATTTTCTCAATAGGAAACGTCAATCACCATATTATAACATAGCTCTTTCGGGGCTAAAACTCAAAAACTTTCGTTCTTCTAGAAATGCCTTTTCGAGGCCAATATAACAAAGGTTTTCATTCCTTCACTTCTTCAAGAATTCAAATTCTCATACAACTTATGTGATGACAAGTAGGGGCTCATACATCCTACCCTCTTTCCCTCTTCTCACCATGAGAGGAGACTACACTATTGAGGTCCAACTAAGGCCCTTCCCCCATACATGACCACTTTTTCCCTATCCAAGGGTGAGTAATGCCAAAACAATTTCCATGAAATCCCCTCAAAATTTCAAAGCAAAGCATAAGAATGACACTCAAGAACAAGTTAAGATCCCTCCCAAACAATCTCAACACACATACAAACAATCCAAAGAATAACACAATGCCTTATGCATGAATCAAAGCATAAACAATATGAAGAACATGATCCAAAGAGTGAAGAACCCTACCTTCACAAAAAGTTATGGTAAAATGACAAGTTGAGGAGAGCTTAGCCTTTCTTTCCTTTAATCTTCCAACTTCTCTCTAAAAATTAGAGATTGGGTAACAACCCAAAACTTCTCCAAAATGCCTCTAAATATGATCCTAACTCAACTAGACTTTGGGTAACCCCAAGGTGGAGTTGGAGTCACCAACTCATGAAGGAGACAAATCAATTTTCGCAATCAACCAAAAGTAGGGTTTTTGAATGACCCTAAAAGTCAACCAAAGAGGCTAAGGGGGTGAAAAGTACTCTCAACCCATACCTTTACCCCTAGGGTATTTAAATTTAATGTTTTTAGGCCTTAAAGACTTAATAGAACCCAAACAAAAGGTAGGAGAATAGTAAGACCCAATAACAACCTTCAAGGAAAGACAATGCAAAAATAACACAAATTAGCAAGGGATTCAGTTCCGTCTTTCCATTAGATTTCTCGGCTAACTATCCTGCACACTCATTGTACACATCAGTAGCTCAAGAAATGACATGCATATATGTAAATTACGTATTAGGTAAATCGTGTAAATTAAAAACATCTGTTTTTCTAATAATCAATTGTTCATCTCATTCTACTCATATTTGACCATTTAAAAAAAATTTGCATAATCAGAGTGTTAGTTTTGCATTCATTTATTTCATCATTGTACATGTTCATAAAGCATTAAATGACGAAATAAAATATTTGAAAGTAAAACATCACACATCATAAAATAGCATAATAATGTTCAGTGCATCAATAGTGTCCCGACATATCGAGTCATGATTATCAAAATAATAATGTATCAACTATGCTACGATGGGTCGGGGCG